>JASVEL010010436.1:0-110596 GCA_032618575.1 Nicotiana noctiflora | reverse complement strand
ACTCCCTCCGTTTCAATTTATGTGAACCCATTTGACTGGGCACGAAGTTTAAGAAAAGAGAGAAGACTTTTGAACTTGTGGTGTAAAATGGGCACAAATATTTTGTGTGGCTATAAATCATTGCATAAAGGTAAATTGTTTCCAAATAAGGAAAGAGGTCATTCTTTTTGGCACGGACCAAAAAGGAAATAGGTTCACATAAATTGAAACGGAGGGAGTATAATTTTTATGAATATCTTTAAATTTAATAATGTTGATTGGGGTGGATCAGTAGAGGACATGAGATCAACATCAAGATGTGAAAAGATTGCTGAGAAAGTATCTTGGCGAAGATAAAAGAGTTTGACACTTTGAAAACCTCGAAACAAAGCCCGTATTCTTCTTTATATAGAATTTTCTTTAAAATATATCTCGAAATATTTGTGAACCTCCTATGGGATATGTTATTAATAGAACTATGAAGTGCATCTACTCTACTTTAAATAATGGTTCATTTGTTATAAATAATTTGTTCATTGGATGCTACATTGGATACTACATTGGATGCCCATGTTGTGAATAGCTAAATATTAGATCTCCTATTTTATGTCCATCATCTTTACTTTTTATGCCTATAAAAGGCTATGTAATTGCAATGGAAATTTACACACAATTGAAGAAGAAAATCTCTTCCTTCTCTCTATCTCTATTTCTTGTTCATGTTTTACAAAATTGCTTTTATTTCTTGTTCCATATTGTTACTTTGAGTTATATTTTATAACACGTTATCAGCACGAAGTCTCTAACCTCAAGTTTAAATTCCACTTATGGTAATGTATACCTGGATGATCTATTGTCATAATATAAACTTGAGCATCTTGTTCATGATTATAGTATAGTTAAATTTTCGTGAACTAATAATAGGAGGCATGTGTTAGACTACATAATTTACAAAATTACAATTATGCTTTATTATGTATGCTTATGGTTTTACCTTATAATACAATTTAGTATGCCTAGTATAATGATTGTATATTAGTTTACCGTCACATATAATTAATATAATAATAATAATATTCGTAACTATTTTATTTTAATAAGATAAAATATTAGTATAAGAGGTATGTACTACACCAAATTTTTTTAATTAGTGATAGTTCTTATCAAATTAACATGTTCAATCATTTCTATATGGAAATATATGTCTTTATTTGCTACTTCTCTTATCGGACAATGATAATATTCCAGGTAAGTCACATTCCATCATTTCTACTCCATCTTGTGGCATGAAAATTCGGTACAACTTTTTTTCTTTAACTAACTTTGGATCTTAGTTCCATTAAAAACTGTAAAATAATTTATACTTTAGTCAATTTTTATGGCCTTTTAGTTTCACGAACAGACATATATTTGATCGGAATAGTTATTAAACTAATCAATTCTTTCCTTGTTAATGTTTACTGCCTTCATTGGATTGTTCATCTAATTATATGAACTAATGAATGTAAAAGCAAAGTAATATGGTTTAGCTGGTACTTGGCAATAGTGATATCATTATGTTTTATAGCTACCGCTTAGCCTATTGGAATATGTAAACTGTCTAGCAAAATATTATTACTTTCTTATTAACTTTCTAAAAAAATTGAATTGTGATATATAAGAAAGCAACAATACTAGTTACGTAGCATGTCAAATCACTTAACCAAATTATTACTGAAATTGCTTGATAAAGACCTCAGTGCAATAAGGGTTTATTGTTTCTACATGTATTTAATACATTTTAAGTCATGCCAATCAAGGTATATAATTTAATAATGAATACCATACACTAATTGGACATATGGTTTAGACATATTTTGGTATTATCTAATTTAAGATTTTTATCAAATTATTATGATATTTTTATATCATATTTGTGCACAACTTAATTCATTTTATAACAATTTTATATCAGATTTGTGCATCACTTAATAATTTATCAAATTATTAATTCATTTTATTCAAATTAGCGGACGTGATATTTGCTTTGGGTTATTGAGATATCGATGTCCAATTTTTAATCAATACCACAATAATTAATTAATTTGTGTAGAATAATTATTTTTATAGTGTTAGTTCATATGAACTTACAAATATGATATTACTAGAGCACTAATTGATTTGATGTATATTATAAATTGGCATTATTTTAAAGCTTGAGGTAAGATATGGATTTGAATTCTGATACTCCATAATGATAAGAGTTGGGTTTGATTCCCAATTTATTATGGTCTAACATGCCTTTATATATGTAATACATTAGGTTTGAATCCCATTGTACCATATTGATGATATAATGATAACTAAAAAGAAAATATTTTTCATGAAAAAGCATGAAGATTATCCCACTAGATTAGCTCCATTCTTGAATGTGGTAGCAGTGCATAATAAGTCTAAATGAAGACAAGTGGTTGAACAATAAATGTGAGCGTTCTAAATAATAATAATCATCACAATGATTATAAAAGGAGAACAACAAGGGTTCTCACAAATAAGTCCTTCAAATATATAGGCAATATTTACCATCAAATTGGCTAATTATGATCCATTTCTTGAAGAGAATGTGACTTGTGATAAGCATTGAGAATGCAGACCCATTCCTAAAGGTGAATGTGGCAATATGTAATAAAGTAATAAAGACATGCAATTCATGATTAGATGAATATCATACAACTCACCTTTAAGGGATGTTTGAGTGAAATAAAGAGAATAAATATTATTGTGTGATCATTACATGAATGTGTCATTGGTCGCGTATATGTGGTACACCAAAATTTATTTTGTCATGTCTTATAAAAGGTTATTAAAGGCAAAATAAAAGTAAGAAATAATTTTGCTTATGATGATTTTGGCCATGACAATTATTATGATATGATTTTCTCCATGAAGGAGACATTCACCATATGGATGGTGTGATAAAATATCTTGCAGTACAAAATTATTGAGAGCTCCAAAAGAGTGAATTTGTTACTACCCGAATAAATAAAGTTATTCATGGCATTGGTGGTAGTAAGTCTCAAAAGAAACCTTTTGAGTTTCAAATGTATAAATCAAAGTGGTTTGGCATATTGAGACTATAAATGAAAAGAAGATTGAATATCTTCTTATTTCTATAATTATACCGGGTAAATATGAAAGGTTACCCGAACTTCTTTCTATTTGTACTACACAAATATAAGTATGATGCTGGAATCATATGCCACAAGTAAACTAGAGATTTCTTAAAATAAATATTAGTTGGCATGACCGGTTGACCATTCCGATTCAATTTATGATGCGAAATAATAATTGAGAATTGCATTGGCATATATCGAAGAATAAAAGATTATTTAAGAATTCTCTTGTGTTGCTTATTCTCATGATATACCAGTTAATGTTGGGATTGAATCCCTTGATTCTGGAACGAATAAAAGGTGATAAATATATGGGCCCAGTCACTTGCCATATGGATCGTTTATTATTAGATAATTTTAATAGATGCATCTATTCTATGGTCACATGTGTATTTATTATTAACTTGCAGTTGGCTTTTGCAAGATTTCTTGCTCAAATTATTAGAGCACAGTTCCAAAATATAAATTGTGATGATTTATCTTGATAATACTAGTTTAAATCCAAGTTGGTTTAGCAGAAATTGTACGCCTCCAATTATAGCTAAATCATTGGTTATGAGAACAAAACTCTCAAAAAATGAAATTTGGTATGAGATATATTATTTAATATACTGTAGCACTTGTACGCATCTAGCCAAGTTATAAAATTTTCTTCCTATCACAATCGGTTCAGGGTCAGGAACCAAATAATTTCTATATAGAAATATGGATGTGCTATATGATTTAATAATGCCACAACAATGCACAGAGGTTAGTTCCCAAAGAATGTTGGGAAATGTGTTGGTAATCCCAACATTAGGGAGAGAAAATGAACAGCTGAGAAAGTGATATGTGAAATGAATTATTATGAATACATATAGATCCTCGTACAAGAAAATATGAACTTGAAGTTCAAGTTATAATTAATTTATAAATTATTGTCAGACGCGTTTACTGACCCAAAGCTAAATGTCATATTTCAGCTGCTAATGCTCCAAATAGAATAAAGTCCATGAGGGACATAGTCTATGACACACATGAAGCGTAATAGACCAATCAGTTCGAAAGATAAAACTCCTTGAAGAAGGAGTGGGGCAATTGTTAAAGATGGTCATAATAACGAGACAAGTGCTCAAGAAGAGCACCACGACATAACACTTCGTAAGACCTCATGTGAAAGGCTCAGGTACCTGAAAATAATGAGATAAAGAGATCTCAATAAGTTATGTCTTTATTGTGTAATAACTGAACCGATATAAAATGATCGTCGACGATGATGTTAACATAATGTAGTGCTCAATTTTATTAACGAGGATCTTGAGCTCAAATCAGTCATGAAATTTGAACAGATGAATGATTGGCCAAATGAAATACGCAATGAAAATTGACTTCACTTGAAAAATGTAAAGTTGAATGGATAGTCCCACCACCTGAAAGTATAAAGCCAATGGAGGTATAAATGTGTTCTTGTGCAAAAAGTTCAAGTTGATAGACATAAAGACGACTTGTGACACAAGAAAATTAGTAAATATTCTCATATTGATTATATGGAGACATGTTCTCTTATGGTGGATATAATCATTTCAGGCTTTAATCTGGCAATACATGAAAACTTGATATGCGTATAATGGAAATCATTGAAGGATTTAAATTTTTCTGAAGCATATTAATATTTCCAAGATATTTATCAAATAAAGCTTCAAAAATTCTTATACGGATCGAAACAATCAGGGCGCATGTGGTATAATTGCCTGAGTGAGTACCTATTGAAAGAAAGGTACAATAATGATCCAATTTGTCCTTGTGTCCTTATAAAAAGGTTTGGATCTGAATTTGTTATAATCACCATGTATGTTGATGATTTTAAATATCGTTGGAACTCCTGTGGAGCTTCCAAAAATAGTAGACTATTTGAAGAAAGAATTTGAAATGAAAGATCTTGGAAAGACAAAATTTTGTCTTGGTCTACAAATTAAGTATATGAAAGATGGAATATTTGTCCATCAATAAATATACACCGAAAAGATTTTAAAGCGATTCTATATGGATAAAACACATCTATTAAGTACCCCGATGGTTGTGAGATCACTTGATATAAAGAAAGATCCATCCCGACCTCATGAAAATGAAGAAGATCTTCTTGGTGCCGAAGTACCATATCTAGTGCAATTGAGGCATTAATGTATCTTGCCAATAATTCCCGATCAGAAATAGCTTTCTCAGTAAGCTTATTGGCAAGATTTAGTTCTTCGCCAACACAAAGACACCAGAATGGTATTAAACATATATTCAGATACTTCCAAGGGACCTTTGATATGGGTTTATTTTATTCAAATGAATCCAAGCCATCACTGATTGGTTATACATATGCAGGATATTTGTCATATCCACACAAAGGTCGATCTTAGATAGGCTATTTATTTACAAGTGGAGGTACATCCATATCATGGTGTTCAGCAAAATAAACTATTGTTGCTACTTCTTCAAATCATGTAGAGATAATAGCCATTCACGAAGCAAGTCGGGAATGCGTTTGGTTGAGATCTAACTCAACACATTCAACAAATATGTGGTTTTTCTTAGAAAGAGAATATTCCAACAATATTCTACGAAGACAATGCTGTATGTATAGCTCAATTGAAAGGAAGATATATCAAAGGAGATAGAACAAAATACATTTCACCAAAATTCTTTTTCACTCATGATCTTCAGAAGAATGGTGATATAGATGTACAACAAGTTCGTTCAAGTGATAATTTTGTTGATCTGTTCACTAAGGCATTATCAACCTCAATATTTGAAAAGATGATATATAAGATTGGAATGCGACGTCTTCGAGACATTAAGTGATTTTTCGTCAGGGGGAGTAACTACATGCTGCACTCTTTTCCTTAACCAAGGTTTTGTCCCACTGGGTTTTCCTGGTAAGGTTTTTAATGAGGCAGCAAGCAATGCATATTATAAATAACTGTCACGACCCCAAATCCGGTCGTGATGGCGCCCAGCACACTGCTAGGCCAGCCTGACCAATTAACAACAATCACGGAGCCATAAGCTCACTTTATCCAATTTAAGCATACGGAAATAATTCAACGGTGATAGATACATATTAAAAATAGGGAACCAAGTCCCAACACGTGCCAACTCCCATAGACCGAAGGGTCAAGAGTCATGAGCCTCTACGGAATATACAAGTGTAAATAGTGAATATAACTGTGCACAAGTGTGGGATGATCGGAACAAAATATAGACAAACTGGAGAATCAGGTCCTGCGAACGCTGGCAGCTACCTCGACCGTCCAAAAGCACTCCCGAGCCGCAATGGAATCAGCTCTGCTGTGATGTACCTGGATCTGCACACAAGGTGCAGGAGTCGAGTGTGAGTACTTCCAACTCAACGGTAATAAAAGTAAATATCTGAAGGGAAGAAAACCACGCAAGGCACTATCTCTTGCTACACAATACGGAACTATCATAAAACTTCAAAACACTATCATTTTATTCCTTTTTAGAGCATATGTGAGTAGATTATTTAGAAATCTCAATTTTTAGCTACTTTCTTTCATTATAACATACCAATACCCGGGAGAATCTCAAGCAGTGCAAGTCAGGCACTCAAATCAGCCTCTCGGGCTCAGCACTCCTTAACAATTTATACCAGGAGATCCGGTCAATAAAGCAACAAATGCACATGTGCCGAGTAAAGTATGAGTGCTAAAATGTTATGCCACGTAGTACACGTAAACCAATGTATGTATGCCATGCACGCATATGATCGCTACGGCGTGTAGCCCGATCCTTTTGGGTACCCGTGCTCACCTTGGGGGTTCGACTCCGGAAGGGCTCCTACGACCCAAGCACAATATCAATATCACACCTCGCCGCGGCACGTAGCCCGATCCATATACCACTCGCGGCGTGCGGTCCGATCCATGCATGTGTATGCATATGCTCACATGAATGTCATGCCCTAACATATGGCCCTCGGCCCCAATCGGTCTCTAACAAATAATCAAGAAAGCCCTACGGCAACAATATCATATTAGCTCACAACAAAAATATTATTAAGACCTTGTTCAAGTTTTTCATAACCTTATAAAAATGCTGAATAGCAATAATTCCATTTTAAACCTTAAATTTAGAATAAAATATGCTCGGTGTTATCAAAACAGTGATACCAATCCTTGAAGGATTCAAATAATTGGCACGAAGCCCAAACGTGATAATTAGTCCAATTCATTTTAACAATTAGGTGTTATTATTTATTACGCGGGATGGACCAAGTCACGATCCCCAATGGTGCTCTATCCCACGCCCGTTATTCGGCATGCAAGTCACCTCAACACAGCACTAAGATGTGCAAGTCCGGGGTTTACTAACCCTCAGGACATCATTTACAAGAATTACCCACCTCGAACCGACGAAAGCTCATGCCCGCGACGCCTTAGCTCCTCGAACCGGCATCCACGCACGTCAAAACTAGCACAAATCAGCACAAATATATCAAAATAGGCTAATGGAACATCACCCAATCGAAAGAACTCGAAAAATATCAAAAATCACGAAATTTGAAAAACCCGAGCCCCGGGCCCACATCTCGAAAAAACTTCGAAACTCGTACTTCCAGAACCCTCGTCTCGCCACGAGTCCATACATATAAAATTTACCAAAATCGGAGTTCGATTGGCCTTTCAAAACCCAAATTTTTGTTTTCAATATCTAGGCCACAATCCTTCACAATTTCTACCCAAATTCATGAAGATTGATGTTAATTCTACCATAAAATGATGTTTTTGAGTCAAGAAACTTACCTCCGATGAATACCCGATGATTTCCCAGCGTTTTCCCGTGATTTCTTCTCTCTAGGGCTCAAAAATGGGGGTTTATGAAATGAAACCCGTATGTGAAATGTTTATGGTTTTAATTCACTGCCTGGGACTTTTCTTCTACGCGTTCGCGTTCATTGCCACGCGTTCGCGATGCCCAGCTCCGGATTGACCTTCGCGAACGCGACCTCCCCAACGCGTTCGCAATGCACTAACTCCCAGCCATCTGATTTTCCTTCTACGCGTTCGCGATAACCCTCACGCGAACGCGATGAACACCCTGACAAACCTACGCGAACGCGACATCCTGAACGCGATCGCGAAGCTCAAGAATCCTGGCCTACGCGAATGCGACACCCCTACTCGCGAACGCGATGCTTTGATACGCCTGGCCTTCGCGAACGCGGCCCATGCCACGCGAACGCGAAGGCTTAATGCCTGGGCAGTAACCTGCAATTTACAGCAGGCCTTTTCCAAGTTCCAAATGCCCGCTTGATGGTCCGAATTCATCCCGAGGCTCCCGGGACCCCAACGAAAACCACCAACATACTCCAAAACACGATACGAACTTGTTCCAATCATAAAAACACCATCCTAAACATCAAAATCACCAATTACACACGGATTCAAGCCTAAGTTTCTTCAAAACTTTCAAAACTAACATTCAATCCAAAACCCGATCAAACGACGTCCTAATGTCCTGAAATTTTGCGGACATATCCAAAATCCCATAACGAAGCTACAGGAATTGTCGGAATTCCATTCCGACCCCCGGATCAAAATCTCACCTCCCATCCGGTTTTCGCCAAATTTCAACCTTAGCCAATTCAAGCCTATTTCTACATCGGGCCTCCAAATTCAATTCTGATTGCTCTCCTAAGTCATAAATGATCCCCCGAAACTAGTCGAATCATCATAATCTGATTCCGAGCACTCTAACTCGATAGTCAACTCTAGGTTGACTTTCCATATTCAAACTTCCTTCAAACATGCTATTTGCTTCATTTTCAATTCAATTCACTCCTAACTCACCCGATAGGCTCTAACATTGATATAAAAGCATAAAACATGTAATTGCAACATAACGGGGTGGTAAATTCCCGTAACGACAGGAGCCGGGTCGTTACAATAACTATGTACAGCGCAATATTTTTTTGTAAGTTCTTAATGAGGCACATTATCTTACATGGACATCCAAGGGGGAGTGTTATAAATAATTTATTCATTGGATACTACATTGGATACTACATTGGATGCCCATGTTGTGAATAGCTATATATTAGATCTCCTATTTTATGTCCATCATCTTTACTTTTTATGCCTATAAAAGGCTATGTAATTGCAATGGAAATTTACACAAGAAAATCTCTTCATTCTCTCTATCTCTATTTCTTGTTCATGTTTTACAAAATTGCTTTTATTTTTTGTTCCATATTGTTACTTTGAGTTATATTTTATAACACATTTTACATTGTATTATTGTTTTCTTATTAGGTATTATTGAAATGTATCAATCTTTTTATTTTTTCATATTCACTAGTCCCATTTTGCGTGTGCACCCTATTTGATGGCTAATATATTTTAAAAGATTACATATAAATTATTAAGAATTATCTATTGAGTTATAAAATAAAAGTTTAGAAAGTAATTTAAATTTCTTAAAATGATGGATATTGATTATACTTAGCAAACTCAATAACGCAAAAAATATTAGTCCACAGAAGTCCTCAAATCCTCAACTCAGATTATTTAATAACTTTTTTTTTGACAGAATATTTTATTTATTCTAAGAGATTCTAAGAGAATGATTTGAAGTCCGAATTGGGAATATATACATATTATTTCTACAGTGTGTTTGTTCAAGTGGATTCATATTTAGAAAATTCTTTTAGTATTAGCTAATTTCAAACCTTAAATATGTTTTCCTACACGTTTAGGGCTTTGAAGCCCGTCTTTGTAGTTTCGGAACGACGTTATAATATTAGTAGACTATAATTTCATATACTTGAAACCTATAGATATTTATCAGAAATTAAATCAAAAGGTACAATAGCTAATTTTGCAAATCTTTGTTTTTTCCCTTATAAATATGGTTCTCGCAAAGAAGTATTTAGTTGAACATATAACATGTACAAAGATGTTGTTTACCCTCAAAATCAAATAACAATTGAATTTGTAAATGATTTTAAGGATACATAGATTAAATTGTCACAAAGGGATAAATTAGAATTGCAATTGAAATGGATAATGATAAAGTAAATTTAAACCGCACAACTTGAACGGTCACAATTTTGGAAAGTCAGTCCCACTTGAAGTGGATGCAATTTGATCGGTATCAAGATACAAAAGAACAAGAACTTAAAGAAAGAAATTAACAACATACTGCTTTGAAATACGTGTTGCAATGTCCTCTACAAGTAAGCAGACACCCCTTTATATAGTAGAGGAGTCCTATATTAAGTACAACTCTGTAAAAGGTATAAAGAAAATCCCCTAATTAACTGATTATTGATCTCACATCGACATATGTCGAGATCTTCGTCGTGATATTTGGTTGGTTACGGATATCATGGCCTTCTGTTGGTCGAGCTTGACTTCCTGACAACATTCTTCAAAGTTAATCAAGGCCAGGACCGATCCGAATCATGTCCCCGATATCTTCGAAGGCGGATGGTATGGTTCAGACTCAAAATAGATGAGATCCCTACCTCGGTCTAGGCCCCCATTTACCGTATCTCGAGCTTGGCTTATCATATCGGAGACTAGGATGTACTCTGAGACCGGTTTTACCGAATACAGATAGTCCCCTCATTTTTCGGAGAGTAGACGACGAGAAACGATATGAGATTCCGATTCTCACCTCAATACACTGCGTCAGAAATGATAAAATGAACGAACTCGTCAGTCACGTCTTAATGGCATTAAATGCTTGTCAGTTGCCGGTTGGCCACTTCTGGATGCGAACCGTTGTTTGAAGACACTAAATACCCCCTTCTTGATTCATTTAAACTTTACATCCAAACCTTCTACCCTAGTTCCTTAAAAGTCTTTTATATTTTCTGGCACTTGTATTCTAGTTTTTGAGATCTTTGTGAGACCTTTTGCTCATCTTCATCCCAAATCATCAAGTGTACTCCTTTAATTTCCTCTTTTCCCTTCCATTTCAAAAGAAAAATGGTGAAGAATTCAACAATAATTACCCAAAAAGAAACCCCTTCTACATCGCGGTCGGCTGCCGAGGAGACCGTTTCGCGTACTATCGGTGAGGAATAGCGGAACCCCTTTGGACCCGTTCATCCCTGGTAGATGCTCGGTAACCATTGATTTCAAGGTTAAAAAAACCTTCCTACGTACCTGACTGGTATGAGAAGGTCTCGAGATACATATGCTCGATTACTGAAGAAATCATCCCCATATTGAAAAAGGATTGCAACTGGGTTGACAAGCACGTGATGGTTCCCAGAACCGATGAAGATATCATCACCTATGTTGACATATACTTAAGTGTTTATACTTATCCCTTTACGATATGCCCATTGGATCAGGTTATCATCCACTTCTGCAAAAGATACGAGGTATTCCTCGATCAAATTCACCCTTGATTATGGAGAATTGTGATATTTTTTCGACTTTTTGTGAGCAAGATCGATTGATGCTCGTTCATCGTCGACCACATCTTGCGCCTATAAAAGTCCCCGACTCTTTCAAAGGACTGATCAAGCTTGCACACCGGGCTAGTAAATCTTATTCTTGAGTATAGATGAAATCGGGATCGAGGATGGCTAGGCCGATTTGTCCGAGTGAGGACCTCGGACCTGATTCCAGCTGAGTGCATGTTGTCCCCTAAGAAGTGGAATATAAATTGTAAGTAAAACTTCATTTTCAAAATTTAATTTTACTCTTTTTTTCTTCCTTATTTACGGTGTTTGGTGGTGGTTTAACTGTCGCTCGGGTCCCGAATGGAGTTCCCCGACTCAAGGAGTGGGTCGAGGGCATTGTGTTACAAAGGCCATATTCTGAGCGTGCATGGCGCGAACTTTCGAAGGGCTGGTGGGAGGCTCATTCTTATGGTGAGATTCATTTCCCGATTGAGTAATACTTCAGTTTCATTTGTGTTGCTAAATTCTTTCTTGTTTTGTTTCCCTTTGAAGGTTTATCCAAGGACGCCGTACTGAGGCCTCCTTTCGGTGACTAGTATGGCCCCATCGAGTCCCCTACTCCGAGACTGGGTGATGAGAAGAAAATAAAGAGAGCTCCGAGCTTAGAGAAGAAGAAAACAAATAGAAAGCTGGTGTGCAAGCCTAAAGAAAATACCAGTGCTCGATCCCCACCTTAGGATTCACTCTATTGTCTGAGGGACGAATCAAAAGAAGAAGAAGAAGAAGCAGAAGAATCCACTAAACCGGTGTCCCTCTTACAGTCGCAATTCGAGGGACGAGGGGCCTCCAAATCAGAGAGAGTGAGGTCGATCTGTCTCAAGCCAGGGAAGCTGACGAGGAGGTCGTGGTCAAGGCCAATATGGAGTTCGTGATCGAAACCTCTGGGATGTGGGTAATGTCCCAAAGGATGTACTCAGTGTGCTATACATCACCGAGTCATCATTGTTCACCTATTACCACCGAATCATAAAGGGTTTGTCTTTTATTGTTGCACTTATGACCAAATTGACCCAGAAGGGTGCTCCATTCAGGTGGACTGAGGAGTGTGAGTAGAGCTGTCAAAAGCTCAAGATTTCTTTGCCCAGTGTTAGTATTGCCTACGAGTTCAGAGTCTTACACTATATAGTGTGATATGTTGCGTATTGGTCTCGACGCGATATTGAAGAAAGACGACATGGTGATTACCTATGCGTCTAGACAGTTGAAGCTGCATGAGAAAAAATACCATGTCCACGATCTTGAGTTAGCAGCTATTGCTCATGCCTTGAAGCTTTGACGACATTATTTGTATGGTGTCCCTTATGAGGTATATACCGATCATCAGAGTCTATTGCTCATGCCCTGAAGCTTTGACGACATTATTTGTATGGTGTCCCTTATGAGGTCTCGACGCGATGTTGAAGAAAGTCGACAGGGTGATTGCCTATGCGTCTAGACAGTTGAAGCTGCATGAGAAGAAATACCATGTCCACGATTTTGAGTTAGCAGCTATTGCTCATGCCTTGAAGCTTTGACGACATTATTTGTATAGTGTCCCTTATGAGGTATATACCAATCATCGGAGTCTATATCATCTGTTCAAACAAAAGGATCTTAACTTGCATCAGTAGAGGTGGTTAGAGCTTCTTAAGGACTGTGATACTACCATTTTATATCATCTCGAGCATGCCAGTATGGTGATTGATGCCTTGAGTCGCAAGGTAGAGAGCTTGGGAAATTTAGCATATCTACCGGAAGCAGAGAGGCCATTAGCATTGGATGTTCAGGTCGTGGCCAACTAGTGTGTTAGATTAGATGTTTTGGAGCCGATTTGAGTTTTGGCTTGTGTGGTTTCTCGGTCTTCTATTTATGACCGTATTACAGAGCATTAGTATGTCGACCCTCATCTGTTTATCCTCAAGTACATGGTTTAGCATGGCGATGCCAAAGAGGTTACTATTAGGAATAACGGTGCATTACGGGTGCAGGGCAGGTTATATGTGCCCAATGTAGATGGTTTGTGTGAGTTGATTCTCTAGGAGGCTCACAGTTTGCGGTACTCCATTCATCCATGTGGCACCAAAATGTATCAGGATTTGAGACAGCACTATTGGTGGAGGAGAATGAAGAAGGATACAGTAGAGTATGTAGCTCGGTTCATAAATTGTCAACTAGTGAAGTATGAGCATTAGTGGCAATGTGGATTGCTTTAGAGGCTAGATTTTCTAGAGTGGAAATGGGAGCGGGTTACTATGAATTTTGTTGTTGGACTCCCATGGACTCAGAGGAAGTTCGATGCAGTATGCTTGATTGTGGATAGGCTGACCAAGTCGGCTCATTCCAGTGGTGACTACTTATTCTTCGGAGAAGCTGGCTTAGATTTATATTCGTGAGATTGTCAAGCTTCATGGTATGCTAGTATCCATCATCTCTGACCAGGCTATGCAGTTTACATCGTGGTCTTACAGGGCATTACAATATGAGGTAGGCACACGGGTTGAGTTGAGTACATTATTTCACCCTCAGACGGACGGACATTCGGATATTGGAGGATATGCTTCGCACATGCGTGGTGGAGTTTGAGGATTATTGGGATCAGTTCTTGATACTTGAGGAGTTTGCCTACAATAATAGCTACTGGTAAAGCATTCTGATGACTCTGTATGAGGACTTATATGAGAGACAGTGTCGGTCTCCGGTGGGTTAGTTTGAGCCAGGTGAGGCTAGGCTATTGGGTAAAGACTTGGTTCAGGATGCTTTTGAAAATTTTAAATTGATTCAAGATCAACTTCGTACAACCCAATCTAGACGGAAGCGTTATGTGGATCGGAAGGTTTACAACGTTGCATTCATGGTTGGAGAGCGATTCTTGCTTCGGATTTCGCCCATGATGGGTGCTATGAGATTCGGGAAGAAGGGCAAGTTGAGCCTTTGGTATATCGGATCTTTTGAGATTCTTGAGAGAATTGGAGATATGGCCTATAGGCTTGCATTACCACCTAATCTAGATGCAGTTCATCCAGTATTCTATATTTCTATGCTCTGGAAGTATCACGGTGATCCGTCTTATGTGTTGGATTTTAGCTTAGTGCAGTTGGACAAGGATTTGTCTTATGTTGAAGATCCGGTGGCCATTTTGGACAGGCAGGTTTGAAAGTTGAGGTTGTAGAACATTGTTTTAGTGAAGATTCAGTGGAGGGGTCAGCCAGTTATGGAGGCGACTTAGTAGACCAAGCATGATACGCATAACCATTATCCACATATTTTCTCCACTCTAGGTATGTCTCTATACTTATTCTAGGACAAAAATTTGTTTCAACGGGGGGAGGATGTAATGACCCGGCCAATTGTATTGAGTATTTTAGCCCTAAGCCCCTATTTATTACTTCCTCTATGTCGTATCACGATTATGTGACTTACCCGGGGTGTTTGGTTTTGGTTCGTGTGAGTTTCGAAGAGAAATGGGACACAGTCCCTAAGTTGGAAGTTTAAGTTTTAAGAGTTGACCGTAGTTTGTCTTTTATGTAGACAACTCCGAAATGGAATTTTGATGTTCCAATAGTTCTGTATGGTGATTTTAGACTTCTAAGTGTGTCCGGATGTTGATTTGGAGGTCCGTAGGTCGTTTTGCGTGAATTGGCAAAAGTTGGAAAGTTGAAGGATTAGAAGATTTGGAAAGTTTGACCGGGAGTAGACTTTATTTATATCGGGGTCGGATCCCGATTCTGAAAGTTGGAATAGGTCTATTATATTATTTATGACTTGTGTGCAAATTAAAATTCATTCGGAGTTGTTTTGTTATGAATCAACATTGGTTTTAGAATTTGGAAGTTCATACTTCATAGGCTTCAATTTGGGTTGTGATTTGTAAAATCGATGTTGTTTGATGTAAATTTTGGCCTCGAGTAGGTTTGTTATATGTTTTGAAACTTGTTGATATATTCGGATGGGTCCCAGCGGCCCTGAGTGTGAAATAGATTGAAATCGAATCTTAATTGAACTTGTGCAATTCCCGAAGTTCTAGCCTTCTAGTATCATCTCACCTGCCGAAAGATTAGTTGTAGGTGTGGACCCGTAAAAGCGAGCAATTGGACGCGGAAACAAAGATGGATTTGCCTAGCCGGGATTGTAGATGTGAGAATTTATCCATATCTGTGAGTCTGCATGTGTGGAGGTGTGATCGCAGATGAGGACAAGGCTGGCTTGTTCTATAGTCGTAGAAGCGAAGATTTAACCACTGAAGCAGGCTCACAGGTGCGAGCCATGGTCCACAGAAGCAGAATTTCTGGACTTAAGTGGAATTCGCACCTGCGATGGTTTTTTCGTACGACACAACAGGTGTGACCCTAAGCTCGCAGAAGCATATTTGGTGGACAGAAAATGGGCAATTTCGAGGGTTTGTTCATAATCCACTTTTTGAATTAGAGAGCTTGTTGTGAGGCGAATTTCCAGGAGATTTTTAGAGATATTAGTGACGTAATAATTCCTAACTCTGTTTTTGTTAAATTATATGAATCTATTTTTAATTTTATTATTTAAGTAGTGAGTTGAGTTAGAAAATTGGGGGGAAATAGCAGAAACTTCCTAGACTTAATTTTTGAGTTTTGAAAGGAGATTTGAGTAATTCTTATATGGTTGGACTCGTTATCAAATATGTGTTTGGATTTTATAACTTTGGTCGGGTTCCGAGATGCGGGCATGGATTGACTTTTTATTTCTTTATAAAGATCATAATCTCATAGTTTGAATTAGTTTCTTATAGTTTGTATTTATAGTATGAAGTTGTTTTAGTTAGATTCATGTCGTTAGGAGTTGGATAATCGATAGTATATTGAGTTAGTGTAAATTGAGGTAAGTGACTTGCCTAACCGTGTGTGGAGAAATTATCCCTTTGGATTTGTGTTGATTGTGATAATTTTAATATGTGAAAGACGTGTAGGTAAGGTGATGAGTTTGTACATGGACTAAATGTTTTAGCTATGTAGATTCCTTTCATTCCTTGGTTCGGTTACCTTAACATGTTATAGTCATTATTTCTAGCTTATTTTTACATGTCTACTTGTCTTATCTCTTACTTGCTTATTGCACTACATGTTTAGTTGGAGTTCTTATTTCGTTTATTCGATATTCATTATTTAACCATTGAACTCTTTACTTGAACTTATTATTCTAAGAATATCTTGTTGTTGGAATTGGTATTGAGTTATAAAGGCTGTGATTTGTATTGAGGCTAAGCATTAAGTTGTAAAATATTATTTTGTTGAGTTATTAACTACCGATTATTATTGTTGAGACTCTCGTGTACATTGTGGCTAAGCCATGGACTCTTTATTGTGAAAACTTTGTTATTGTTGGTTTATATGGCAAGTTGTGATATTGAGCACTTGAGGTGCGATTTTCATTACGTCGTGATATTGATACGCATGTGGTGGTATAAGGTTTTAGGGTTGAAACACATGCAGTGAGATATTGTGGGTTTGATGTGCGTGGCTAGTAAGGGAACTACTAGAATCCATGCGGTGTGATAAGGCGGGCTAAAATGTGAGATGTAATTTTGGTAAAATAATTTTCAAAACTAAATGCAAGGTTCCTGCAATGATATAAGGAAAGATTGTGACTTATTCTTGTGATTTGAGGTTACGAGGCAGTACCTCAGTAGTGACTTTTGTTGGTATTTCTCCAGTGTTACACTTTTCTTTGGTTGTTGTTTCCTTAACATGTTATTATTTATTTTTCTCTGTTTTGCACTAATTGCTTTAGTTCCGTGTAGCTAACTATAATATGATATTTGTTGTTAATATTTCATTGTTGTCAATATTACACTGCCTTACACTTGTTCAGCCTTTTTCTTTATTCTAGTAGGGCCTTGACCTGACCTCGTCACTACTCTACCGAGGTTAGGTTTGGAACTTACTGGGTACTGATGTGATGTACCCATGCTACGTTTCTGCACATATTTTTGTGTAGATCTAGGTACCTCCTACTAGCCCAAGCATTAGTGAGAGTTTAGCTGCGGAGACGTCAAGGTATACTTACCAGCATGCGAAGGCCTCGGAGTCCCCCTCTACCTTGACTATTATATGTTTCCTATCCTTTAATAGATATTGATGAATAGGATCACACAGTACTTCTATTTAGAGCTTCTAACTTGTATTTACCGAGTCTCGGGACTTGTATATACTAAATCACAGAGTTTTTTTAAATTTCATTATAGTTGCTGAGTTTTGAGAGTTATGTTTGGCTCAAAAGTTAATCGTTACTTTGTAATCTTGAAACAATCAAAAGATAGGGAATGGGTAAATCGTAATCAAATATAGTGAACCTAGGTATAAGATCAACGTGACTATAGTTTAAAGGTATTTGCAAAAATGAAGAACTTTAAGAGCAATCGTTTATCACAGTTGAGAAAGATAGAGAGAGAATGGGAGAGTTGTATTATTAGATAGTAATACATGGCCCTTACAATCAGGGAAGTCCCCCTTTATATAGTAAGGGGGACTCCTTATTATTAAAATAAATAATAATAATAAACCATCGTGGCGTGGTCGACGTCCTCTCAATGGGGACGCTCGAATCTAAGTAATGTCGCTTACGTCCTTACACCCGAATTATACCCTCGTTATAAGGGGCGTATGCGGAGGGTCGTTCCCTGTCGCTTGTGAGCGTCGAAAGGGACATATTTGGCCCCACATAGTTAGTCCCTCCGCTCGTTGGAGGCGTATGCGGCATACATCTTCAATGGGCGGAAATGTCGACCCATCATGGCATTGTGGATTCGTTGACACGTGGTCTACTTTCTGAACTGACATCACTGCCGGCATGCATCATGATTATATCTACTCCCGAGACGGTTCAGGGGGCGATTTGAAGTTTTGGTTTCCCGCTCCCTTTTCGACTCATGCCTCCTCGAGTTTTGCGTATTTGAGCCCTATAAATAGAGGGAAGGTTCAATTTCTGTTGTCTTTTGAACTTCTCAGACTTTCACTCTTTTTTTTACATCTTCTCTCAAGGAGATCAATATCTCTTGCTTTGAACCTTTGAGTTTTCTTTGAAGGCGGTTTCTTTAGTCGTCGAAATCCTTATTCTTAGATAAATACTTATCACGGCAAGACATATCCAACAAAATAGGAGGGATCGAGATGAGACCTCTTTTAGGGTTCCATCATCTTCGAATGGTGGGAAAAAGACCCAAAGACCCCTTGCCCCCCTCAATGTGGACAACGTTCTTCCTAGAGAGCTTTATGCTCAAAGGGATTTTCTGACAAGATGCCCAACTCCTCTATGGGATCGCTCCAAGTTTCTCCAATCACATTTGGATGACCTGCGGGGAGCGTGCCAAATTCAAGACCTAGTGGTCATGGAGATGGCAGGGAAGGATTTCGTTAACGTACACCGACCAGGGTTTTGTGCCTTTTAAGAGTACCCATTCCTGATTGGGTACGAACTCCCAATTTACCCTCTAGCGGAAGAGCTTTGCCGTTTTTATAATGTATGCCCAACTCAGCTCACTCCGTATAACTAGAAAGTGTGTCGCATATTGACAACTTACACGAATCAGACGTCTCGTTCCATCACCTACTATAGTTTTTTAGCCCCGGCTTTATGGGGTATCTATGTTGCAGTTGAAGAGTCGTGGCATAAAGGGCATGGTCGTCAGGGCGGATGATAAGCGCAATCGCCTCTTCTAGCTCAAATTTTTCTATGTCTGGACGGGGGACCTGGTGTCTACCCTATAGGGATTTCCGAAGATGTGGAATCCAGAACGTGAGTGTTTTTATCCTCATTTAGTATTTTTCGCATCTCTTGTCCGTTCAGTCTTTGTAACTTCTCCCCCCCCCCTTTTTTTGCAGTGAGGGCTTCTCTACCCCGACTTGTCGCAGATATAAGGTCATGGGTGGAAAGAGTGATTCCCTTTGCGAAGGAGTGTCGTACATGGTCGGCTTTCCTCACCCGATATGGCCTGTCAGGCATTGTGTTTTAATTCAGGGGTTTTGTTTTTAAGTGTTGTTGCTTCACCTATTTTATTTTGGCAGGTCAGAGCGTTCCCCGGAGGAAGGAGAAGGCAGAATGTTGCAGCCCCCTCGGTGGCGAGGATTGATTCTGGGGATGAGTATATGTCCCAGTAACCTTCAAGCGAGGGCATCCCCGAGGTCACCCAGCCTGAGGTCGTGCTGGTGGATGAGTCCACGAGTGAAGCGACTCCTTTGCCTCTATCTCCTGGTCCTGAAGAGGAGGCTTCCGAAGGCGAAGAGCCGCCGGAGCAGAAGAGGCATCGATTGTTACTTGGCAAAGAAATTGTCAAAAAGGACAAGAGGGCAAATGTGCCCCATCCAGAGTCAAGGCCGGTCTTAATGGCTGACACCATTCGCTCGGGGAGGCCGGTTCCCTAGAGGAGGACGGTACCCGATATCGCCCTCGCAAGCGTTGCAGGGGACGACACGTCGGCTGCTGTCGAGGCGGTTGGTGACGAGTGGAGGACAGGTCCTGAACAGGCCCCCATAATTGAGGATGCATCGCAGGGGATCATGCCCGTATGGAGTTGGCAGCGATTGGGCCTAACCACTGGATCATGATCCCTACCGGATATAACCTGTTGCTGGACAGTGAGCAGGCCACATCAAATATGACTTTACTATGCGCGGCCGCTGAGAGCGAAACTTTAAAGGATGTCGGCAACAAGGAATTATCCCGGAGAGTCGCCGGTGCAGCTTTGCAGCTATACCTAGTTCTTTACATTTCATAGAACTAACCCTTGGTGTATGCTGATTTGTTTCCTTCTTTTCAGACCCTCATTTTGGAAGTAGAGAGGGGACGACGAGCGCAAAAGGAGGCCGCCACCTTTAAGAAGGTGGTGAAGAAATACATGGAGTGTCACGCCAAGCACCAGACATTGGCGGACTTATATGCCCAGGACCTGCAGTTCCAAGTTTTTTGTGTGGGCCTGGAGCATTCGGAAGCTCAGCTGCGGGAGCGAGTGACCCAATTGGAGCAAGTAGATGAACATTTAATGACCGCCCTGGATCGGAACACGGAGCTGGAGGACCTTATTGAGTTGAAAGAGGACGAGTTAGAGGTCGGTCGTGGGACAATGGTGGAGGCCGCTAATTTGTGTGCCGAGGTTAATGCCCTAACTGACGAGCTCAATGCGAGAGTGGCCGAGGTTGACGCTCTCAGAAAATTTGCAGCGGCCGGGTTTGACGATGATATGTCTAGCGAGGCATACGATATGTGGGTGTATGCCGAAGCTAAGCTGGCAGTGTATGAGGATTTACTTGCCGCTGGTCGGGCCACTGAGGCAGAGGTCGAGGACTAGCATCGCTTGGTTCGGGTCGCCCGAGAAGCTTGTGGGTATAGTTCTGATTCTATGGATCGGGGTGGACTATCTTCGAAGACGTGAACCGTCTAGCTTCCAGGTCCTAGAGTTTCGCGACTTTTCGGACCGAAGGCAGTAGTGGGCAAGATGATGGGCCAACTAGCGATGGCGAGCAAGGCGGTGGCGGCTAGGATGGGTATTTATTTTGCTGCTACAATTTTGTAGGGGTGTGAATAGAACCCTTTTTCAATATGTACCTTCTTCCTTTTTGAAGAAAATGAAAGTTAATTCTTTTGATAAATTTCTTTGCGTCTTTTGTTTTGTGCGCTTGTCGTAGTAATACGCGTAGTATTGACCATTGTTGAGTTATTTTTGTTTATTGTGGTTGAGCTAAGTCAACTTATTACGACAATGGCCTTATCCATTTATTCGTTGTGAGATGGTCATAATCATGCTAGTGATCTCGACTGTGTCGAGTTGACTTGTCGTAATCGAGCTAGGTCGACTTACTACGACAATGGCCTTAGCCATTTATTCATTTTAAGATGGTCGTAACCATGCGAGTGATCTCGTCCGTGTCAAATTGACTTGTCGTAATTGAGCTGAGTCAACTTACTACGACAGTGGCTTAGCCATTCATTCATTTTGATATGGCCGTAACCATGCGAGTGATCTCGACCGTGTCGAGTTGACTTGTCGTAATCGAGCTGAGTCGACTTACTACGACAATGGCCTTAGCCATTTATTCATTTTGAGATGGTCGTAACTATGCGAGTGATCTCGACCGTGTCGAGTTGACTTGTCGTAATCGAGCTGAGTCAACTTACTACGACAATGGCCTTGGCCATTTATTCATTTTGAGATGGTCGTAACCATGCGAGTGATCTCGACCGTGTCGAGTTGACTTATCGTAATTGAGCTTAGTCGACTTACTACAACAATGGCCTTAGCCTTTCATACATTGGATATGGTTGTAGCCTTTCATATAATGGAAATGGCCGTAGCCTTTTGTACATTGGAGACGGCCGTAGCCTTTCATACGATGGAAATGGCTATAGTTTTTCGTACATTGTAGATGGTCGTAGCCTTTTATACAATGGGAATGGTCGTAGCTTCTCGTACATTAGAGATGGCCATAGCCTTTCATACAATGGAAATGGCTGTAGCCTTTCGTACATTGGAGATGGCCGTAGCCTTTCATATATTGGAGATGGTCGTGGCCTTTCACATAATGGAAATGGCCGTAGCCTTTCATACATCGGAGATGGCTGTCGGTCCAGTCCCTTTGGCTTGCCAGTTGTGATGGCTTGCAGAGCAACCGGCGTGTCAAACTTACCTCGTGAGCATTTCTGAGCATCTTCTTCATCGCCTCGTTAAAAACCTTTCCAAGAAAACCCAATTAGGACAAAACTCGGGTAAGGGAAAAAGTGTACGACTCGGGGGTGCTTTTCAAAAATGGAAATACTTGAGGTGAGAGATGTTCCAATTGTTTTGGAGTGTCTTTCATTCTAGTATATCTAGTTGAAATGACCCTTTATCTGATGCCGCAGTAATCATGTATGGTCCGTCCCAATTGGTGCCTAGTTTTCCCTCACTTGGGTCCTTAGATGCGAAGGTTTTGGCTTTGAGGACGTAATCTCCTACTTTGAGTGGTCGTATTTTGGCCCTCTTGTTGTAGTATCTTTCGATTTGCTGTTTTTGGGCTACCATCCTTATGTGGGCCATTTTTCTTCTTTCCTCGTCCTGTAGGTAACGGACCGACTATGTCCATTCCCCACTTGATGAAGGGCCAAGGGGAGGTGACCGAGTGGATGGGTTCTCCTGGTTGGTGTATCATGGGGGCATACTTTTGGCATCTTTCGCATCGGCGGGCGTATTTTGTAGCATCCTTCTTCATGGTTGGCCATTAGTAGCCGACTCGTATTAGACAGAGCGCGGTTGCCAGTATAAGCACCGCAATGGCCCTTGTGTACCTCTTCCTGTACCGGTGTCGTCTGACTAGGACCTAGGCACTTGGCCAGGGGTCCACCAAAGGTCCTTTTGTATAGCTCGTGGTTTATCATGCAATATCAGGCGGCCAGTACACGGAGCTTCTTGGCTTCTTTTTTATCAGGTGGGAAAGTTCCTTCCTGCAAGTAGAATAAAAACTGGTTGCGCCAGTCCCAGGTTAAGTTTAACGAGAGTACCTCTGCATGATCGTTTGCCGAATGGAGGAGGGTGGCAATGCTTTCTTTGTTGAAGTTTTTGGTGGCTGCAGCCAATTTTGCTGGGCCATCTGCCTCGGCATTCTGTGCTCTGGGAACCTACTCAAAGCGACAATCGTCGAGTTTGGCCATCAACCTATGGATTTCCACCTAGTACTTTTGCAATCTTTGTTCCTTGATTTGGTAAGTCCCAGTGACTTGGTTCACCACGAGTTGAGAGTCGCAGTAGAGAACGAGTCGGCGAGCGCCATATTTGATGGACAGTCTTATACCTACAATAACGACTTCATATTTTGCCTCGTTGTTAGTCATCTCGGGGCATCGTATGGACTGGTGAATTATTTTGCCCGTGGGGACCTCGAGGACGAGTCCCAGTCCCGAACCCGAGGCATTAGCGGCTTCGTCCGTGTAGAGAGCCCATAGGTCGATATTTGAGGGGGAGCGTAGAGCCTCCTGCTCCACCTCTAGTAGTATTTTTGTGCTAAAGTCGGCCATGAAGTTAGCGAGGACTTGTGACTTGATGGTGGTTCTCGGGATATATGAGATATCATATTTGCTGAGCTCTATGGCCCATCTGGCGAGTCAGCCCGATAATTCGGGCTTATGTAGTATGCTTCTTAAGGGGAACGTGGTCACCACTTTTATGGGATGGCATCGGAAATAGGATCTGAGCTTTCGTGAAGCTGTGACTAGTGCCAGGGCTAATTTTTTGAGGTGTAGGTATCGTGTTTCGGTATCCACTAGGGTTTTGCTAATGTAATAGATAGGGGATTGCATACCTTTAGTCTCGTGGACCAATACTGCGCTGACGTCGACTTCTGACACGGCCAGATATACCAGCAGGTGTTCACCCGGGTCCGCTTTGGCTAGTAATAGAGGTGAGGACAGATATGCCTTTAGTTCTCGCAAGGATTTGATGCATTCCTCGTTCCACTAAAATCCATCGTCCTTTCTCAGTACGTTGAAAAATTTGTGGCACCTGTAAGAGGATCGTGAGTAAATCTGGATAGGGTGGCTATTTGGCCCGTCAGTTTTTGCACTTGCTTTTTGCTGTTTAGCACTTTGGATATTGTGTCGATTGCCTTGATTTGGTCGGGGTTGACCTTAATGCCTATATGAGGAACCCTAGAAATTTCCTAGAGGCTACGCTGAAAGCATATTTCTCGGGATTCAGCTTCATCCCGTACCTCTTTAGTATTTCGAAGGCCTCTTTCAAGTGGTCGATGTGATCTTCCTTTTTTGCCGATTTCACCAGCATGTCATCGTTGTAGACTTCCATGGTCTTACCGAGTTGTTCTTTGAACATCTTGGTGACCAATCTTTGACAGGTGGCCCCTGCATTTTTTAGCCCAAATGGCATCACTTTGTAGCAGTAGGTTCCTTGGTGTGTGATGAAGGCTGTCTTCTCCCGATCTTCCTCGGACATCAAGATTTGATTGTAATCAGAATATGCATCTAGGAAACTCAGCAGTTCATGTTCTTCGATGGCGTCGATCAATTGATCGATGTGGGGAAGGGGGAACGAATCTTTAGGGCATGCTTTATTCAGATCGGTGAAATCCACGCACATCCTCCACTTCCCATTTTTCTTTTTGACCATGAAGATGTTGGCAACCCACTGAGGGTATTTTGACTCCTTTATAGAGCCGTTGGTGAGTAGTTTGTCTACTTCCTCACGGACTGCCTTATTGATTGCGGCATTGAACTTTCTTCTCATTTGTCATACCGACGGATGTAACGGGTTGACATTTAGCTTATGAGTGGCAATATCTGGAGAAATCTCTGGCATATCTGTGTGGGAAAAGGAAAATAGGTCCGCATGGTTAGCTAAGAATTCATGGTACTTACTTGGATTGGCGAGGCCATGACTGATGTAGGCTTTCTTTGCGGGATTGGTGTTGTCCAATTGAACTGGGTTAAGATCTTCGATCGTTGCCTTACAAGCTTCCACTATGTCAAGATCTTGGATGGTATCTGCCATCGGGTCGGTTTTAGTCCCCGACAGGCTAATTGTTATGCCTCCGCGCTTGATCCTCGTAGTTGTTGGGTGTGAGCGCAATCTTGTATTATCTTTTAGCACTTTTGCACGGTGCGTGGTTCTCCTCTAATGTTGAATATTCCCCATGGGGTAGGGAATTTGACCACCTGTTATAGGCTCGAAGGCATTGCTCGCATGGCATGTATCCATGGGCGCCCTATGATGACGTTGTATGTCGTTTCCTGGTTCATCACGTGAAAGTTCATTTCCAGTATGACCCCTCCCACAAGGACAGGCAAGGTCACCTCTCCGGACGTCCATTCCACTGCATTGTTAAAACCGATTAGTGTTATGCAGCGCGGTATTACCCTATCCTCAAGTCCTATTTGTGCGAGGACCATTGGGTGGATAATACAAGCGCTGCTTTTTTCATCGATCATGACTCTTTTGACATTCGTATCAATAATGCGTAAGGTAATAACTAAAGCAGTGTAGTGCGGGAAACAAAAACCGTCGGCATCAGACTTGTCGAAGGTGATACTACCTTCGAAGTCATCATACTGTCGTGGGAGATGGCCCGCTTCAGCCTGTGAGTGTTGGCGAATTTGACGTGGTTGATTGTTGAGTCGTTGTTTTTGCCGACGATCATGTTTATCGTTCGCATCGGGAAATGTGGCTTTGGTGGCCCGCGGGGCTGCTCTCGCCCTTGTGCGAAGTTGATCTTCCCTTTCTCGCTGAGTAGTTCTTTCAGGTATCCTTGGTTCTGCATCCTGACGACCTCTTGTCGTAGGCCTATGCAATCTTCGGTCCTGTGCCCCCGTTCTTGATGGAACTCGCAGAGAATGTTTGATTTTCTTATGGCGGGATCCGACTTCATTTTTTGAGGCCATTGCACCTTGGTTCCAAGCTTCTCTACTACGTACACTATTTCTGAGGGAGACATACAAAAGTTATGTGATGATAATATGGGGGCGTACCTCTTTCATTTTGGAGCGGAGAAACGTGTTGTTGTAATGCATCCATATGCCGGGGTGGCAGATGGGAGGATCTCATGTATGGTTGATGTTGTTCTCTATTGGAGTGCGGGGGATGCTCCCGACATCCCTCGTGGAGTCGATCTTTCTTTGTTTTCGAGTGTATCGTTATTAACCATTGGGCCGGCCCGTTGAGATCATCTTCGTCCGCTCGCACTTCGGCGTAGTAAGCATTGTAGATTTCCTCCCATGTCGCAGGGGATACTTCATGAGGCGGTTCAGCAGCTTTTTAGTTGCTCTGGAACCATCCCTGCTTAGTCCGTTCTGGAAGGTGGCGACTGCCATTCCTTCCGATACATTTGGCAGGCTCATTCTTACCCTGTTGAATCTGGCGAGGAAGTCCATGAGCCCTTCACCTTTGATTTGTCTGACGACGAAGATGTCATTGACCCTTGCCTCTGCTTTCTTTGCTTCTTCGAACGTTGATATTGCCTTGGCAGGCAACTAGAAGTATCATGTCAAGGCTCCTCCGGTTAATGTTTGCCGAACTTCTTCAGCAGCACTGATGGTACCTGTTGTTTTGATAAGTCATTGCCTTTCACGGCGGTGACGTAATGGATCAGATGATCCTCGAAATCAATGGTCCCGTCGTATACTCTCAGGTAAGGGGGCATTTTGAAGGTTTTCGGGATAGAGTATGGAGTAGCTTCTTTAGAGTATGGCTGCTCTACGAACCTCCCCATGTCGCATTTTGGTAGAAACTTAGGGGCTTCGGGAATTTTGTCGACCCTCTCCTGGTGCTCCTTCGTCTGGTCGTGGAGAGCCTTGTTTTCGCTTTCCATTTCCTCCTTGCTCAGGATGGCAGTTAGCATGCCATCATGGATCTGTGCTTCGATGGGTTGGTTGTTTACTTGTGTCTCCTCTTGTTCACCCGTGGCAGTGGTGATACTCGTCGTTGGTACTGCCTTTATGTTACCTTGTGGTGGTTTTTCGACTAAGCCACTCAAGGTGCTTGTTAGCCATTATTCTAGCAGTTTTCTGACCACCGAGGGCACCTCCTTGACAGCGGATGTGGAAGCTCCTTTGTCATGCAAGATCGTTGGATCTTCGGAGGGGGAAGGTGAGATCTCTGCTTCAGGTACGGTACCTGGGGTTGTGTTGATGACAGCATCGTCGCTGACTTCATTGAGAGGACCAAGAAGATTGGTTGTGACCCCCATTATTGCTATGGATCTGGCGTCATTTTCGGCCATTTTTTATTTTCGTGTGATGTAGATGGAGATGGTTGGCTGATCTCTAGGTGGATACTATGATTTTGATTCTCGAAATCCCCACAGACGGTGCCAAATTGTTTGGCTCAAAAGTTAATCGTTACTTTGTAAGCTTGAAACAATCAAAAGACAATGAAGGGGTAAATCGTAATCAAATATAGTGAACCTAGGTATAACATCAACGTGACTATAGTTTAAAGGTATTTGAAAAAATGAATAACTTTAAGAGCAATCGTTTATCACAGTTGAGAAAGATAGAGATAGAATGAGGGAGTTGTATTATTAGATAATAACACATGGTCCTTATAGTCAAGGAAGCTCCCCTTTATATAGTAAGGGGCCTCCTTATTATTAAAAAAATAATAATAATAAACTATCGTAGCGTGGTCGACGTCCTCTTAATGGGGACACCCAAATGTAAGTGATGTCGCTCACGTCCTTACGCCCGAATTATACCCTCGTTATAAGGGGCGTATGAGGAGGATCATACCCTGTCGCTTGTGAGCGTAGGAAGGGCCATATTTGGCCCCACACAACTTATATTTATCATTCAGTTATTTATGTATCAATGTTAGACTTACTTAGTTTTAGAGACTAGATGCTATTACGACATCCTATTAAAGAAACTGGGGTCGTGAGAGTGTCGTGGTTTCTACTAATATGAAGAAGAGAATGGCACCGTGGACAACACACTTTATATCTTTTTTCGTCTATTTGTTTTAAGGATGCCACGTGTCTTTTATTTAATTGTTTATTGTCTCTTTTCAAGCGTTTGAATAGCACGCAGGTTGTATATTTGTTTAAGGGACTCAATAAACACATAATGTACTGAGTTTAAGAGGCCAATAGGTACAAGCACTAATAAAGGTATCTAGGTGAAAAATACTGCTAAGTTAAAGGGGCTGCTTATGTAATTGGCCATCTTTTGCTTTCATCTCCCACTTTTCCAGAATTAATGGAAGTTGCAAGAAAACGACAAAGAGAAAGAAGTTGAAAATGAGATGCATTATCTATAAGCATAAGTGAGTCCTCAAGTTTGAATACCATAGCAGCCGGCTACGGCTAATGGCATTTTCAGTACTGCCATTTCAGCCCTCCTTTTGCTCTTCCCTGTTGACGCCGCTTAACGTACCAAGAAGAACATTTAAAAGTCTTTCTTTTCACCAGCTCGATCTCTCTACTTGTAAATCCCTCAACAGTCATTTCTTCACCAGAAAATATGGTAATTATTCAATAATAGTAAAATCTAGTTTGAGTTCCCCTATAGTGTCTCCGGATGACCACTGGGGTACATGGATGTCTCTTTTCACAATTGGCGCTTTTGGTCTGTGGTAAATAATCCTCCTTTTTGTCCTTCGGATGATTGTTGAATTCTTAGAAAGAACAAATTTTTAACTACTTCCTCTCTGATTGTTTCTTCATTTGACTTTTTGGGTGGTGTTCATGTATATATTTGAATTGTGTAATCATTTTTGTTTGAATTGTTACAACACGCATCTCCCATTTCCTCTTTTTGTTTTATTTAATTTCACATAATACACGATTCATTCTGAAGGTCAGAGAAGACTAAGATTGGGAGTATGGTTAGTGCTGCATTGGTTAGCACATTGGTGGGGCTGACTGCAAGTAATATGGGGATTATTCCGTATGAAGCGCCAGCATATTCAGCTGTATATAAGTACCTGCTTCCATTGACAATCCCATTATTGTTGTTCAGAGCGAATTTGCGCCACGTGCTATGTTCTACCGGTCCTCTACTTTTGGCTTTCTTGCTCGGATCAGGTCCTTTTTTTGGCTCGTATCTCCGAAATTGCTTTATATCCCTTTGCCTGATTGCTGAAATTAATAGAAGTGGTTGTTTCTTTTAGTTGTAGTGGTGAAGGCACTGTTTGATGGACTATCACTATATTGCTAGTTTCAGTCATTACTTTGTTAAAACAAAGCAAACGAGCGACTTTTCAGAAAAAAATGGAAGTTAATTGGATAAGGTTGTCCCATAACTTGATTAATCAAATATGATTTCTTCTTTTACTTTGTAAGTTCATTCTCTGTTTGTGTAGTTAGCATTGCTACTTGGAATTATTTCAACCAGGAATATGCATATAGCTGCGCCTGGCGTTATGTGTTTATTATTGTTCTTGCATTCCTTTCATAACTTTGGAACTAAAAGGAATGCATCATTTACCACAGACCAAAAGTGCCCACTACAAAAAGAGACATCCATATACCCCACTGATCTTCTGGAGACATTATAGAGGAACTCAAAGAAGATTTTATGATTACTGAACGTATACCACCGAAAAAGCAAACTCTTTTGGTGAAGAACTAACCGTTGAGAAATTTAGAGGAGCACAAAAAAGTAGAGAGGTCGTGAAAAGAAAGATTAACTACTCTTCTTACATACATATCAATCTTATCAGTATAGGCAGCTCGACGCACAAGGCATCCAGCGTTCACGCAAGGTCTGGGGAAGGCCGTACCCCAAGGGATGTGATGTAGACAGCCTACTCTAATGCGAGCATTAGTGGCTGCTTCCATGACTCGAACCCGTGACATGTAGGCCACATGGGTATAGCAAAAACAAGCACAACTCTTCAATTTCTTGAAATGCCATATTAAGTTAGATTTATGAAATGCTTTTCTAATATCTCATAAAGATGTCTCAGGTTATTTTGAGAAGCTCCATCTCTGACTTTAGAATTAATGTATTCTTGGGTTGTTATCATGAATATTTACAGCTAAGTGATTATATGCCATAACTTTTCAAATATTGTGAGCTCTAGCCACTGTATGGGAACAGATTAACAGATTAATGCTTGTGTTATCTTCTTTTTATGTATATGCTTGTCATTCTACTAAAACTTTTAGCTAGTATGTGAAAGCATTTCTGTTGTTTTCATATTTTGTCTTCCAATGTGACAGCCGGGACGGTTATTGGGACTTTAGTGGCATATCTGATGGTGCCTATGACATCTCTTGGTCAAGATAATTGGAAAATAGCTGCTGCCCTCATGGGCAGTTACATTGGTGGAAGTAAGTCCTGTAATAAAACCAGTTCTTTTTTTGTTTTTTGGTTAGGAGCTCCATGCAGGTGTTTTCTGTATATTTCATTTGTATTCTGGTCATGCACACATATTTAATTGGAATTGAATCTCGGAGATTAAAGTTAGTCCACGGCACAAGATGAAAATTAGTTTAATTGAAGCAAATAAAGGAGAATTTAGATATCTGGTTCAATGTCTTGGATGCCTTACTTTGTGGTCAATGGCAATATTTGGTTTTAATGATTTTAAACTGGCAGAACTCTCCTACTGTTGCACATGTCATTTTGAATAGTAATTACAGAAGGATTTCTGATGCCGGAATGACAGATGCCCAAGAACTTTATTCACCAAGAGTGAAAGAACTCAGAGTTTGCTATTCGTTGTAAGTTTTTTCATTGATTTCTAAAAGCAATGAGAAGCAAATCGTGAGAAAACCAGTACGAGTGTTCCCTTTAAATTCAGTTTTGTTTGCAAAAACCTAAGAAATTTTTGGGATATAGATTTTACACCTTTGACTTGTCATAAGCCAAATTTCATGTTTGATGTTTTAAGTAAGCTATTTGAGAGCTTTTTAATTGAAGACGGTCTTGCAAACCTAAATTATCAATACGAGTCCTTGAAACTCTAGAAACAAAGCTGGACATTTTCAAATTCTTCCTAATCCTAAATTTGCCATGTCGGAATCATGTGAAATGTGTGCTTATATTTGATGTTGCATGCAAGATTTGAGACAGTCATACACATACACGCGCACATAAGTTTATGTACATATGTAAACTACTTTCCGTTGGTTGGGAGTTCTAGTTTGTGCATTATTAATAGTCTCTAAGCAGATAAAGTACTTTATCCGCGCTACATGTGCTTTTGCTGCTTCGTTATTATCTGAGTGATGTTTTATCTATGCTTTTGCAGCCATTAATTATGTTGCTATCTGTGAGGCACTTGGCGTGTCTCCATCAGTTATGGCTGCAGGTGTTGCTGCAGATAACGTAATTTGTGCAATATATTTTATTGCACTGTTTTCATTGGCCTCCAAAATACCCTCAGACGCTTCGGCATCAAGTGGTGGTAAGGGATATTTAGGGAATACAAAATTTATGATACCATGAGATGTCTAATACATTGTGTATGCATTCCCTTACATATTTTGCTAAGTTGTTCTGCTTAAATCAATTTTATTCTGGTCAAGAAGTTTTTATTCTAGGTTTTGTGGTTTGCCATCACTGTAGATCTATCTCATATGAAGGACGCATTCTAATTTTCTCTATGAAATTTTAGTTACGAAAGATAGCATGTTTTTATCTTTTCTTTTGTGAGCAAGTGTCAGTTGCCTGAAAAATCAGACAAGTCCAGTTGCTGAGTAGTTTACTCTTGTATTATTTTGCAGATGTTACTCAAGTTGATCCCAGAAACAAACCTGTGCTGCAGATGAGTACAGCAGTTGCTGTTTCCTTTGCCATTTGTAAAGCTGCCACTTCTTTTAGTCGATTTTTCGGAACTCAAGGATGTGATCTGCCTGCTATTACAGCAATAGTTGTTCTTTTAGCAACAGCATTTCCCGCTTATTTTAGAAACCTTGCAAGTGCTGGTGATGAAATGGCGATAGTCTTAATGCAGGTATTCTACTCTTTAAAAGAAATTCGAAAGTTATCTCAAGTCAGATTAAGATGACCAATCAATTCAAACAAAAAGATAAAAGTTTTGATACTTATCAATGAGCTGTGTGAAATATCTGATAATTTAAATTTAACATTATGTAAATTTAAATTTAAGACAATGGGTTGCTCTGATGGTAAGCAACCTCCACCTCCAACCAAGAGGTTGTGAGTTCGAATCTCCCCAAGAGCAAGGTGGGAAGTTCTTGGAGGGAAGGATGCCGAGTATCTGTTTGAAAACAGCCTCTCTACCCCAGGCTGGGTTGTTGTGTTGTTTTGTAAATGGTTATGATAACGAAGCTTATGAAATTTTGAGTCCTATAAGTTGCATGACTGAGCTTACTTTTACTTCAAACTTCTGTTGGATTAATTATTCATCTTTGAACAGGTTTTCTTTGCTGTAGTGGGTGCCAACGGGAGTATTTGGCATGTCATCAATACGGCACCTAGTATTTTTATGTTTGCTTTAGTTCAAGTAACAGTTCATCTTATTGTGATTCTAGGGTTAGGAAAGCTCTTTGGTATGAACCTAAAGATGTTGCTTTTAGCATCCAATGCTAATGTTGGAGGTCCTACTACAGCTTGTGGAATGGCCACGGCAAAGGGTTGGTCCTCTTTGGTTGTTCCCAGTATTCTTGCTGGGATATTTGGGATTTCCATTGCAACGTTTCTGGGGATTGGATTTGGAATGTTTGTTCTCAAACACATGTAACTTGATGGATTGTTGTGGGTATCATTTTCCCAAATTTCCTTATATAAAATGCTTATACTAACTAAATGTATGTAAAAAGAATTCTTCGGATACGCCAGTATATGTATTACTCCCTCTGTTTCAATTTAGATGAGGTGGTTTGACTTGGTACGGAGTTTAAAAGAAAAAAAAAATTTTGAAACTTGTGGTTATAAAAGCCTGAGAGGTAAAAGCTTTGTAGGTCCATGATATTTGTGTGGTTATAAAAGCTTTTCATTAAGGGTAAAATAGGTAAAATGAAGAGTTTAAAGTTGAATTATTTTTAAATTTAGAAATGTATTATTTATTTTGGAACTTACTAAAAAGGAAAGAACCTTTTCTGATTTGAAATGGGGGAGTACTTGTTATAAATATATTATATTATGGATGTTGATTTAGTACTTTGTTGTAAATAAACTTCCTGAAAAAGCTTATCCATTTGGGATTTCGTAATAAATATATGTCTATTTAGTACTCTATTAGAAATAAGCTTCTTGAAAAAGCTTATCACGTCGGTACTCAATTATGGATTAACATTAACCCCGATAGAAGATTATCCATATCTGGTACAATAAGTTTATCCTTTCGATATTCCGTTAAAGATAAATATTACCCAATATTATCCATACTCGGTACAATAAGCTTATACTCCATTATGGATAAACATTACCCCTAGTAGAAGATGATTTGTACCGGGTACAATAAGCTTAACCTTTCGGTATTCCGTTATAAATAAACATTATCACCGGTAGAAGATAATTTATACCTGGTACAATAAGCTTATCCTTTTGGTACTCTATTATGAATAAACATTACCTCCGGTAGAAGATTATCCATACCTAGTATAGTAGCAGCTTACACAACAGCTTCCAGTAGCAGTTTACACATCAATTTCCTTTCTTCTATAAATAGAGGAGATTTCAGTTCATTATGTACATCAGTTTGAAGTTGAATAACATATCAGTTTCTCTATATATGTCTTTACTTAACAATATTTATTTTATAACATGTTATCGGCACGAAACTCTGCCATCTCGAGCAAATACTTTTAAAGTATCCGAGGTACAAACTTTCTTTTTTTATAATGTCAAATCTTTCTAAATATGAATTTGTAGCCTTGGATATATCGGATAAAAGCTACATGTTTTGGGTGCTTGATGTTGAAATTTATCTTGATGCCATGGGTCTGGAAGACACCATCAAGGACAAAAATCAAACATCAAACTAAGACCGTGTGAAAGCAATGATATTCCTACGCCATCAGCTTGATGAAGGCTTGAAAATGGAATATATCATTGTTAAAGATTCAATCATACTGTGAAATAATTTGAAAGATAGATATGACCACCTAAAGATGGTTGTTCTTCTACAAGCACATTATGATTGGATTCATCTAAGGCTACAAGAATTTAAATCTATGAGTGAGTATAATTCTGTTATGTTCAGAATTATTTCCAAATTAAAATTATATAGTGATAATATTACTGATCATGATATGTTGGAGAAAATTTCACCACTTTTTCATGCCTCAAATATACTCCTGCAACAGCAATATCGAGATATGGGATTTGAATATGCTCCAGAAGAGCCACTATATTTCTGTCTAAGGGAACAAAACTTATTATAGGCAATGCATTATGTCATGTAAGTCTTGAAGAAACTTGTTGAGTTATGTAGATATCTGCCGAAATGGGTATCATGTTGAGACGATAGATGAAATGAATATGAAATATCTTTGTATTACGAAGAAATTTCTGGCCAGAAGTGCATTGTAGAAAAGTTACCAACTTTATCTTCTGGCTTATACTATTCAAAGATTAGTAGAGTTGAAGCACACTCTTTCGTAAACCAAAAGTTTACTGATTTAAATACTTTTTTGTTTTGGCATGGCTATTTAGGCTATCCTAGATCAACAATGATGCAATGAATTACTGAAAATTCGAGTGGGCATCTACTAAAGAACCTGAAGATTCTTACAAATAATGAATTTTCTTCTGATGTTTGTTATCAAGGCAAAATAATCGCTAGACTATCACCAATAAAGGTTGGCATTGAATCTCCTCACTTTTTAGAACGCATACATGGGAATATATGTGGACTTATTCACCCATCAAGTGAGTTATTTAGATATTTTATGGTCATAATAGATGCATCTTCAAGATAGTTTCATGTGTGCCTACTATCATCTCGCAACTTGGTGTTTGCAAAGATATTAGCCCAAATAATTTGATTATATTAGCGAAAACATAAAAGAAAGAACACAAGATTTAACGTGGTTCGGATCAAAATAATCCTACGTCCATCAGAGAATAGCTGTCTTTCTATTATTAACAAAGGTAGGGGAGATCTCCCAATTACACTTAAGAGAATTTCTCTCTTAACTCTTTACTCACTTCAATGTATTGTATTATTTTTGGGATGATTTCTACAAATGAAGGGGTGCATCTATTTATAGAGGTAAAGACCTCCTCTTGTTGTCATTGGTGACATCAAACTACCTCCTCATGATACCATGGGTGACATCAAAGGAGAAAGCTTTCTCCTAGCATCTACACCAACTCCTTCCACCAACTCTTCCAATTAGTATGCCATTGTTGACTAAACATAAACCAATAACTCTTTCCACCAACTCTTTCAATTGGCATGCCATTATTGACTAAACATAAACCAATATTTTTAATCTCCACCTTAGTTTGCGTTTCGAGTGTGCGTGTGAACAACTCTGGCAAAAACTTCTAAGCTTACTGGGCAACCCCGTTGTAAGAAACAAGAAGAATTAAATCATTGTTGAACATACCACCTCCACCTAACAACTGTTCTCTTTGGAGTTGCATCAGTTGATGCACACCCCTACCAATTTCTTGCAGTGTGCAAACTTAATGATCAGGACTATCTTGGTCAACATATCTGTAGCATAATCGTCTGTGATAACCTTTACGACATTGATAGTTCCCTCTTTAACAACATCTCGAATAAAATGATATCTGACATCAATGTGTTTAGTGCGCTCATAAAATCTCTGATTTTTCATTAGATGAATAGCACTCTGACTATCACATCTAAGATTTGATTCCAACTGAACCAAACTCAATTCCACTACTTAACATTTTAACTAGATAGCTTCCTTCATCGTCTTCGATGTTGCCATGTATTCTGCTTCTGTCGTAGACAAAACGACAATCGACTGCAGAGTCGACTTCCAACTAACGGCACTGCCAACGAGGGTAAAGGTGTATCCAGTTGTGGACCTTCTTCTGTTAAGATCTCCTGCATAGTCAGAATCCACATAACCGAGAATTGAAATACCTCCACCATTTTTTTGAAAGGTCAGACCAACACTAGAAGCTCCTTTGAGATATCTCAATATCCACTTGATAGCTTCCCAATGCCTCTTTCCTGGGCTGGACATGTATCTACTTACCACACTTACAGATTGAGCAATATATGGACGCGTGCATACCATAACATACATAATGCTACTAACTGCACTGGCATAAAGATTCTTTGACATATGTTCCACATCATCCTCAGACTGAGGCATTTGTAACTCTGAAAGTTTAGCTAATGGTGTACTTACAAGCTTGCACGTATGCATATTGAATCTCTTGAGAACCCTTTCAATATACCTCTTCTGAGAAAGATGTACAACACCATCTTCTCTTGAAATCTCCATGCCAAGGATTTTCTTTGTAGCTCCTAAATCCTTCATGTAAAATTCCTTACTCAACAATTTCTTCAAAGCATTTATCTCTGTAATGTTGCTAGCAGCAATAAGCATATCATCAATATACAGCAATAAATAAATTATTGAGTTATCAGACATCTTCCTGTGATACACACAACTATCAAATGCACTCCTTGAGAATTCATGTGTAGTCATGAATGCATCAAGCCTCTTGTACAACTGTCTAGGGGAATGCTTCAAACCATACAAAGACTTATTTAGTTGGCATACGTGATCTTTTTTTCCCTCAGCTAGGAAACCGTCAAGCTAATCCATATAGATTGTCACTTCTAGATCACCGTGTAAGAAAGCAGTTTTGACATCAAGATGTTGAAGTACCAAGTCAAATTGGGCAACCAATGCTAGTAGCACGTGAATTGAGCTATGCTTTACGAATGGAGAGAAAATCTTATTGTAGTCAATTCCCTCCTTGTGACTGAAACCTTTTGCAACCAGTCTCGCCTTAAACCTAGCATCTTCCACTTCAGTGATTCCCTCTTTCTTTCGGTAGACCCACTTGCATCTAACTGTCATCTTCCTCTTTTGTCTTTTCACTAAGACCCATGTCTGATTCTTGTGAAGAGACTCCATCTCTTCAGCATGGCTAACCGCTATTGTACAACATCCTTGCAAGAAGTTGCTTCAATATACAAGGAGGGCTCCAGATCCTTAATCTTTTCTTGTACAGCTACGAATGCATATGCAATCAAGTTTGCTTGATCTATAAGGCTTTCTAGTTCTCGTGTCTGCCTCATCTCCCTCCCCTTCGCAATTGTGTATGGTTCATTGATAGCAAGTTCTTCAAGGTCTACATCTTTTGACTCATTTTTAACCTGAGTCTCTTGATCATTTTCCTTGGCAAGCTCCACCGGAAGCTCTACCCACTCGTCGTTCTTGTTTCCTAAAAAATCCACGAAAACTTTACAGGGATCAAGTATAAAGGATTCATCGAAGGTGACATCTCTACTAACTATAAATTTGAGTAAAGACAAACACCAAAGTTTGTACCATTTTACTCCATCCACATACCTTACGAATATGGCATTCTTAGCCCTTGGTTCAAGATTTCCTTCATTAACGTGATAATAAGCTGGACACCCAAATACTCGTAAGTATGAATAGTTAGAGGGTTCACCTGACCACACCTCATTCGGAGTCTTAAAGTCAATTGTCGATGTTGGATGTCATTGTTGTTCATTATCTCGGCAACTCCATTATGTTGTGGGGTATGCCTGACAGTCCTGTGTCTTGATATCCCATCAACCTTACATACTTCATTAAACTCTTCATTGCAAAATTCCAAGCCATTGTCTGTGTGAAGATACTTGATTTTCTGCTCTATTTTGATTTTCAACCAAAATCTTCCACTCTTTAAATGCTTCAAAAGTATCACTTTTTTCCTTCAAAAAATGCACCCAAACCTTTTGTGATAAATTATCAATAAAAGTAAGAAGATACGTCTTTCCGCCCTTCGATAGAAGTTTAGAGGGACCCCATAAATCTGAATGGATGTAGTCTAGCACTCCTCTTGTCTTATGTTTGCCAGTGCTGAAGTTGACATTCTTCTGCTTCCCTAGAACGTAGTGCTCACAAAAGTCAAGTGTGTTGATCTTCTCACCTTCCAAAAGGTTACAATTTCTCGACATCTCCAGTCCACATGTGCTCATATGACCTAGTCTCGTGTGTCATAGTCTTGCCTTGTCATCATTGGATAACTACACTGTAGATGTATTTGTAGAGCCAACAATGGTGCATTTGGACAATGTGTAAAGTTCGTTCTCTAGCTTGTCTTTCAGCATGACTAAAGAACCTTTAGTCACCTTCATAGTTCCTACTTCGCTCATGTACCTGTAGCCTTGTTCATCCAGAGTACCTAAGGAGATCAATTTTTCTTCTTCAGATCAGGAACATGACTGACTTGTGTAATAGTCCTCATGACTCCATCATGGCAGTGAACTCGAACTGAGCCAATGCCAACTATTGCACAAGTTGTATTATTGCCCATTACTAAGGTTCCTCCACTTTTCTCATAGCTGCTAAACCAATCTTTTCGGAACGCCATATGCAGAGTACAAATAGAGTCTAACACCCATTTGTTTCCATAATTACTATTATTATACGATGTTGTTAGTAAATAATCATTATCAAAATCATGTACTTGTTCAACTGTAGATGCACTCATCTTTTCCTTGAACTTTGACATTGGGCAATCTCGTTCAAAGTGTCCCTTCTTGCTACAACTCCAACACTCTGTATTCTTCTTGTTCACACAAAACATTGATCTGTGCTTTGATTTTCTCGTTCCATGTTGTCTTGTCCGGCCTCTCACAAAGATCTCACTTGTCTGGTCATCTCTATCTCTTTCAATGTGTCTTCGGACATCACTAAAGCTAAGTGCATGCCGCACTTGCTCGAGCTTGATAGGCTCATTGCTATACATCATTGAATTCTCAATATCACGATATCCTAAAGTCAATAAAAATAACAAAGCACATGCAAGCGTCTCCTCCTCCCTTTTAATTCCTACAATCTGTAAGTCTATGACAAGTTTATTGAACGCATCTAAATGATCTTATAAATAAGTACCTGACCCCATCTTAAATGTGTGAAGACGTTGTTGTAATAACATTCTTGTTGTCACTGATCGATCTTGGTATATCCCTTCTAGCTTTTCCCATAACTGTTTGATCGTCTTTTCGATACCCGTACTCACTTCACAAAGCATGTTAGGTGCAAAGGATAGTTGGATTGCACTCAATGCATCCCCTTAAAGCTTTTCCTTGTCGGGAGTTGATATATCCGTAGGATACTTTCCCTCAATAACATGGATTGAATCTTCCCTCCGCAGTAACGCCATCATCTGGATCTTCCAGATATTGAAGTTGTTGCGACCACTGAATCTATCAATTTCAAACTTCATGGAACTTATCTTTGCTTGTTCTTTCTCCTTGGACCATTAAAGAATCGCGTCGCTCTGATACCAATTGTTAGAGAAAACGTATAAGAAAGAATACAAGATTTAATGTGGTTCGGATCAAAATAATCCTACGTCCACCAGAAGACAATTGTCTTTCTATTATTAACAAAGAAAGGGCAGATTTCCCAGTTACACTTAAAATAATTTCTTTCTTAACTCTCTACTCACTACAATATATTGTATTATTTTTGGGATGGTTTCTACAAATCAAGGAGTGCATCTATTTATAGAGGTAAATACCTCCTCTTGATATCATTGGTGACATCAAACTACCTCCTCTTGATGTTATGGGTGACATCAAAAGAGGAAGATTCCTCCTGGCATCTACACCAACTCTTCCAATTGGCATGCCATTGTTGACTAAACATAAACCAACAACTATTTCCACCAATTCTTCCAATTGGCATGTCATTGTTGGCTAAACATAAACCAATATTTTCATATTAAGGTCACAATTCCCTGATTATCCTATAAAGGCTATTCGCCTTGATAATGCTGGAGAATTGTCATCTCAAGCTTTTGGTGATTATTGTCTATCAGTTGGTATAAAAGTTGAACATCATGTAGCTTATGTTCATACTCAAAATGGCATTGCAGAGTCATTTATTAAACGCCTGCAATTGATAGCAAGATCACTACTTATGAAAACAAAATTGTCCACCATTGTTTGGGGCCATACTATCTTCCATGCAACATCACTTATCCGTCTCAGACCGACACACTATAATAAATATTCTCCGTCACAATTAGTTTTTGATCATGAACCAAATTTTGTCCATCTACGACTTTTTGGATATATTGTATATGTGCTAGTAGCACCACCATATTTCAGTAAGATGGGACTACATAAAAGATTAGGATGTTGGGTTTGAATCGCCCTCTATTATTTGCTATCTTGAACCATTGACAGTAGATTAATTTACTGCTCGATTTTCAGTCTGTTGGTTTGATAAAACAAATTTAGTTCAAGAGGCCTTGGATAAGGTCAAGACTATTCAGGAGAGATTGCGTTCAACTCAGTCCAGGCAGAAGACTTATGCGGATCGTAAGGTTCGCAATGTAGATTTCATGGTGGGCGAGCGAGTATTGCTCCGAGTGTCGCCTATGAAGGGCGTGATGAGGTTCGGGAAGAAGGGCAAGCTCAGCCCTAGGTATATTGGTCCATTTGAGATTCTAGACCGAGTGGGAGGGGTGGCTTACAGACTAGCTCTGTCGCCTAGCTTATCAGTCGTGCATCCAGTTTTTCATGTATCTATGCTTCGTAGATATCACGGCGATCCCACACATGTGTTAGACTTCAGTACTGTCCAATTGGACAAAGATCTGTCCTATGAGGAGGAGCCGGTAGCTATTCTAGATCGGCAGGTTCGACGGTTGAGGTCGAAGAGTTTTGCTTCGGTGCGAGTTCAGTAGAGGGGTTAGCCTCCTGAGGAATCGACCTGGGAGTCCGAGTCTGATATGCGGAGCCGCTACCCATATTTGTTCCCCGACTCAGGTATTTCTTTCTCTTGTCCGTTCGAAGACGAACGGTTGTTTTAGAGGTGGAGAATGTAACGACCCAAAGGGTCATCACCTGTTTCCTCACTTATTCCGTACTTCCGAGGACTTGAAAACCTCATTCTGTGTTACCTCGATTTACGTGCACGATCCACGCATGTAGCCGAAAAGATTTTGTGATAGAAAATATGAATTCTATGAGAAATTTCAAGAAAAATGATATTGATATTGATATGGTTGACTTCGGTCAACATTTTTTGGTAAACGGACCCGAACCCGAGAACGGACGGTCTCGGAAGGTCCGTAGGAAAATATGGGACTTGGACATGCGTCCGGAGTCGAATTCTGAGGCCTAGAGCCCATGTTATGAATTTTTCTGTGAAATTGTTTTTGATGTAATTGTTAAAGGAAAATGAATTAATTGACCTTAGTATCGGGCTCGTATTTTGGTTCCGACGCCCGGTACAAGTCTTAAATATTATATATGTGCTTTCTGCAAAGTTTGGTGACATTTGGATGTCGTTTGATATGTTTTGGACCTTGAGTTCAAGTTTGAAAGTTTTGAGAACCAAAAATATGAAAATCATGAACTTGAGGCTTGATTTCATGAAAACGATGTGATATTGGCGATGTGATCGCACGAACAAGTTTGTAATGTGTTTTTGATGTTGTGTACATGTTTGGTTTGGAGCCCGGGGGCTCGGGTAAAGATTTGATAGGCCGTTGGATCAATTTCTGAATTTTAACACTGCTGGTTTTTCACCCAGCTGTTGTCTTCGCAATTGCGAAGATTTTCTCGCAATTGCAAGAGGTCCCAGGCTAGCCTTGGTTCGCAAATGCGAACCATACTTCGCAAATGCAAAGTTGGAAAGATTGAGCACTGCTTCGCAAATGCGAAGTCTACCTCGCAAATGCGAGGCCTTCAGTGTTAGGCCTGGCTTCGCAAATGCGAAGCATTTTCGCAAATGCGAAGCTCCTGGCGCAAATGCGAACATCCCTTAATCCAACAAATGTTCGCAAATGCGAAGGCCCCAGTTATGTCTTGGCTTCGCAAATGCGAACTTCCCATCCTTAGCTTATTTTTCAAACTCCAGAATTTGGTCGGGGTTCGCAATTGCGAACCCTGCTCGCAAATGCGAACACAGAGACCTGTAAATCACGATTTCCAGCTTCATTTTTCATATTTCACAACCCAAAAACATCCATTTGCGATTTTTCACGAACTCCCTCTTCTTCAAAGCATTTGTAAGTCACTTTCTACTTAATTCTTTCAATTCCTAACAACATTAAACATGTTTTTCAATAGAAATCAAAGGTTTTCATGGTAGAATTTCTTGTTTTTAGTAGAATATAGGGTTTTCATGAATTGGGTAATTGGACCTCGAATTGAGGTCCAATTTTGAAACAAATCATATACTTGAACTCGTGGGGGATTGGGTAACCGGATTTTGGTCCGAACCCCGAGTTCCGACCATGTGGGCCTGGGGTCGATTTTTACTATTCCGGGCAGAATGTTGTAAAAAATTGTAATTGGCCATATGAATTAGTTTGTTGAGTAGAATTGATGATATTAAATCAATTGTGTATAGATACGATTGGATTGGAGCTAAATTTGAAAGGAAAAGGCATTGCCACGGATTGAATTGTTCGTAAACATTCGAGGTAAGTGTTTGTTCTATCCTAGCTTGAGGGAATAGGATTATGTGCTATGTGCTATGTGGTCGAGTGCGGTGTATGGGCTGTGGTGACGAGCATCCATACACTGGCATCTAGCATGATCGTGAGTCGTTGTTGATATTTATTGTGAGGCATATTTGAAGATAAATTGTTGAACCCTTGCCGGGACTTGTTGTGAAGTGAGATATTGATTGCCCTTACCGGGACTTTGTTGAAATAATTATTGTGTCCCTTGCCAGGATGGTTCATGATTTGTTGTTTCCATTCTTTGCCCTTAACTGTGATTGTTATTTGGGTGAGGAAGAGTGATAATGCACGAAGGGTGATGTCGTGCCTTGATTTATTGTTTATGCACGAAGGTTAATGCCGTGCCTTGTTATTGATTATGCACGAAGGTTAATGTCGTGCCATGTTATTGATTATGCACGAAGGATCATGCCGTGCCTTGTTATTGAACCATGTACGAAGGATCATGCCGTACTATGGATGTGAGGATGAGAGTAAAAGTACGAAGGGTGATGCCGTGCACTTTATTTGCTATTTGGTGAGGATGAGAGTAAAAGCACGAAGGGTGATGCCGTACACTTTATTTGCTATTTCATTGATTTGACATTACTTGTTTTCATTATACTTGTTTTTCCTTGTTGATTTAATGACTATTGTTAACTGTGGAGTTATTCTGTGATATTCCTTATTGCGTTGTTACTTGGTTATTTCTCATTATCTTGTGGTACACATATATATAGAACTGCAAAGGTTTATGTGGGTGTCTGGTCCTAGGCTTGTCACTACTTCGCCGGGATAGGCCAGGCACTTACCAGCACATGGGGTCGGTTGTGCTGATACTGCACCTCTGTGCGTTTTTGCACAGGTCCAGGTTTCGATCAGGAGGAGCAGCAGTAGATCTTTTGCGTGGGAGTTGATCATATTTGAGACCGAGGTAGCTTGCAGACGTCCGCAGGCCCGGCGTCTCTTTCTTTACTTATGTTACTAGTTGTAGTCTCTTTGTTCCGAGACAAACAGATTATGTTATATTTCTTTTAGACTTTTTTGTGTAGTATTCAGTAGTAGTTCGTAAGTTGGTGACTCCACGTCTTGGGTAGAGGATTTCAGTATCGGTTACCTTGAAACTACTTATTTCTATTTTTATAAAGTCTTCTGCACTTGTTTAATTAAGATTATGATTTTGGTTGTTAAATTGAGTATGAAGTATTGCTAAAAACAGGATAGTGTGAGTAAAGTGGCTTGCCTAGCTATCACGAGTAGGCGCCATCACGATCCCGATGTTGGGGGAAAATCCGGGTCGTGGCAATTTTATGGTAACAAAGGTAGTGCAGATCTTGTTGGTTATGCAGATGCAGATTATTTATCCGATTCACATAAAGCTCAATTTCAAATCAGGTACATGTTTACGTATGGAGGTACTATCATATCATGGCACTCCACAGAGAAATCTATTGTTGCTACTTCTTTAAATCATCCTGAGATAACAACTATTCATGAAGCAAGTAGGGAATGCATATGGTTGAGATCAGTGATTCACTTTATTCAAGAAAAATATGATTTGGAATGTGATAAAGATCCACAATTTTAAACAAAGACAATGATGCATGCAAGCCCAATTACATGGACGATTTATAAAAGGAGATAGAACGAAGCACATTTCACCAAAATTATTCTACACACATGATCTTCAGAAAAATGATGACATTGATGTGCAACAAATACATTCAAGTGAGAATCCAGGAGATTTTCCACTAAATCTTTTCCAACTTCAACTTTTGAGAAGAAGGTATACAAGATTGGAATGCGGAGACTTAAATATTTGAAATAAAGTTTTTATCAGGGAGAGTAAAATACGCGCTATACTCATTGTGCCTTGCTAAGGTTTTACCCACAGGGCTTTTTCTTATATGGTTTTTAATGAGGCAACTAGTTATGTGTATTAATAAATATGTGTACTCTTTTTTCTTCACTAGAATTTTTTCCTTTAATAAAATTCCTAGTAAGGTTTTAATGAGGCACATTATCTTTTAATGGACATCCAAGTGGGAATGTATAAATATCTTATATCATGGATGTGCATTTAGTACTCCGTTGTAAATAAGCTTCCTAAAGAAGCTTATGCCGTAAATATGTTTGTCTATCTAGTACTCTATTGAAAATAAGCCTCCTGAAAAAGTTTATCACTTTGGTACTCAGTTATGGATAAACATTACTCCAGGTAGAAGATTATCCATACCTGGTACAATAAGTTTATCCTTTCGACACTCCATTATAGATAAACATTACCCCCAGTAGAAGATTATCCATACCTGGTACAATAAGCTTATCATTTTGGTACTATGTTATGGATAAATATCACCCCGGTAGAAGATTATATGTACCTGATATAGTAGCAGCTTACACAATAACTTCCTTTATCCTATAAATAGGAAAGATTTCAGTTTATTTTGTATATCAGTTTGAAGTTGAATAACATATCAGTTTCTCTCTATAATTGTCTTTACTTTACAGTATTTATTTTATAACATTACTTTGCTTTACTACTATATATAAACGAGAATAACTTTAGTTTTATGGATCTTTTCTTGCCCCTTATTAGGTTGCCTTTTACATTATTTGACCTTATACATCTTAGTAATTTAGGACGATATGGAGCCAAATGTTTCTCTTTGAGGACAATTCGTCAGGTTTTACTAACATTCAGCCATGTCCCACATCATATGTTTCTCTCCATATTATTCTGTCCATTTGTTTTAAACCCCCAAAGTTTTGCTTCTTTAGAGAGCTCATATATGTGTTTATAAAGATCTGTTCTAGAATTATTTTCTGGTAATTCTAAAGATCTTTTATTTTATTAGTGTACTTGAATTATTATTTATTAATACGCTTATATGATTAATTATAAGATTAATTTATGTAAAGACTCTGAATAAAATGCTAAGTAATAGATAAACTTAAAGTCATTGAAAAGTTTACTAGCGTTATTTAGATGATTCTAGGAGATGAAAATATAATCTTTATTAATACAGGTGAATTAAAATACATTATTAAAATTCTAAATAAGTTTATAATAAGCATAACTTGAGTTGAAGTCATTATCAATGAAAGTTAAGATTTTAAAAGACTAAAACAAATTTTACTTTTATTTGGAAACAAACTTATTTGAAATTTTAGTTATTATTTGAGATTGTCACTTTGCGTGTTGTTAAAGTATTTACTCATCTATCACAAATTGTTGATGCACTTTTTAATAAAAATAAAAAGTAAAACCTACTCTTCTATGGGTTTAATTGAAAAATAATTGATATAAAGTGTGAGCACTTAATTTTTGTCTGGCACTATAAAAATACTCCTAAAATATTCAAAAATAGTTTTAATTATTTTTGTAGAGTTTTAAGAATTTTTATTTGTTTATTCGATTGCATTGTATTGCATCGATTTGCATTTTTGCATCATTAGGGGCATTGTAAAGTCATAAAAAGGACAAAAAAAATATTTTGCATTTTTTATTTTTATTTTTGGATTTTAATTACTTATTGTAGCATTTATAGAAAATAGAAAAGTCAAGAATGCTTTAATCATGATTATTTTCTGCATTTTTATGTTTAATTAATTAGATAGTTGATTAGGTCATATTTTTAACTAGTTTAAGTGGGTTAATTCTTCGAAATGGACTCAATTAGAATTAATTAGGTTATGTTGAAAGCCGAAGAAAGAAGAAAAGCAAGAGAAGGCCATTTGGTTTTGAATTGGGCCAAAATAATTTAAACGACCTAGTTGGTCTCAATAACCCACAAACCTAATACCCGGGCAAGCATTTCACTTAACCAAACAACATTTTCTAAGGTCAAACTTAGTCAAGATGAATCTCGGCCGTTCTTCATTCGTGATCCAACGGTCGAGAGTTTGTCTCTTTGGCATATAACTTTGTTTCCCCACGACTCTTTATGTCGTAAGCCATCTTTGGAAATTGGGCGGCGGCCTAGCTCCATCAACCCCAAGCTTTCACCATATATTCCTCGCCCTCTTCTCATCTCTAATACATCATTATCTTCTCTGATAAATCCAACAAACTCGTCATTTTATAGATTTAGGGTTTGCCGAAAAGGGTCAAATCTTTTGCCGACGAGCCGGAAAATAATTCTTAAACATCTCTCCACTTTATTTCGATGCCTCGAAAATTATGGTTATGTGTAGTAGCGGTTGTATTGAGAATTTTGGCCAGTACTCATATAATTATACTCTTCGGCTGCCGGAATTCCATGGCGCCATTTAAATTGCTAGAACTTGTTGTCTTCGAGTCATCAAATTGAATCTTGGGCTATAGGTTCATCAATTTGGTGAGATTTTATGTTAATTTCCATTTTTTTTCTTTTCTTTGCATCACTGGTTTAATTAGTCATTTGGTTTTTGTCTATTTAGTTTATTAATCATACCCAACTATGTCTCCTAAAAGGTCTATGGCTCATTGCAAATATAATTTAGTTTATAAGTTTAGAGTCGAATCCCATAGATAACTAAGGCTTAGCTACAGTTGCTCAATATCACAAAGAATACAAGTTCAAACAATTTCCTAGTTATAAAGATTTGATTTTTATTTTTACTAATTAACTAACAAATATTATAAAGCATAAAAATTATTAACTAACAAGGATGAAATTTAAGACAAGACTAAGGAGGTCTAGAGTTATGATTTTTCCAATTGTTGGGATCCTTCCCTTTATATTTTCTTTGCAAAAGTTTCGTTCTTCATTATGGGTCTTCTTTGAGTTGTAGCTTGTCGGTGCATTGGTGGTATCATATGAGATTCCTGATGGTGTTTGAGGTGGATTATTGCCTGGGCGACTTGTATTGGGTGAGATAAAGTTGTTGGACTTGAATTAGTGCAATAAAACTTGTATAATGTACGTTATAGGAAAAATGTAATAATCATAGTAGAATAAGACAATGATTCTTTCAAGAAGAGATACTCTCAGAGTGGTTGATGTCGTAGGTGATTATGAGTTTCAACACATCTCTTTCATCGTGGCAGTATTGCGAGAGTTGGAATAGGGCTTATATGCATTATGAGGTGTATTACGGGTATTAGATTTGTGAAATTGCAGCTATCGTGGTTGGAGGATATTATTATGGGCATACGACTTATGTGGTGCATGGTATGATTTCAGCATGGGTGCATGATCATGTTTTGGTACAGTTGAAGAGATTGATGCGGCGCTTGCATGTTAGAATCACACTTGGTAGACAATTCCAGATATTCGAATTTGGTTCTAAGGTTTGAGGGCTAATGTGGCTTGAAGGATCTTGAGTTTGGCTCGAACTTATGTGCTCACATGGGTTGCGATGGCACGTTAGGTGCACGAGGTGTTAAACAAAGATTTTGGAAAACTCCGGAGCAGTTCTTGACACGTTCGAGGACGAATAAATGTTTAGGTATGGGAGAATGTAACGACCTAATCGGTCATTTGGAGCTCTAGCGCATCGTTCAATAGTTTAAGGCCTTAAATGGCTTCAATTCATGTTTTATGAACTGTACGTGTGGTCACAATTGAATTTCGAGAAGTTCGGAGTTGATTCGGATAAAAAAATTCCCAATTCTAAAACTTTAAGTTGGAAGATTTGACCAAGTTTGACTTTTGATTAGACAAACTCGAAATCGAAATTTGAAGGTTCCAATAGGTTCATACGATGATTTTGGATCTGTGCGTATGTTCGGGTTGAGTATCGGGTGGTCCGGGAGCATTTTGGAGCTTATTATGGAAAGTTGGAATTTTAAAGGTTTTAGAATTTCATAATTTTAGTTTGAAGTGGATTTTGATGTTAACAATGTCTGTTTGGGATTTTGAGCCTTGGAACAGGATCGTATCATGATGTATACTTGCACATAAAGTTTGGTGTCATTCCAGAATATTTAAGTGTAGTTTGGACATGTTCGGCGAAGTGTGATCGTCGATTTGTATTTTGAATGTTGTTTGATGTGATTTGAGCTAAGTTGCACCGACTCTCAATTTTGGTGTCATCCCCATCCCGATACGAGACGGGGATGGGAGCGGGAGCGGGATACGTCCCGGATTCGGTCAACTGATTTTGAACACTTTGACCGGAGTCCATTGACAAATTTGGGAGAAAATTGAGATTTTAATTTCTCAAATAAAAAATAAAATAGATTTAGGAGAATGAAAGAATAATGTCCATTTGGTTACTTTCAAGATGGAGGAACATTTGGTTACTTTCAAGAGTTCGGCAGCAAGGACTCAGATAGACTACCTCCTTCTCAGATGGAGCAATAGAGGGTTGTGCAAGGACTGTAAGGTCATTCCGGAAGAGTACCTATTGACTCTACATAGACTCCTAGTGATGGATATTAGTATCTGGGTGAAGAGGAAGAGGAGGGGTGCCCGGGGACGGCCTAGGATTAGATGGGGAGCATTGACTACGGAGAAAGCCCAGGAGTTGGAAAGGAGGTTAATTGATGGAGGTGCCTGGAGAAGTTCTGGGGAAGCGGATGCTATGTGGACTGTGACGGTGGACCTGGTTAGGGATGCAGCGCGAGATGTGCTCGGAGTATCCAAGGGTTATTCAGGCAGACATCAAGGTGACTGGTGGTGGAACGAGGCTGTCCAAGGAAAAGTGGAGGCCAAGAAGCCGGCGTTTGCTAAGATTGCAGATAGCACGAGTGAGGAAGAAAGGAGAGTGAACAAAGATCGCTATAAGGTGGCGAGGAGGGAGGCGAAGCTGGCGTTCACAGAAGCTAAATATGCAGTGTTTGGTCGCATGTACGAGGAATTAGGGGAGAAAGGCGGGGACATAAAGTTATTCAGGTTTGCTATAGTAAGGGAGAAGAATGCGCGAGATCTGGACCGATTTAGGTGCATCAAAGACGAGGATGGTAGAGCTGTGATGGGGGAGGCCCAAGTCCAGCAGAGGTGGCAAGCGTACTTCCGAGGCCTGCTTAACGAGGAAGGGGATCAAGATATAGAGCTAGGGAAGCTCAGGTATTTAGAGCGTCATAGGGATCTTGTGTTCTGCAAGCGCATTAGGGTGGAGGAGGTCGTGGGGGCTTTGCGTAAGATGAGTAGGGGTCGAGCGACCGGGCCAAACGAAATCCCAATAGAGTTTTGGAAATGCATGGGAAGGGCAGGAGTGGAGTGGTTGTCCAGGTTGTTTAACGTGATCTTCAAGACTAAGAGGATGCCAGAGGAGTGGAGGTGGAGCACAGTTGTGCCCGTGTATAAGAACAAAGGGGATATCCAGTGTTGTAACAACTATAGGGCTATCAAATTACTAAGCCATACCATGAAAGTCTAAAAGCGGATGGGAGAGGCGAGGGTGAGGGCAATGACGTCTATCTCTGTGAACCAGTTTGGTTTCATGCCGGGCCGCTCCACTACAGAAGCTATCCACCTTGTCAGGAGATTGGTGGAAAAGTTTAGGGACAAGAAGAAGGACTTGGAAAAGGCGTAAGACAAAGTTCCAAGAGAGGTGCTATGGAGGTGTCTGGAGGTGAAGAGCATACCGGAAGCCTACATCAGAGTGATCAAGCACATGTATGATGGAGCTAAGACGAGGGTTAGGACGGTGGGTGGCGACTCAGACCACTTCCCGGTGGTCATGGGGCTTCACCAAGGATCGACGCTCAGTCCTCTCCTATTTGTTTTGGTGATGGATGCTCTAACTCGACATATCCAAGGGGATGTGCCATGGTGTATGCTATTCGCTGATGACATAGTCTTAATAGACAAGACGAGGGTCGGTGTTAATGAGAGGCTGGAAGTTTGGAGACAGACCCTCGTGTCTAAGGGTTTCAAACTAAGCGGGTCTAAGGCTGAATACCTGGAGTGCAAGTTTAGCACTGAGCCGAGCGAAGAAGGAGTGGGTAGGGATGTGAAGCTTGGTTCCCAGGTAATCGCCAAGAAGGACAGTTTCAGATATCTTAGGTCGGTGATTCAGGGGAAATGAGAGATCGATGGGGATGTCACTCACCGAATAGGGGTCGGGTGGTCGAAATGGAGGCTTGCATCGGGAGTCTTATGTGACAAGAAAGTGCCACAGAAACTTAAGGGGAAGTTTTATAGAGCTTCGGTTAGACCAGCCATGTTGTACGGGGCGGAGTGCTGGCCGGTGAAGAACTCTCATATTCAGAGAATGAAGGTCACGAAGATGAGGATGCTCAGGTGGATGTGTGGGCTCACCAGGCTGGATAGTGTTAGGAATGAAGTTATTCGAGAAAAGGTGGGGGTGGCCCCAATGGATGAGAAGCTGCGAGAAGCGAGTCTCAGGTGGTTCGGGCATGTGCGTAGGAAAAGCCCCGATGCCCCGGTGAGGAGTTGTGAGCGGCTATCGGTGGTTGGCACGAGTCAAGGCAGATGGAGGCCCAAGAGGTATTGGGGATAGGTGATTAGATAGGACATGGCTATAATGTGGATTTCCCAGGACATGGCATTTGATAGGAAAGTCTAGAGGTATAGTATCAAGGTTGTAGGATAGGGGCTTCTAGTATTTTCATGCTCTCCTTCCCTTTGGTAGGGCTGGGGCTTGGGGGTTCCTATATAGGCTTGGAGTAGTGTATTGCATGCCATTCTACTTTTGGCTTATAGTTTTGTAAGTATTTCTGTGATTTCCCCTAGAGTTACTAATGCATTTTGCTCTTGTTGTTGTTTTGTTCCTTCTATATGCCAGGTTATTTATGGCCTATGTTTACACTACTGTTCATGTGATTTATGCTGGAGTCACTAATGCTTTTTGTTTTTTGTTTTTGTTTTTAGTTTTTTTCTTTTCTTGATCTTGCGCCGAGGGTCGATTAGAAACAGCCTCTCTGCCCTATCGAGTAGGGGTAAGGCATGCGTACATATTACCCTCCCCAGACCCCACCGTGTGGGACTATACTGGGTAGTTATTGTTGTTTATTATTGTAAAGAAGAATGTCCATCTTGGAGAATAAAAGATTGAATTTTACAATATTCATGTAAGTTTGTTACAGAATATCTCTCAAAATTACAATATTGTTATAGCTCTTTTTATATTAGCCGAATCCCCACACTCGTATCCATATCCGGATCCGCACCCCCGAATCTTAAAATTTAGATTTTGCCGAAGCCGATACTCGGATCCGTCCTCGTATCGGATACCCACACCCCAGTCCTACCAACATAGTATTTGTAGCCTCGATCAAAGTTCTGTCATGTTTTGGGACTGGATGGTATGACTAGACAGGGTCCAAGAGGCCTCGGGTGAGTTTCGGATGGACTACGGGCCATTTCACCGTGTTTGGATTGTTGTTTCTGGTGTATGGTCCTTCCTTCTTTGTGATCAAGAAGAAAAGGATCGTGTTTGTGAAGGTCTTTTGGGCATTTGGCAGTTTGTACTTCGCATTCGCGAAGCTTTGGGCGGCAATGTATCGCGGTCGCAAGGGAGATACCGCGATCACGTAGAACGTTAGGTGGGAAGGGTAGCAGGTGTTCCCGAGGGTTTGGTCATGCATGGAAATTGTTGGAAATCGTGAGATTTTTTAAGAAACCTAAAATTTGGTATTTTTGGGTTTTGACCATGAAATTGGACATGAACTTTGGAATAAATCATATATTTGAGGTTGTGGCGTTATGGCTAAAGTTTATCTTTGAAAATTTTCAAAATTCGGACACATTATGGGTAGAGTTGACTTATTAACTTTTCGATCGGAGTTGGAAATTATTATAAATTGGTTAATTATGGGTGTTGGAGAATATTTTTATTGGGTTGCATGTTGTTTGACTAGTTTCGGATTGATGGGCCTCGGTTTGATGTGTTACAGACGTGTTGGAGCCGGTTATCGAACTTTAGATCGAGGTAGGAAAAATTAACCCGTAGGTATTAAATTGTATTATGCTACTCGTTGTGAGTGTTACGTACGCACGAGGTGACGAGAGTCCTTACGTAGCTAAAAGCATGTTAATATCCTCGTAGACTTAGGACTTATCATGTAATATTTGACTTAGTTGAACTCAATTGCTAGCTTAATTACTTGAACATATAATTGGAATTAATTGGGAATATGTTAGGCCGGTCTTTATCACCTTGAGTTGGTTGACGAGATATTTGATAGACGGTAAAAATCATGTTTACTTTATGCTAGCCATGTTCACTTTATGCTCCTGCACTTGCGATGCAAATACATAGCTCATAGTTTGATAAGTTTCTTCCTTACATGTGGATTGGGCCGAATGCCTCGATAGTAGATTGAGATGCATCTCTGGTTCGCGCCGGTCAACCTTTGGCAATGTACACACCACTCTAGATTGGGTCGTACGACCTCGGCATAATCGTGCGTGATAACGGTAGCAGTCCGGATATTCATGAGATTTTCCTTTATTTGAGGTATGGCATTTATATGGTGTCCCTTATTCGTTTGTGATTGCATATGATAATTCTGATCTATTGAGATAGCTTAAGATATTTGAGAGATTTATATCGTCAAAGAAATGTTGGACGATTACGCTAGTTACCATTTTACGTCGTTATTATTGTTGTGATTCATATCTGTTGTGATTTTATCATACGGATTTATTGGACCACTAGTAAGTGTTGACGTCGACTCCTCGTTACTACTTCTCCGTGAATAGACTAGATACTTACTGGGCACGTGTTGATTTACGTACTTATGCTACACTCCTGCCTCAGATGTACAAGATCTGACAGGTTCATTGGTGGTCGGTCATCTTGGCGCGTTAATGCAGCTGTTGAGGAGACTCTTGGGTTACGTATCGCAACCCAAGAATTTCCATCGTAATATTTACTTATCCTGTCTAATTTATATTTCAGACAGATGTTGTATTATTATTGTACTCCTTAGTAATTATTCATGCACTTGTGACACCAGATTTTGGAAGTTCTAGAATTTGTTTATGGTTTGCTTAACATCGACACACTTTTACTTTATATTTTATTTAAATTGTATGTATTTACGACTTTTAACGCATTGTATGTCTATATCTGATAAGATTCATGATTTCAATAATAATAAATGAATATTTAAGTTGGTAGTTCACTGTTGGCTTGCCTAACGGTGACGTTGGACGCCAACTACAACCTCTAGTGGGTTTTAGGTCACGACAGAAGAGACATGCTTTTGTAATAAATATCGCAGCGTAAAACAAAATTTGTTCCATCATGATATTTGTTGATTCATGCTAAATCTTCTGAAGAGTACCAACTTTGTTACTCACCGTGTACAAAGTGCTTATTCAATAATTAAATGATCATCAAGTTACTATGAAAAAATTGCAAACTGTCTTTTTAAGCCTTTATTTTTTCTGGATTCTTGATATTTGATGTTCCATATATGAAGGAGTTCAATGATATGAAGGCAGCTGCATAAGGTCTATTAGTCTTTGTAGGCATGAAAGTGAAGAGGTTCTATTTTCCATTTAATAAATAGTGTTCCCCTGTATTTCAGTGCTAAGAGAGATATAACATAAGTGACCCTTTAATTTGCTTTAATTAACTATTCGCTCCTCTTAACAGAGAAACCCAAATTAAGCAGATATAACAACATTACCAGCATTGAATATATATATATGTGTGTGTGTGTTTTGTGTGTGTGTTTTGTTGTGTGCTTGTTTGTGTGTGTCTATGTGTGTGTGTTTTGTTGTTGTTAATATGTAACTTGAAGAGAAGAAGAAGTCTATATTAGTGTTTTGTCGCTAGTTAAGGACTGAGCTTGTCGCTCAATGTATCGTAAGTTAGCTATTGCTAAGCTTAACGTTATCTCTATTGTTGTTGTTATGTTGTACTGTTGGGAAGTTCTCGTGTTGTTAAGGTGTTGGATATATGGATTAAGGGTGGCATGTTATTGTTGATGTTGTGACCTTGAGGGAATGAAAGAAACGGGGAGATGCTGTCTGGTTTGCCATAGATTAAGCTTGTCACGTGGTAGCTGTGTTACCATTGTTGATAGTAGTATTATTTTCATTAGTGTAGATCACATTGAAGAGGAGAATTTCCCACCATCTTCGTCGAAGGATCAACTTAAAGGTAAAGGCTTTCCCTTTCTTCTTCCAGCATGATTGATGTCACCCTTATAATAGGTTCACGGGGACGAGTCCTAGCATATGTTCTACGTTGACGGGGAGCCTCTAATAGTTCAAAAGTGAATATAGATAAGAAATGAGTTACTCGTGGTTGTAATCCACGGATAATTCCTAGAAATAAGTAGAGACCTCGGGGAACTTATATTGAGTCAACGGCGAGAAGTATAGCCTTCATTTAACGGTAAATTATAAGTGGCTCGCGAGTAGAAATCACGTATAGAACCTACGATCTTAAGATGATCATCGAAATAGTTTTTATTGGTTAGTGAATGCAGCTCTGGGAGATCTTAAATGCTAGTACAAGAGATGTAAATTAAAAGATGTAACAAGTTTCTTAACAAGAACCTCCCCTTAAATTTAAAGGCTATGAATGAGCAAGCTAACGAATGAAGAATACAATGTATGTAGAAGAACATAAGGTAACATAAGTTACTCAACGCATTGTACTACCTATCTAGAATAATCGTGTGCAGGCGGAAATAGTAATAAAATTCCATACGTTAATGGAAGTAGAGATTGAGCTAACGACCGCGGTGAATCGCTTGAAACAATATGAAATACGAGCCTTATGATGTACCAAATGAATTTGTGAAGGTAAGATTATATGAATCTCGAAAGCCTTTTACTAGTATGTCACGACGGATGTATCTGAGAGTAAGAGTTTCCTTAAAGCTAATATGTATGGATACTAGTTATCGAATATGAACTAAGAGTTACCGAAAGTACTAGAAGAAGTTATACGTTATAGACACGAGTAACTAGCTTGAAAGATATTGACTATTGCATGTTGTTGTAATGTTATTTATGCATAAGTATGTTCGTTATGGACGGTCTATGAATGCGTAGGGGATAATGAAGGTTAACCTATAGACTATCGATGAAACGCGTAGGTAAGATAAAGGTTGGCTATGGATGATCCCATGTGTACGCATAGTTCGACCCGAATATTTTGAGTCGTATGGACGGTCTGCTTTGCTATGCATACGTGCCACCAGATAGTAATGTTGCAGTATGCCTTATGGGCGGTCTACCTTGCTACGCGTAAGAGCCGCTTTATGTTCTGATAATAATTAACAACGACGATGCAACAAGATATCACCAAGCAACGATTGATAGAAATAGTTCAAAATCTTATGATAGGTTGAGTTGTTCAATCAGATTGAAGGACCAAATGGTCCAAGTGATAGAGATCTAGTAAGTCGATCTAGAGTACGTGGTAAGCTTGCCTATTTTTATGTTCCTTCATGCTTTTCAGTTTTCAGAATTTATTTATATGTATTACTTTCTGCCTTACATACTTGGTATATCTCATTGTACTAACGTGCCATTGCTGGATCGCTGCACTTCATGCCTGCAAGTGCAAGTAATCAGTTTGACAAGCCCTCAAAGTAGACAGATTGATATTCAGCGGGAAATCGGTGAGACTCAATCTCTTCCGGAGTATAGTCGACTCTAGAGGTCATGCTATCAGATTTTGTTATAGACTTACAGGTAGGCCGGGACCTTTCTCAACGATATTTTGATGTTAGATACTCTTAGAGGCTTTGTAGACACAGGTTTAGTATGTACAATATGTCAATGGCCTTGTCGGGGCTCATTTATGTTTTCTTTCTAGGTTGTCCAGTATTGATACTCATAGTGGCCTCCTCTGCCAAAACATGTATTGATGTTTTGAGTATAGTGTCTAGTTGATACGACGCTTGACCGCCTATGATATATTATGAGTTGCGGCCATGATAGCTTATAGAATGGAGTTTGGCCATGTTGGCCTATGTATGTTTTGGGTTACATCCAGCATTCAAGAGTTGCAGAGTGGTTCTGATGCAAACTAGATGAAGAGCACTGCAAATTAGCTGAAGAACACTGAAAATAGAAGAAAGAAGAAGGAAAAAATGCAGAAAATGCAGTAAATTACAGAGAAATGCAGAAAAGGAAATAAGGAATGAAGAAGATAGATATTTCTTGTTGTATTCCCTCAGGTGAATGTGTACAGATATAGAAGATTATCTGCCACTAAAGGACAAAGTAGCATAACTAACTCGATGGACCATAAGTCCTCTTGATCCTTAAATTCAGGGACCTAATTGAACATTCTAAAACTTAAACTAATTAATGTAATGGACTAAAGTGTAACTTTCTGAACTAGCATTTCCTAACTACTTAACTACTTTTTTAACGGCTAGGAACAACCAATTAAGCCTCACGTACACTCTTCTTACTCTTCATTTCTTTTGCGCATCAATCTCCCCTGTTGAAAGCTTCCTTGTCCTCAAGGAAGGAAGGAGGGAAATCGCATTTTAAGAGCTGAATAATCTTCCCAAGAGGCTACCTCTGATGGCAGATCCTTCCATTTAACTAATGCTTGAGCTACTGCCTTGTTTCCCTTTTGGATTAACCTTCTTTCAAGTATCTTTTCTGGTTGTGGAGTAAGGGCTAGAAAGCTCGATGACTGGAGGGTGTATTATGGTAGAAGGAAGTTCATGGCAGAGCTTTAGTTGAGAAACATGAAAGGTAGGATGCAGCAAGAGATGAGGTGGAAGAGAAAGTTTATAGGCTATAGAGCCTATTTTCTGCTGCACTTTATAAAGACCATAGTATCTAGCTGAGAGCTTGGAGAAATGCCTGCCTGACATGGGTAATTGTCTGTAAGGTTGGATCTTGAGATATACCCAGTCTCCCTCTTGGAATTGTCTATCCGACCTATGCTTATTTGCATGTTCCAACATCCTCTGCTGAGCTCTCTTCAGATGATACTTTAACAACTGTATCTTGAATTCCCTGGTCAATAAGCTCCTATCCACCTCCTCCAATTGAGAATCTCCAGCCATGTAAGGTAAATGTAATGGAGGTGGCTGACCATATAATGCTTCATAGGGGGTGGTTTGTATAGAGGTGTGGAAGGAAGTGTTATACCACCATTCTGCAGCAGCCAAGTATTGCACCCAATCTGATTGTGAATCTGAGCAAAAACACCTCAGGTAAGTCTCTACACATCTGTTCACAACCTCTGTTTGCCCATCAGTCTGAGGATGGTATGCAGTAGAGGTGCTGAGAGTGACTCCCATCATGGAAAATAACTCCTGCCAGACCTTATTGGTGAAAATGGGATCGCTATCACTTATGATGTTTTCAGGAATTCCATGTAGTTTGTATATCTGCTCCATAAACAGCTTGGCAATGTCATATGCAGAATAAGGATGAGAAAGAGCCAAGAAATGGGCATATTTAGTTAGCCTATCTACCACCACCCAAATAACTGTTTTCCCTTTTGCTTTAGGCAAACCATCTATAAAGTCCATATTGATACTGCTCCAAGCTGCCACTGGAATCTTGAGAGGTTGTAACAAGCCAGGATAAGGAGCATTGTCATATTTGTGTCTTTGACATATATCACAAGCTTTAACCAATTCTTGAATATCCAGTCTCATATTCTTCCAGTAGAAAAGGGCAGATACCTTCTTATAAGTGCTCTCTACTCCTGAATGCCCTCCCAAAGTTGAGTTATGCCACAATTTTATTATCTCCTTCTTGAGCTGATCATCAGGTCCTACTACTAGCTTACCCTTCTTCCTGAGTTGTCCGTGTATAAAGGTGTAGCCTTTGCTGTTGTCCTCTCCTCCTTGCAATGATAGGATAATGGCCTTCAGTTCAGCATCAAGTTCCCAACTTTGCATAATCATCTCTAGCAGATTGGTTCTCACAGAAGATAGGGTCAAGGAAGCCAATTGGATTAGTGGAATTCTGGACAAGGCATCTGCTGCCTTATTTTCTTTTCCCTTCTTATACTCTATTTCAAAGTCATACTACATAACTCTTGTGACTCATTTAAGCTAGGTGCAAGTGTGTAGTTTCTGCTCTAATAGGAATTTTAGTGCCTTCTGATCAGTCTTAACAATGAAGGGTCTAATGGTCAGATACTGAGACCATTTGTTGACTGCTAGAACCAATGCAAGCAGCTCTTTGTCATACACAGATAGAGACTGATGCTGTGTAGATAACCCCATACTAAGGAAGGCAATGGGGTGTCCTTTTTGCATTAACACAGCACCAATTCCTACATTGCAAGCATCAGTCTCCACTACAAAAGTTAGTGAGAAATCAGGCAGTCCAAGCACAGGAGCTGTTATGAGTGCAAGTTTGAGCTGGTTGAATTCTTTCCTGCTCTTTTCAGTCCAAACAAACCCATCTTTCTTCAACATATCAGTAAGAGGTTTGCTAATGATTCCATATCCTCTTATGAATCTTCTGTAATACCCAGTTAGCCCCAACAACCCTCTCAATTGAGTCACGGATTGTGGTTCTGGCCAAGACTGGACTGTTTTAATTTTCCTGGGATCTATTGCCACCCCTTGAGCTGAAATGTAGTGTCCCAAGTACTCCACCCTTTTGGCTGCAAAAACACATTTACTTCTCTTGGCCAACGGCTGATGTTGTATGAGCAATTAAAAAACTATCCTTAAGTGCTGCAGGTGCTCACTCATACTGCTGCTATAGATCAGGATATCATCAAAGAAGACTAAAATGAATTTCCTAAGGTACTCCTGAAAAATGTGATTCATAAGGCTTTGGAAACTTGAGGGTGCATTGGTCAGCCCAAAAGGCATGACCAAATACTCATAATACCATGAGTGAGTCTTAAAGGTTGTTTTCTGGATATCCTTAGGTGCCATTCTAATTTGGTGGTACCCTGCTCTAAGGTCTATTTTAGAATAAACCTATGATCCTCCCAATTCATCTAAAAGCTCCTCAATAATAGGTATAGGGAACTTATCTTTTACTGTCATCTTATTGAGGGATCTATAATCAACACAAAGCCTCCAAGATCTATCTTTCTTGCCCGCAAGCACCACTGGAGAAGCATAAGGACTAGAGCTATACTGTATGATGCCCTGATCCATCATCTCCCCCACCATGGTTTCAATGACATCCTTCTACACGGGTGAATACCTGTAAGGTCTGGAGTTGACTGGCAAGCTTCCTTCCTTCAAAGGAATATGATGATCAAACACTCCTCTTGAAGGTGGTAGCTGGGTTGGTTCTCCAAATATTCCTGCATACTCATTTAAAACCTCCTTGAGTTCTTCTGATTCTTCATCCTTTTCAAGTTCTGTCACATCTGCTTCTTTGACCTCAGCTTCTCTTACTTTGATCATGAATAGCTGTGATCCTTCCAAGGCCATTTTACTGATAGCACCAAGTTGCACAGTTTTAAACTTAGGTTGGATCCCCTGCAAGGTAAGTTTCCTGAAATTGAATTTGATGTTCTCTAGAGGGTAAAGCCATTGTATTCCCAGAACTATGTCACTCTTGCCAATGGGAAAAACTAGAAAATCATCTTGGAAAATAGTTCCCTGCATTAGCCATTTAAACCCCTTGCAAATGCTGTCAGTAGGCACCTCTCTGCCATCAGCAACCTGCACTAGCTGAGTCTTTGTCTTAGTGACTTTACATCCTAACCTGGTAGCAGTTCTCTCATCTATGAAGTTGTGGGTGGATCCACAGTCAATGAAGATTTCAAGAGGTCTTTGCTCTGTGAACCCTCTGAGCCTTAAAGTTTGGTAACCTAGTGTCCCATTCAAAGCTTGTAGAGATATAGCACAATTTTCAGGTCCTTCACCCTCTTCATCCTTCTCTTCCTCATCTTCTATTGGTGATTCCCCTATCTCCACTTCTAAAGAGAACAACTGCCTCTTAGCTTGACATTTATGACCAGGTACAAATTTCTCATCACAGAAGAAACATAGTCCCTGAGCCCTCTTCTCTTCCATTTCTGCTGGGCTTAGTCTCCTCCTTTTACTAGTGTCACATCTGGCTGTGGGTGGTTTCTTAAGTGTATTCACATTTCCTCTGGTCCAGCTACCTGATCCCTGTCCTGCATTGCCCCTATGCACAGTTGGTATATGGTGACTTGCCTTAATGACCTTACTCTGAGCTGCAAAGCTAACTTCATGTAATCTGGCTAAGTAAAATGCCTGAGGAAGTGTAGTAGGATTTCCAATCCTTACAGCACTACTGAGTTCTGGCTTGAGATTGTTCAGGAAAATGTTGATAGCATGTTATACAGCTATGTTCAAGCTAGTCATCACGTTGGTAAAGGATCTTTGATACTCCTTTACTGTCCCTATGTGCTTGATGTTCATGATTTCAGTCATAGAATCAGTGTACTCAGCCCTAAATATGTCACACAAAGCCCAGATATATTCTTCCCAAGAAGGTAGAGGTGACTGTCCTCTACTTCTCATATAGCCCAAATGCCACTCAAGTGCATCTCCTTCAAATTGAAGAGATACAAGCTTCATCTTTTGTTGTATGGTAACCTCTTCTTCAGCAAAGAACTGCTCCACCTTATACAACCATGTTCTCAAGTCTTCACCATCAAACTTTGGAAATTCCACTTTAGCATATTTAGTGAAAGGTAGGCTAGGATAGGTTACATTTTGGGTGGAAGAGTGGTTCATGTAGGAGGGATTGTTCTGGTAAGGAACTTGTGCAGCTGCAGGTTGAGTATAGGGTTGCTGATGATATAATGATGGTGAGATATGGGTAGGTTGAGGGTAGTAGTTTGGAGGATAAGAAGCATAGGAAACTGGCTGATTCTGAGCATTCCTACTCATTCCTGGAGGTGTGAGGTAAGAAGGGTAGTAAGTGTTAACTCCTCTGGGCTGAGGAGAGAACACAGGTATGGGTGCTTGGTTCTGAATGAACTGTGGTAAAACAGCTCGACCAGTGGAGATAGGAATAGAAGGATTGTAGTTGGAGTGTATTGGAAAGGGTTGAGGATTAACATTCAGTGTAGAACCAGGCAAAGAAGCTGCAGGAATATGAGACTGACTAGTAACATTCAATGGAACAGTGTTATTACCTGTTCCCAAAGGCATAGTGTTATTGATACCAACTGAGGAAGGAGTATTCATTTCACCTAGCTCCAATGGCTTGTCACTGGGTGAATACAGCTCTTTATCTCGCTCCGGTCTCTTTCCCCCATGTAAGGCTTCATTCAATACCTCCCTAATCTCATTCAAAGCTGCCTCCTGATGCTTACTCGACTGCTCTTCGTCAGCTACCATCTGATTCTGCCGAGCTGCAAAGCCTGTCATATCCGTGGATAATTGGTGTAACAACTTCATTACTTCTGTTAATTCCGACATTTCCACATATGCCAAGTCGATGCTCTGATACCAAATGATGCAAACTAGATGAAAAGCACTGCAAATTAGCTGAAGAACACTGAAAATAGAAGAAAGAAGAAGGAAAAAATGCAGAAAATGCAGTAAATTACAGAGAAATGCAGAAAAGGAAATAAGGAATGAAGAAGATAGATATTTCTTGTTGTATTCCCTCAGGTGAATGTGTACAGATATAGAAGATTCTCTGCCACTAAAGGACAAAGTAGCATAACTAACTCGATGGACCATAAGTCCTCTTGATCCTTAAATTCAGGGACCTAATTGAACATTCTGAAACTTAAACTAATTAATGTAATGGACTAAAGTGTAACTTTCTGAACTATCATTTCCTAACTACTTAACTACTTTTTTAACGGCTAGGAACAACCAATTAAGCCTCACGTACACTCTTCTTCCTCTTCATTTCTTTTGCGCATCAGGTTCGCTTGACACCGGGTGCCAACCACGTCCCAACTAGGTTGGGGTGTGATGGCAGCACTGAATTATCAGCATGGTGAAGAGAGTATATACTTTGGAAACTACTATTGCTATGTTGTAAAACCTGGAGTTTTTGCTGGAGCAGCTATCTTGTTCCTTTCTACTGTTGCTCTTGGACTTGTCTATTATCTTCCCCTGAACCCCGTAAAAAGCAGTAACGATCCATGGCATGCACCAGCACCAAGATATGGTGGCATTGCAATGGGACACCCCCAGTTTCATCCGCAGACGAATCAGGAACCAGTTTTTGTGCATGAAGATACTTACATGAGAAGGCTGTCTACTTGATCGCCCCTAAACCTTGCAAGAACACAGAGACAGATGTTTAGAGGACATAAAGTTTCTGTTAGCCGCATTTGCTCTATCTGCCAACTCTAACATGAACTTTCTTCTTTGTTATTTTCTCTTTTTTTCTTTTTCAATTGCTTCAGTAGTGATGGCACGATTTGTTAAGAAGTATGACGGCTATAGTATGTATCTTAAGGTGTCTAGTGTACCATCCTTTTTGTCTACTCTTGTATTTTATACCATAAGACCTCTTTTCTTTCTTTTTAACTTTGTGAATTTTGTTTTACATGGCTACAGTCTCTCTGCTCTCCCGAGGTAGGGATAAAATTTGCATACACCTCAAACCCAACTTGTGAGAACTCAGTTTTTTGTTATTGTTTTACATGGCTTTATGCTAGGGGAAGAGCAATCTGAAGCTGCCAATACTGGCTTCCCTTTATTTGAAGTTTACCTGAATCAGAAACAGCCCAATTAGGCATATTAAAGCTTGATTTGTAGGAATGAACGTATCAATGTGTCATATTCTGACAAGATATCTGATTCTGTACAAGAAATTTAAGAGAATCCTTTCGTAAATAGAGACTTGGACCAAGGATTCATATTACGACGAGCCAAAAAAACATACTTCTGAATCTATTTGGGCGTACATCAATGTTTCCACCAACAACCAAAATGATCTATGCACAATCGGCCGATATATATTACACTATTCTCAATGGCTGTAAACTACTAAGCCAACTAAAATCTGTTGAATCCTCTATGGATCTACAACGCCCAAGCTGGAACTATAACCCGTACACTAGATATATCCCTACATTAGGATCTAAATACTCTACATCGTCAATCGTACCTCGGAAAATGAGCCAATGTTCCAAGAAAGAGCGGTTCTCTGCTGTGAGAATTTTGAGAATAAATATCTTTAAAAAATCAAAAACTCCATGAATGCAAACCACCTATTGGGTATTAATGGAGTCAAATTAGTTTCTGCGCAAACTCTCCATTTCATGAATCCACCATTTCGTCTTGTATCTCATTTGGTGCAATAAGCCCTGGAATGGAAAGCATCCTTTGTCGCTCCGTCTCTCTCTGTGCAGCAACTTCCTCAGCATAAAGGTCCTTGTTGTCCTGCAGATCAAGTCGACATATTGAAGAAACTAGAACATCAGAAATCCGGAAAAGAAAAAAAAACAGAAGACCAATAAGGAAAAGAGATAAAAGTAGAGGTCTGAAACAGAACAGCTAGAGATTTAATAGCTTCACTGATATAAAGATGGAATAGCTTGACAGGCTTATTCTATCCCTCGAGGTCGAGGAACCAATACATGTCCCACAATTTTGCAACCCCAAAAAGGAGAAGTAATAAGACTACACAAAACAGATCAAGTACCGAATGTGGTTTTCGCAGTTAACATTAATTGCCAGAGATTGAAAACAACACACCAGCCAAACACAAATTTCAATCACTAGATTAATGGCATATATGTATTTAGTAATGAATTTACTGGAAGAGGATAGCAAAATGGAAGACAACTCCACCACACAAAACCCCGCCAGAAACTAAGGGTGATTGGAAGCTTAAAGGTCCATGAAATAATAACCTGAGCAGAGAATTCTTTGGACTGAACAAGGAAATCTCTTATGTGATTCTTGAATGTGGGCAGGTCATTTGTCGATTCAAATAGCCCACTCACAAACTGGGTAACCTGAAAAGGAACAGAAGTTCTAAAATTTAGGGCATAAGTACACCACAAAATATATGAGAAACATCATCTAAAATGTTTTGCTCACCTCGGCTGATGTCATGTTCGGAAATGATGAACTAAGAAGTTTAATGGTGTATTCACGGACAAATGTCGCATTATTTGGATAAGGAAAAGGCACTTTTGATGCATCCCATAGAGGCTCCGTCAACATGCCAGACTCAACCTGTAACCAGAATACCACTAATGTGACGCACATGCTAGTGCAACTGGGCAGAGCACTTTGTCCGGCAGATACATACCAGGCAAAATAAATGCTGTAGCACCAATACATGCAGCTTAAACCCAGGTTTATGAAATGTGTCCGTCAGCACAGCGAAAATCTCTTGCTCGATTGTCAAATAGTAAGTCCTGTAAAACTGGTTGGCGAACTCGGATACCTGCCAAGAGAGAGAAAATGGTTACACCACCCAGTCAGATAGAACAAAAATCATTATAGATGGGCCAATAATCAGCAAGAACCTGAAAATTCTTGAGCATCTCCAATAAAAGGTTAAGCCCAGTTTCAGCAATGTTCCTCTCAGTGTGCCGGAAGGCCCATACAATAGAGTCCATAACAAGCTTTACTTGCTGATCATCAATCAGGAAAAAACATCAAAATCCAGCATAAGCTCATATTAACTTAGAGAAAGAAATGACAGCCATATCAATGTATTTCTGAAAAGTGCTTTGAATACACTACACCAAGAATGAGCCATCGGATCACATACCTCACTTGATAGTCGTATTAAAGCAGGAAAACAATATGTAGCAATTGCCTGAAGTAACGAAAAGAACTTGAGCCGATGTTCTGGATAATCTTCAAAGTTCTTCGTGATCATCTGCTGTCCAGTAAACCAATGATCAAACTAATAATTCCCTAACAGTTATTACAAAAATCACATTATCTATAAAGCAACTAGATAGCCTTGTACTGGTGGGGCACATTATATCCTCACAACTTACCATTTAGTTCAAGGGACACAACTAACTTAACCAAAGAAAATCATGATGATATGACCAGTTAAATACTCCCAAAGACCGGGGGGGGGGGGGGGGGGGGGGAGATACTCGTCTTAGGTGTATGTGAACGTTATGAGCCAGTAATGGGAAAATATTTGGACTATGGGAATGAGCGGAGTTGCAATAGGCCAAAAAATAATCAGCCGGTAGACATGTCTGTCATCTATGCATATATCTCTGCAGAAAAACTTCAATGGCTCCGTGTTAGTCATATATCCTCAATAAAATCAACCGATGAAGCAGCAGTTGACGACAGAAGCAAGCAATTGACAAATAAGAAAAAATTGTGTATATGAGCAGTATCACTCCAATTAATGCACATGGAGGTATCAATAAAATCATACATCTGTAAACTCTCTCATTGTTCTGCAACAAAAATCAGCCAACAGAAAGCTCCTATAGCTTCAAATAGCACTTTGTAGCTTAATGTAATGCTTCATTACTCCACAATGTAAAGACAAACACTACATACAAATTTAATGCACAATTCACTAACCTCCAGAGTACACTGGAATACAGCTTCAAATATCCGAGGCACATCCTCTATCATAGCACCCTTGTACCTACACAAGGAAGAAAATAGAGAAGCTAATTTAGAATAGTTTGCCATTACTGACAAATATAGTATAAAGCAGTAACTCATGGACATCACTTTGGTTCAGTGCGACTTAAAAAGTTGCAGGTAATTCATATAGGAGCAAACCACCACATTTAACATTTGGAGTGGGAAGGTTCATTCTAACAAGGCAGATTCAATTTTCTATTGTTAATCTTTTTGCCCTGCAGAGTGCCAGTTGGAAGGGGAAGGAATAGCTTACTTGTTTATAATTGTAGCAAAAAGAGAGAGAACTTCAGATTCCCTGGCATCGGGAACATTTCTCGTGTAATCACCTAAAACTGGATCCATCATGGGCGGCACAAATTGCTTTCCAATATGTGGTTGATCTTCAGCCTTGTCCAGAAATGTCTCCACAAGCTTTAACGTTTCCCTCTTGACTGAGCTGTCTCTCATCAAAACCCAAGTGAGATGCATGACAAAAAGTTGGATAAAAAAAGGAGCAAACTAAATAACTAAACCATACCGCAAAAGTTTCACAATGGATGTCCTAGACGCATAGGGCCCTCCTTGTGCAATGCTTGTGGATATCAGCTCGCTGTACATTCTGCAGTTACAAAAGCTCGCCAAAATCAACGACTAAAACCTCATTAAGTGAAGCAGCAACATGTACATTGAAACGCCAAATTAGGGCCCACATCATATAACATAGTATAACCCAACAAGATAAAGGAAGAGGGACACAACCAATGATGTACCTGTAAACATTGAGCATGTCCAGAAATATGAGAGTAATTTGAGGCAAGAAATATGTCCCAAGGGAGCTAGCAGCACTGGTATTTGTCTGCACAGGAAAGAGGAAAAAATACAGAAGCAAATGCTCAGAATAAGAGATTTTCAAACAGAAGGTTTGGTTCTTACCAAAATCGTTAAATATGAAATAGAAAATGTGAAGATCAATTTTTAAAATAATATTAACCAATCCAACAACTATAAAAGTAACTACAATTTTATTATTTTTTAAAGATAAAAAAATTATTAATAAATGTGCCAAGGAGGTACACAAAAATACAAAACAAACACCCCCTACAAAATTTGGACTCAGAAGAATACTGCTTGCTTTGAGAACAAAAAGAACCATATTTCCAGAATCAAGAACCTTTGTTTGCACAAATTTTGGAAAAAAAAGGAACATGTAAGTACTAAAAAAGGCCAGCATTAGTAATCATAATGTAGAGCTTATATTGTGTGCAATACAGTCCATCAGATTCCCACAGTGCCTAATGTGTCAAAAGGCACTACATTTTTTTGCCTACCTCATAAACAAGATAGAACTTGAATGAGATGTTAAATTGAAACTGGCATGAGGATCACTTGCTACATAGATGTTTGAGAACGAATTAGAGGTCTTTATGCATCGTTCACTGGAAATACACTACCAGTCATTGTGCAGAACATATAACACGGAAGGAGAAGATGGACTTTCTTTATACACAACCTTTACAATTCAAATCCCCAACTGAATGCTGAGAAAGGGGAATATCAGTATTAAGAAAATGCAATCAGCAAAACGCACCACTATGGCAACTGGTACATATTGAGAAGGAACCACAGATTTTAACTTCAATAAGAAACATACCTGCAATATATTTAACACTGCCCTAATAACATCTTGATCTTTCAGGTAATCAACACTTTGTCGCGCCTGTCCTATAATTTCGGCCCATTTCTAGCCCAGAGAAAAGGTATTCATGAGTCATATAGAAGTGTAAGCTCCAAGAATATTTAAAGTACAGCCATAAATATAGCACATTGTTAACACATAAAAAACACAGAGCATTTGAAGCCAACTCCCAATCTGAATTATATAGTGTGGGTCTTGCCTGATTCGGAAGCTCCATTAGCCTCTGCAAATACTCATCTCTTTTTGGGGGATCTGATTCTGCCTGAATCATCTGACCAACCTAAACAAATGACAGTGATACACCCGATCATTACAAAATAAGTAATTTTATATGAATAAGGGAACAAACGAGCAAAAGCTTATCACGAGAATTTAATTTCTAGAATGAATTCCTTACGGATTCGTAAAAGGTATGAATCTGATGAGGTGCCAAATCTACAATTGTTGTTGGAAGAGTAGTTAAGAGTTCAGAAACAAATGGCTCATTTTCTCCAACCTGAAAACAAGGAAAGAAAACATTATAATATCTATTCCTCAGATTCTAAGAAAACTGATACATGAGACAATATTCTTACCTGAACAATAACAAATTTGCGCTTGCACTTCTGGACTATTTTCAAAAATGTATCACATGCCATATCCTATAAAATAAGAGAGAGTCAAGATCCAAAATACCAGAAATGATGCTATCTCAGTAAACCATAGGTAAAATTAAAAAGCATATGAAAAGAAATAGATGGTTTCAATCCTGCGTTAGACCACATGGTGATATAAAAACCCACCATGCAAGCCACCCTCCCCTCCACCATAAATAGGACAGACAGACAGATCAGTGCCTGACACATTCCATCACTTAATTAATAACCAAATTCTAATTGGGGTATCAAATTCCTGATACCATCTCTGTAGTATTGCATTAGATGCTTCAGGATTACCCCTTAAAATGAAAACTAACTTACAGGCGCTACCACAACAATCATCTTGAACCAACCACTCAACCATTGTGCAATTTAAAGCATTACAAAAGACTTAAGAGTCTAAGAACAACAAAAAGACTACAACTAGCAAATGAGGGAATCCTTAAGTTATCAAATTTTCTAATATAGAATAGAAGAGAAGATTCCAGCAAGGAGTCACAAAGAAGTAGAAAAGCAACTGAATTGATTCAAAAGAAGCCAAACAAAACCTGCACTCCAGGATGTGATTCATGCATGAATTCAAACAGTTTGTTCACAACCGTCTTCAAAAACTTCCAGTGAGCCCTCAAAAATCTTGGATATTGCCCAACAACGTACCTGGCAATGGACCAATGAAGGTCATGAACCATGCACCATATAACAGAAACAATTCAGGCTACTGATAGGCCACAAACACTATCAAAATTAAGGATAAACCACATTGTGAGCAAAAGTTACATTTGTAACTGCTAAGTAACCACATAAAGCAAGTGACAACTGGAACTTTATTCTTACATTATATTACTAGCAATTACAGCTTTGTTGTCTTTTCCTTTGGTGATTTCACAGAGATTTAGCAAATCACGTATCACCATCACAAGAAACCTGTTCTCCTGCCAAAAGATAACTCAACAGAAGTAGTGAAGAAGAGAAATCTTAGTATAGGAAAATCTACGACATAAAAGGGTGAACCCTATCAATCAATCAAATGAAAGACGCCAAATAAGAGTCAATAAAGGTGTTGAAGGGCAACCAAACCAATAAACCAAAGTCTACACGTGCTATACTGCTATTACAGCTTTTTCAGCCAAATTTTGCCTGTATAATGTGCAGACTGATATTATTTGGAAAAGCATTTCAAATGAACGCTAAAACTGAACGTTTACAACCATTACTAGTTACAAGCCTCAAACATTTCAAAAGAACACTAAAACTGAAGATTTGCACTCATTACTAGTTACAACCTTCTGTTGCGAAGAAGAAAAGGAAGGATGATAAGAGCACCTACCGTTAAATAAGGTTGAGAATTCAAAGGCCAACCAGACATTCTCATTCTAACTGAATTAACTTAAATCTTGTACAACCACAAAAAACAAACTAACAAAAGAGATAAAAGAGTGTAGGGGTTCAGATGAAGAAAAAGCAAAATTATAACACAAACACGAGAGCACGTTTCAGGGCGTGATCATTGCAATATGATAAAAAAGAGGATGCTTGTCTAAAAGTAAAAATAGAAATCCACCTATGAAAATCATATGATTGATGTCTGAAACCAGTGAAACTCATATAAGACTCAAAGTGAAAAACTAAAAAAGTGTACCTGCTCATCCATCATAGACCCAGAGATGGATCCTATTGCCCAGCACAATGTATTTAGATTGTTCCATGACCAGTCCTCACCATTGAGTTGTTTGCCAAGTTTCTTCAACATCTGATGCAATACAAACATATTAGAACCTTATGAATCCAGAAGCACAGAGCACATTTACATCACACGACAAGACACAATTTCATGAAGCCCTAACCTACAAAGAAAAAAGCAATATTAAGCAAAATTGCATGTAGGCATAAGAGAACATTATGAATCCCAAAACAGAACAGATCTATAATTAACATCTCAGAAAAGCCACTATTTTTTTTTTTTTTTAAATGGTAAAGGAGCCATTAATTAGATCAAACACTTCGAATTAAAGGCTGATTAAGTCTACAGCATTTAGCTCTTGTCAATTAAATTGTGAGGAATTTTAACAAATGAACATCTCAAAAACTGTAATTTATTAAAAAAAAAATGGGCAGCCTGGTACACTAAGCTCCGGCTATGCGCGGGGTCCGGGGAAGGTCCGGACCAAAAAGGTCTATTTTATGCAGCCTTACCCTGCATTTCTGCAAGAGACTGTTTCCACACTTGAACCCGATACCTCCTGGTCACATGGAGGCAACTTTACCAGTTACGCCATGACTCCCCTTCTCGAAAACTATAACTAAATTGCAAAAATAAGAAAACAAATTACAAATAAGTTATTGGAAGAAATCAGACCTGTTTTCCAACACAAAATAGTCGGCAAAACAATGATGCGTTCATTTGCTGAGTAATTTTACTCATCACTGGATAATATCATTTATCTATAGGTCATTTGGTTGGCCACATAAAAGAATCACAGCATAGAGTTTCATATAACTAATAAATTATTGGATTTGTAAAGTAAACTTTCCATAATAATACAACAATTGATTTCTGGTCAATTGCTTACTGCAACATTTGGTTTACAGTATTAAACCGCACACTGCTAGGGCCCGTTTGCTTTTATTAAGATGCCTAAACCTGAATCTAGATCTGAACATTGGACAATTAAAACTGCTTGTCTTCTCAAAATCTAAATGTGTCTATTTTTTAGAAACTAATAAATATAGAATTCAAATAAGTTAATAATAAATAGTATTATATCCACAAAATACTAGAGAAACTATAAATTTACGTGGTGTTGTATAAATCGTTTCTTGGACAAATCACACTCTAAAAGCTGGGTAATCGTCTATGATGGTCGTAAGGTGATGGTTGGCGGTGGACATAGTTGGTGGAGATGGTTAGGAGCTGTGGCTGTCCAGTGGTGGATAGAGGTGATAGATGTATCATGGTGGCTAATGGTGCTTGAAAATAATGGCGGGTTGTAGAGGTGGCTGGTGGTGGAAGAGGTCAGCGGGGGTGGTTGTGTGATGGTGGCCAACAGTGGCGATAGTTGGTGGTAATAAATAGAGTAGTAAAGGATTACATCAACAAGAATGTTTAAGTACACATCTTAATGATTTTAAGACTTTGTACAAGATATGAATGATTTGAACCTTCACGAGCTAATAAGTGATCATGGAAGGATAAAAATAACTGCACTTAATAAACCGAGATTTGAACAATTCAGATTCTGACCCCCGTTAAAGTGAACAAATGGGGCTTACTACTTATGTGGGAACCTCTTTAATATTTAATGCAAGACGGAATATTGGAACAAGAATACCAGTATTAGCAATAAATGCTCTTTAAGTATGCAATCCCTACATAACACAATCTCAATATCATTAATCATTATAGAAAAAAAACTAAATTATTATTCGCCGTACCACAATCCGCACATTGTTTGCCCTCGTATCACAATCATTATAAATAATATCCCTACATAACTAGCCCTTAAACAAAACGAACTGTAGCAGGCATTTGGTTCACATACTAGTCAAGTGGGGATCATAATGCAAGTACCATTTATGTAATGATTAATAATAAAGAATTTGTTTTTATAAAGTAATGATGACGAAATTGCTATGCGGTGATTAATAATGAACAGATTGTTATACATAAATAACTTATTATAAAAGGGCATTTTTGTTTCTGAATAGCTTAATCCTGGCATTGCTAATACACATACTTCTATCAGATTCTATCGTGCACAGAATAATACATAGATTCTTAAATATTGTAAACCAAACGGTGCATTAAAGTTATGCGGCGATTATTTTTCCTTATACGGCAAACCAACACTATTCTTATGAAGATGTTTATACTGAAATTAATAATTCCAATACATCAACCAAATGACACTAGGAGCTTTACGGTAGCTATTGAACCCAACTCCACAATGAACAATTAATAGCACTCAACTGAAAATTAACCTTTCTCAAATTACAATTGATTAGGCTTTTTGAAAAATTTCAGCGTCCCAAAGACAACTTTAATACTTCAAAAAAGAAAGCTCTAAGGGAACCACACCTGCTTTTCAGTATCTTCGTGATCAAGATGTGACAAATAGATCAACGTTTCCCTCATGATCTGCAGCATTACACATTTGTTATGAATGAGAAACAAATAGAGAATACGCAACCCAAAGAAAATGTATTAGCTCTGTACACTTTAGTCAATTAATGCTATACACCTCCTCAAAACCGGCCCAGAAAAAATAACAGGTACAGAAACACAATTTCCACAAGAAATTTTCAATTTCACTAATTTATCAGCAAAAAAATATAGATTTTGATACAAATTAGAATGCGAAAATTAAAGAAACGAGGATAAAAGGATAGAAATTGAAAATAGACCAACAGTAGCAATTAAGAAACAATTGATAAAGACCAACCACGAATTAGTAAAACAAAGTGATTCTAATCTAGAGGACAACTTCAAGTGGAAGAAAACCACTTGAAAAACACCCTTGCAAGATGTGTTAAACAACAACCATCACCATTTCACTCACTCAAAGAGAATACATTATCAAACAAAAACTTGTCTCCCTAAAAATGAAAGCCTTAAGGGCTATTTATACTAGGGAGGGTATTTAGCGAACAAGAGACCTAAATACCCCTAAGCTAAAGACCTAGGAATCTATGTAGTCACTTGTTACAAATATAGCCTCCAACTACATGCAGTCTTCAATAGATGGCCAAATTACACACGTAGCCGCCCAATTGTGGGAGCAGCCATCAATTGACATCTAAAGTGCATGAAATCTTGGCTCGTATCAGATTTTCAATTATCATAATCCATACAATTTATAGAACCACATTTACAAACAGTTTATTCCGACACATGCAACATCCTATGCGAGTTAACAGATTATTCTAAAAAGAGATAGAAGACCTTGTATTGCACAAGGACATCATTGTCCTTCATTGTTTCACGGACAATGTTCCCATTTTCATCTTCAACAATGAGAACTTCTTCAGGTTTTGCCATCCGAGAGATCATAAGTAATCTCAACTTAGACATTGGACCAGCATAAAGTTGTCTCCTCTGCATAAGTTGTGCACCAAGTCCATCATCCATACCAGGAAGCATAGGCATCTGCTTATTCAACACAAAAACTAGCACATCAGCAGCTTTATAGAAACCGACATGCAACTAAGAGAAATACACAACTAACAAGTAATCTATACTATATTAAAAGCACAAAGGTCCTTAGCGAAATGTCGTTCACCTTTTTTACCCTTCAAAAATATATTTTATATTGGGAGAATCACATCCCTTGTCACTTGGCCCAACAACCCATCAGAAAATGGCACATGTTTGAAGCCCTACCCAATATAGCCCAGGTAGTATACAATTTGAAAATTAATTCTCACTAGTTAGCCCACCCCTTATTTCTTTGTTCCCTTTTTTCTTCGTTCTTCTTCACCTTCCCATGTCAGCCTTTGCACCACAAAATTTCTCTACTATTGTTATTCTCCTTCAATTCGTTTCTCGATTTCAATGGTTAACTAAGAATTTGAAAAATAAAAGTCACCATTACAAGTGGTTCGAAGATTCGATTTCAGAAATTGAGTTTTCCGATTTGTTAGTTGTTTGGAATGGGTGTTGTCTCAATTGATTGGAATCATCAAGATAAGTTCAAAACTTATATTTCAAGTGATTTGGAGTAGCTTTAGGCTATATTTGAGTTAAATTTCAAAGGATGTCCAAGGAAGAAGAAGAACACGTGAAGCTCCATTGATAGGATTCATTTGTGTAATACTATATAATATTGTATAAATAGTATATAATAGTGTATAAACACAACTTATACACTATTATATCCGAGGTTGATACATTATTTACAGGTATTTGGTGAATTTCTCGCATTTTCTTCTCATTCTTCTTATACACATATACATAGTGTATCAAGAATATTTTTCACTTTGTCATTATACATCTGTATACAATTTTATACAACTATATACATATTGTACATCTTTGTATAAAAGTGTATAACATGTATAAATGTGTATAAGCATCACTGACGAAATTTTTGTACGATTTTCACTTGCAATTCTTGTATAAAACTAGTCCAAATCTCCAGCAAATAATTTCAAACATTGTATACAACTTACTTAGACTATTTCTAATAAGTTCAAACAATACTCACTCCAAATTTCTCACAAAATCATAATCGAAATTTAACAAGATTAGCATTAAAGGAGATGAGATTTTAGGTTTCTCGCGTCTGTTTTTGCATTTTGCAGTTGTGATGGGTATGTATAAACCTGAAGATATAAATTTTTTGGTTATGGAAAAAGGCACGAATGAGTGTTGACTAAGTGGGGAATTAAGTTTTCTTTCAGTTTTGTTTGCATATGATTCTTTTTCATTAAAATATTTATGGGTGAAAATGAGGAGAGAGCTACAATAGGGATAGGTAAGAATAAATGAGGTTGTTATAATTAGAGGGAATGAGAAAAGAAAAAATCTTATTGATATTTAGCTACACATTTGCAAACTTGTAATTGGGCTAAAATAGTGCAATGTCAACTTATGGAGTGCATTATTCTGTAATTTTGTCTTTTATATTGGATAAAAGAGTAATTTGCTTATTTTTCTAATATTTAGGACTTCTAAATCAACTAAAATTTTATTTATTAGATCTTTCCTTAATTGAATTATGTATCTAATTAAAATATACATATATATTGAATAACTCACCACGGTGGAAAATATTGTAAGGAAAGGATTCATCGGCAATAACGGTAAACGGTAAACGAATAGTACAATTAAAGAGAATGTTCAAGCTATGTCATTTTGGCCAAACAAATTAAAATACTCTTAGTGTAAAGAAAAATTGAATAACGTAGATCTATGGAAATAATCCGCCTATTCCTTTTTTTCCTAAATATTAGGAAAAGTATAGTTATAGTTGTGTCATAACTAAATTAAATAATTTATATAAGGTTAAGTTTTAATTAATTTTTAAGTTGATTTCTACAGAATTCAAATAAGGAAAAATATAATAAATTAAGTTTTAGCTAATTTAGAAATCTTAAACAATGGGAAGATAAGCAAAACTATTTTGTCCAATATAAAATATATATTAAAGGATAAAAAGGACGAACGATGTTATATAAATATTATACAAATTGATAAAGAGAATAATATATTGTTCGAGTAGAAAAAAGTTCGAAAATAATTCGCATCTTCTATACTATCTTAAAATTAAAAGCATAAAATCTCAACGAATAATTAAGTCTTTGAATTAATAAATTAGCAACAAAAAAAATCAGTTCAAGATTTTCAAAATCATTATGTAAGTAAAATTATTTGTCAAGTTGATAAAACTTTTAATGTACGTAAATTTATTTTCACTAGAAAAGTATCGGCGATGAAAGAAGAAAATAGAGCAAAATCCATTATGATATAGTATTAAAAATTAAATTGCTAAACATGCTAAGTTAAAGCATTAAGGATGCAACATAAGAAAAAAGGTATTCAAAAGAAGCTTCAATATTAGTTACTTTAAAACTTTTATTGTTATTTATTATTATTTTTCTATGAGGAGTTCTACCTCTTCTTTTTTTTTTTTTTTTTTGCTAATAGGAGTTCTACCTCATCACTCACAAATTTCTAAAATACCAAAAGATTCAAAGTCTTCAATTTGTTTTGTACAATAATTTTCACAAGATATTTCACGCCTCAAAAATCATAATAATGGCATATAAAAACTTATATGGAGTAGGATTTCTTTGTTTTATTGAGCTAGCTATTTTAGGAACTTCCATTTTTTTAATATTTGTCCAAAAACGAAAAATACATTATTTAATAATATTTACAAAAAATTTTAAAAAATTATATTCATTGATATAGGTACTTTGCGCGTACCCTAAGACTAGTAATAATCCAAATAGGCAATAGCAACCTATTTTTAGCAAAAAGTTTTAAGGGATCCTTCTTTTTTACTGTGCCAAAAAAGGGTTTTGAAGTATACTTAAAATGGCATAAAAGTTTTCCAACATAATACCAAACTGTCAATAATAGCAAGCAAATCATCCACTTATATTTTTTTGTACAGACGCCATATGTTCTCCAAAAAGGAGGGAGTTGGATGAATAACACTTGATCTGAGTATGACTATCTTGAGGACGACCAACAAACAGACAGATTAACAAGCACATCCGGTGGGAAATTCTAATCCTATGAGATAAGGGCATTTAACCAAATTCATCCAAGTAAATGCATTTTGCTGGTGAGCTATGGTGTTCCCACCAAAGCACAACAAATGATATCCACTAATGTTCTAGATAATTAGGGTACATAACCTACAAGGCTAAATAGACCTGAAGCGCGTGTGTGCTCTCCATGAAGGCAAAAGGGATTCAAGTAACTCGTCATACCTGAAGCCCCATCAAACTTGCAGTCATAGCAGATTTGTCTAGATTATGATGTGCTTCAAATAATTCAAGAACCAAGGAATTCCAGTAATCCAAGCAAACCTGTGCAACCACAGCTTAACAATGAGACACTTACTAAGAGATATCTTATCAAGAACCAAAAGTAGATGTAATACCTTGAAAACCTCAGTGTCATCCACATATGAGATGTTAATTAGATACTCAAGCCCCAGTAGGAGGGCATTTACATTTTCTTGTGACGTTTCTAGCACCCGTATGTGAGACTGCATGTAAAGCAGCTCATTAGAGAATATGCTTACTAATATGTCTGAAGTCAAACTGGTAAAATCAAGGTTACTATGCACCAAATCAAAAGGTGAAGAAACTTACCTTAAAGAATGATGTGAAAAACAGCGCCAAATTCTGAATAAATGCCTGGTTATAAAGGAAAGAGAGATGAGGTTATGTGTTAATATCACAAGCTAAGTGACCAATCATTCGTTGCAACTAACAAACCTGCTCTTCATTGCTTCCATTTGCATATGCCTCGGGAATATTCGTATTGGGAGGAAGAATAGTCTATATGGGAAGAAAAATCAACATATATGAGCATTATTATCAGAGACAGATGACTCAAACAATAAGGTATGGTGGAAAAAACACTACAAACTACTAACAACAAGGACGGCAGAAAAATCAAGGTCATCCACACGCTAGGATGTTTATGTTCCACGAAACTAAATCTTTATACAGTTTTGCCAAATCTAAGATCAAAATTAATGTAAATTTTGACACATTAAATAGATCTGATTCAGATAAACTGACTGAAATGCTAGCTCAGATTCATCATAGCAACTACTCATGGACAAAGGGGACACAAGCAAGCGTACAGAGAAGATCGATGTGAGGAAGTGAAGACAGCTCCAATTCAAATAACAAGTGAATGATAGCTTTTAGCATTTTCGCTACCGCAGTACCACCTTTGACCTACACGTAACTATAATAAATCTTTCTCCTACTCAATTATCCTACCTCCCTCAAGATCCTCAACATTGTCCACTCTTCTAAACTGAAGTTTCTACTTTACACCATACAAGCTGAATGTTATTCTTCAGACAAATTTACCAAAGGAGGGAGCATGGTACTCAGAAGAGAACGCAAATACCATGTCAAAGGAAACGTCAGGTTACATTAAGAACAAATTTTTAGATGTGCCTTTAGGCCCAAGGCGTCAACCGTAAGAAACATAGGTGTGGAATGAGGAGATACCAAAAGTTATTAACGCCAAAAAGGAGAGTGCTATAAGAAATTACAAAAGGCAGAAGGCGGAAAGAAGCCAAACGAGTGGAGGAAGAGTCCCTTAATTCCAATAGATAAGAACAAAAGAAGATATTCAAAATTTTGCGAACTATAATGGAAAGAACTGATCAACATCAAGAAAGTGTGGTAAAACATAAACTTGAGGATGCTATAGGGATGACAGAGAACCGGGTTGATTTACAACAAATGCACCAGTTTGGCTCAAAATGTTGACACAAGTTTACAGTGAGAGGAAAGAGCAGTTACACATCATATTCACTGATCCAGGAAAAAATGTACGAAAAGGTACCAAGAAAGTTCCAATAGTGCCATGGTGGAAGTTGGAGAAGAAGAAAAACATATCAAGTATATAAAGCTCATAACAGATATGTACGAAGATGTCATCACGTGTAAAAATAGGAGATACGTGTGAGTTTTCCATAGCTACGAGTTTACACTATGTATTTGCAATGAGCCCGGTACTTATTTATCCTAGTTATGGATGCGCTAATGGATAGTATACATGATGAGACCCTGTATTGTATGCTATTGAAAACAATATTGTGTTAATTGATGAAACTTGCAAAAGTGTCGATCAAAAGCTTGAACTATGGAGCACCACTCAAGAAAGTAGGAGTTTTAGGATAAGTAGAAGTAAGACAGAATATACACATTGCATGTTCCGCCAACATAAGAACAGGGATATTGTGGTAAGATGAGATGTTGGCTGCCTAAATGCAAAAAAAAAAAAAAAAAAATCAGAACTTTGCTTTACCTATCAAAAAAATCATCTATGGTACGATGGATGAAGATGTAACACATATAATTAAAATAGGATGGTTGATATAGAGGAATGTTGCGGAAAGTGATGTAAGGAATCCTACAAAAGTGGAAAGCAAGTTCCATAGAATGATTGTAAGACCACCAATGTTGTATGGGCGTATTGAGCTTCTAAGGAACAATTTGTTCACAAATGGGTGTTACAAATGCTAAAATTGATAAATCCTTACAAGATTAGACAAGATTAGGAATGATTTAATATGACACTCCATCCGTTTCAATGTATGTGAACCTATTTCCTTTTTAGTCCGTGCTAAAAAGAATGATCCCTTTCCTTATTTGGAAATAATTTACCTTTATGCAATGATTTATAGCCACACAAAATATATATGTCTCATTGTACACCACAAGTTCAAAGGTCTTCTCTCATTTCTTAAACTCCATGCCCAATCAAATAGGTTCACATTAATTGAAACGGAGGGAGTATAAGGAAAATAATAGCATACACCTATAAAATGAGATGAGGTAAAAGAACAGGGTAGACCTAAAATCACATTATAGGAAGTTGCTGCAAAAGATCTTTAGAACCCGTTTGGACATAGATTCCAAATATTTTTAGAAAAAACTTATTTGGATGAAGTTTGATTTGAAATTGAAAATGTGTTTGGATATGAATTTTGGAGCAAGTTTTGACATGTTAAAAAGTCCCAAATGATCGTGATTTGTCCCAAAAAGAGGTCTTAAGTTATTTTTGGGATTTGAAATTTTGATTTTCAAAATCTCTCAAAAACTAGATTAATTCTACAAACAAAACACAGATTTGGAAATAAAAAACAAAAAAAGAACTTCCAAAACTTATGGCCAAATGCCTACTTAATCTCTAGCAATCCATGCAGTTGTAACAAAAATATTATCAATGGAAACAAAAGAACCATTTAGGAAATACAAACTAGTCGGAATTAATGCTTAGTCATGATACAAAACTTACATTATGCTTAGTATTGCTAGGAGTATTTAGTTTGTCCAATGATTTGTATGACATAGGAAATTCAGAGTTTCTAGTGATGCATATTTCCGTGAAATGAATCAAAATAGAGTGAAATAGATAGTGTGGACTCACATGTCGACGCCGACAAGCTTGGGAATGAAATGCAGTTGTCGGCGTTGCTTCAGATTGACATCCAGCATCACTTAAAATTTTAACTTGTAGAATAGTATCGATTCAAGTAAAAAAATATACAAATGTTTCTACAAAAACTATTAGAAGACGCAAAGATAAGCTTCACCTTCGGGAACTATCAGTGAAATTGAACTATAAAATATGGGCAAAAAGAAAATACTAGAACAAAATGTTGCTTTACAAGCAAGAAAGCCAAGAACAGCTGCACAAGAGTCATCGTGTATGGTTGCTTAGACAAAAGTGAAAGACATTATCTCTTGCATATAATCACACAAAAATAACAACACTTCAATGCTTAAAAACACTTTGGATAATCATAGCGTTGGACAAAAACCACATAATCATGCAACCACGTTTTGTTTAAACAATTGTGTAGAGGTATCTATGTATTTCTATCGAGTCAGAAGAAAAACAAGGGAGAAAGAATACTGAACACATGGCTGCACATCATAGATTCCTTCATTAATGCTACAGACAGACTTAGATCAATTAAAAATCATACAAGCAAATTCTACACTTCTTTTCACTCACCTGCAACTGCACCATGAATATATTGTACATTTTGACATACTGGACATTATAAAAATCCCCAAAATTGAGGACAGCAACCTGTTAGATATACAAACTAGTCAATAAGTGCCCTGAATCACTTCAGATCAAGTATCAGAAAAAGGAACTTTCTGGAGATCCCCATGATATACCTCTGTTAAGCACTGAAGACTGGGATTCCGATAAGCTGGCATAGGGAAAAATTTAAGCAGTGTTTCCAGCTGTAAAAACAAACAGGACAGACTTCAATCTTTTTTCTCAAAGACATTTGTGAGAATGCACGGGAGAAAAGTATATTATTGATATTTTAACAATGATACAATGAGCCCTATATATAATACATATTCTACTCCTACTACATATAGAATTAGGACATATTATACTCCTACTACATATGGGATTAGGACATATTCTACTCTAACTATATATAAGAATAGGACTATTTACACATAAGTATCTATCACTCCCCCTCAAGCCGGTGCATACAAATCATATTCACCGAGCTTGTTACATATGTAACTAATACGAGGACCAGTGAGGGACTTGGTGAAAATATCTGTAAGTTGATCATTCGACATTCAAGGCCACTAAGCTCCCCCTGAGCAACAAAACTGAAATTGCAATGTTCACGAACATTTATCGAAAAACGCAAATAAATCTTGAATCATCAACCGGAAAGACGCACGGTGGCTGATTTTTCTGTTCATATGTGACTGGAGTTTTCCGGGATTGGTCGCACAAGGGTTTTCAGATCTGATGGTGGTACTGGTATATGCATAGTACCACTGTAGCAGTGATGAACCCTGGGAACAAGACAAAGTTGCCGGAAAATTGCACGGCGATGAGATCTTTCTTCCCGGATGTCGTTGGAATGACGCACAACAATAATATTCTCACTGAAGCTCTGATACAATATGAGAATGCACGGGAGAAAAATATATTATTGATATTTTAACAATGATACAATGAGCCCTATATATAATACATATTCTACTCCTACTACATATAGGATTAGGACATATTATACTCCTACTACATATGGGATTAGGACATATTCTACTCCAACTATATATAGGACTAGGACTATCTACACATAAGTATCTAACAACATTAACATTACACCAGGTAACATATATAGTGACAAGCCTCAATCAATAAGATAAAGAATAAGTAGCAATGGAATACAAACCAATGGTGACTCAAATATATAGCCCACAGGAATCCATGAAAGGAAAGCATGTAATGTTGCAAGAGTTGCCCTGATAAGCTCGGTTCTCTGGGATGCTGATAGCACATACATGCATAACTCATGGATGAGTTGAAATTCACTGATCAGAAGAAAGAATCTATCAGTAAAATTTGTCCCAAAATAACAATCTTGATATCAAAGTATATAGGCATTTTGTAACAACAACTACTACAACTACAAAATATAGTCCCATAAAGTGGGGCCTGGGGAGGGTAATACGTACACAAACCTTACCCCTACCCGAAAGGGTAGAGAGGCTGTTTCAAATTGACCCTCGGCTCAGGGATATAGGCATTTTGTATTAAGTATATATAAAATAAACTTTAATCCTAGTTAATAGCAAGATAATAGTTATATTAAACGATCACGCAATTGAAATGATTAAAAAAAAGTATCAATCCTTTGAACGAATCTAAAATTCATTCAACATTGTGCACCATCTTTCAATTCCTCATTACTATTGTTATTAGAATCCAAGTGGTCTTGAAACCAACCAATTGCAAGGCATAGTAAGAAAGGAAAGTCAGGTTCCAATGGCATCCAATTACAAAGAACACAAAACTAAAAAAGAGATCTAAACGGAAGAAGAGACACTGCATGTCAAAAAAATTAGACCACATACCAAGCACAAGTCCAGTTTCAAGAATCAGATACTACATATTCACTGAAAAGATTCAGCGTGATTATGCTTAGTTCAGAAAGGAGAAAAAGGAGAGGAGAGGAAATTTTCTTCTATCTTTTGGTGGCAAAATGGAAAGAGAATGAAAAATATAGAGGACAAGACATCTCTTTCTTGGAATCACAAGCTTGTTCCCAAAATGAGGAAAACTCTTATTCCCCATCTCACTTTCTATCCCAACCAAACCAAGGAAAGACTCCACCTCCTCTTCATTATTTCTTTTCTTATTTTCTCTTCGCTCATCTTTTATTCCCTAGATTCCAAAATTAAACCAGCGCTGAAGAAATGTTCTCCTCTAACATATAATTCCCATGCTACAAAACATAAGCATGTGCAACCAGGTATTCCAAGTTACACCCCGTAATCCACAATTTTATAATACAATACAATCAGCCAAATATCAAAATGAAAAATGTGCTAGATTGAAATAAAGAAACGTGCTTTAATAATGGATAGAAAAACTAAGGATTACACCGGGAAGTACCTATTCAAAGATTGTTTAAGCTCTTTAATTTTCTGTTGAGTCATTTCGCCCCTCGAGAAATCAAATACCTCCTCACTAAGAAGCTGAAGAACAAAACTTTCTGTCATCAGTGTATACTTGATTGTTAAGTTTCACCGGAAGGAAGAAAAGAGGTGCACAAAGACCTTCAATATGGCCATGCAATTTTCACATATAGTCTCACTTGTCTTTGCGGCTGCAACTAAATCTGGAACAAAGCTTCGCCATCTGGCTGGCCACTCATGCTTCAAAATCTGCAGATGCAAATATTCAAGAATAAAATACCTTCTTTAAAGCTTTTAAAATCATGTGTAGCTTGAGTGACAGTCACTTTCGGTATTTGCAATTTTAAAATTACCTGAACCAAAGTTATATTTAGCTTGCTAACATATAGCTTTTCCCGCCTAAGTGATGCTTCATCACTAGAAAGCTGAGATCAAGACAAAAATAAACATAGATGAAAAAGTTAAAAGAATCAGAAGAAATAAGAAAATCCAACTTAACGTCCCCAATATGACAATCAATTGTGTAGTTATACCTTTACAATAACTTCAGAAATATAATTTTTCATCCCATCTCTTTGTTCAACAGGTAATGCATTCCATCTATACTTTATAACACCTTCTAGAACCTGCAGGTATGAAGCCAATACAGTAATCCACTAATCCCGTCAAACAGTGACCAAAAACAATTAATTTTAAATTTGGGCAAATACGGAGAACATGTCGCCATATTCTGTTTTAGTGATGTCAATAAAATATCCGTATCCTCAAGACAATATTAAAGCATCCTTTAGTAATTTCTTCCTCTACTTTGATTCAATTTTAAACTTATTGACATCCTAAGAATTCACAATTTGGGTTGTCTCACAGCCTACTTTTACCTTCACAATCAAAGAACAAACTCCAAACTTAGCTCTCATCTTAAATCATGCCAACTTAAACCAAAGCAACAAATAGAAGGAATATCAAATATCAATTAAAAGAACACAACGAAACATCAAACTTTTGGATCGCTTCTTATACTCTCACAGTTCAACGACTTAAAATGCTAATGTCATTTGGCTTTTGTTCAAAACAACAACACATACTACACCAAGAAAAGTGATATAGTGCAAAATTGAATCTTTACATAACTATACCAAGAAAAGCAATACTCTTCATCAATACTAAATTGAATATTTCCCTTTTATTAGATGTGATCAAATGTCAACTTCATTATAACTCTTTTCTATTCTTAAAACAATCAAAAGGTAAGTTTTATACTCACATGTCATTTTTAAAAGAAACACGCTGTTAAAATCATCATAACAGTTAAGACATACTCTATAAAGATAGGAACATCCAATTTGGATCAAAGATTAGTACTCAGTTACGATAATACGATTTTTCATACGTTTGTACTATATTAACGAAATCTAATATATTAAACATGCACGCCCTAGTTATAAGCATGAAATTGATATTAGTAAGAATGTATAGAAATGTTTAATTGCTGAGGTAAAGAGCCCATAAACACAAATGCAAGTAAAACTTATATAAGAAATACGAATAGAATTACTTCCAAAAACTGACCTGCAAAGCAAAAAACTTGGTGTTCAGGCTTTGCGTGCTCGACAAAATGTGAACCACTTGAAGCCACATATCTGGGATATTTTGCAAGTCCCGCAAAATATGGTCTGCTGCAGCTCTCTACACAGCAAAATAGATAGAAGTGAGCGACAGAAGAGTAAAAATGGAGAACAAGAACAGCTTTAAAACTAATTCTAGTTGTCCTAAAAACTTGTGTGATAATTAAATGGTACACGGAATCAATTAACAAGCTACACATATGATCTTTTTGGCCAATGCATCTTTTGTTGTTCATTCTTTTTCAGGAATCTATGAAGTGCCTTTTACTCAAACAAATATTAACTTTTTATCAAAACATATACTCCCTCTAATTGAATTTAGATCATACATTTTCCTTAATAGTCCGTTCCAAAAAAAAATGACACATTTTTATATTTAGAAACAATTTAACTTTAAAATTTTCATTCTACCCACTTTACCCTTAATGAGAAGCTTTTATAACCACACAAATATTATGGTCCCACTAAGATTTTGCCCCTTAAGCATTTATCACCACATGTTTCAAAAATCTTTATTTTTTCCTTAAACTTTGTGCCAAGTCAAACTGCATCATCTAAATTGAAACGGAGTGAGTATTGATTTATACTCTATATTGATATGGGAGTATGTATCCTTGCAGTTTCTAATAAGTGTTATCAAAGGCGTGCTTAAGCCCTGAAGCGGGGCTCAAAACATGTTAAGCTTTTCGCTTCGCCTTGCTTAGCAAGCGCTTCAGTGTTGTCATCAACGCTCTAAGACATACTTTTTATTGCCAATGAGCGAAATCCTAAAGAGGGACACTAAGCAATTGATACTTCACTTTATCATAATTTTTCTTCAATTTCTTTGTCCATATATTTGGTATTCATGCCTATAGATATTAGTCTTGGACTATACATACATATTTGTTATTTTTTTCCAATTTGCGCCTTTTTTCATTAAAACCCACACTTTCTTTGTGCTTTGCGCTTAAAACCCCAACAAACCTTAGATCTTTTTTGCTTTTTCGCCTTTGATAACACTGAGTTTCTTGACTTCCAATTATTACTAAAAGTTGTGCATGTGCATGTAAATGGTTGCTAAAGAAAGTGGATATAATAGTCACTACAGTACGGGGGCTGAAACTTAGGTCAATTACCATAATTGTTAGTCAACTCACTCAGCCTAGTTGCTAATATGGCAAGATTCGCAAGCCAAAAATTTTCCATACTCAACCTTCTAGCTAGACCATTCAGAGTCATAATTGTTCCTATCCCCTTCATCCCATTCTGCTTCTTAACACATACCATCTAAGATCACAAGTCTACAGTACAAAAAAAATTACCGTGATATCAACTGATGAGTAGAAACAATAAGCTTCCTATGACATTTAAATCAAACAGGAAACATATTAAAACTTGAAAATTGACTAAGCACGTCAATATAACGCCAAATGTCACCTTTCACTGGGTCTGACTACAACCCCCTAAACAAAAATAGCCCAAACCCGTGATGCACGACAAGTACTTGTTCGGTCACATAATCATACAGGTCTTTAGAGCAGTTGAGCCACTAATGAGCGAAATGCAATTCATGCTAGGGAAGGTAAACAGTTGTTTTGCGAACCTCACCTAATACAGATAAAATAAATTATCCTCCAAATTTCAAACAAAGCCATAGCCCATAGGATGTGGAATACGTGAACGATTGGAATTGCAAGTACACTGATGTGCTCTAGCAACAAGCTGTCATTATACACCAACTGAGTAACTAATGCATACCCTAAAATTACCAAATCTAATTCTATACTGCTGAAAGAAGGTCCAGAACAAAATGCTACAGATCTCAAGTCTTCTTCTCTTTTGTTCACTCTCCAAAATGGAGAATCAATTGCTGATATGTTCTTCCTTCTACTGTGTCTCTTAAGTTCATATTCCTAAATCTTGTACACACACACACATATATAAAGCTTCAGGCCGAAAGAAGTTAAGGATCATGGCAACACCTCATCAGAACCACATTCATACAAAGCTTCCATTCTTCATTGCAGGTCTGTGGACTACAATACCTCACCCGACTCCCCACTAACTTTATGGTCTTTTGCTTCTTCAGTTTTTCTTTTTCCTTTTTTTTTTGGGGGGGGAGGGGGAGGGGGGCAGGGAGAGGAAGGTCAATACGCAGCTTCTGAAACTCGCGATTCTCAGGATGGTACAAACATTAGAGAATAGCTTTTGAAACAAAAGAATAATTATAAAATAGCTCCAGGAAAAAAACATGCCCATGAATTGCAGGGGTGAAAAGGGGGGATACAGAGAGATAAACAGCTCCAAAAGAAGACAAAACTCCTTGGCCTTCAATCGGAAACAAAATGCAGAGCTAGCAGCGCAAAACAGAAAAATCAGTAAGAATTTCCGTGAAAAAAAAAATTCTGTGTTTAGCTTTTCACAAAGGAAAGTACTTCCCAAAAAGAGTAAAATGACTTCATTCACCTACGGAAAGAAATCTTTTTATAAATATTCCAAGCTCCTACTCCACATAACTTTCTTCAACTGAGACACTTGAGACATTTTTGTCAACAGCCATATAATCAATAATATCAGTGGAACACTATCCTTGTACCTTCAAAACACTATCATTATACTCTATTGGCCAGCTTGTGCTAGCCTCGGCTATTTTATTGAATATCTAGTTATCTACTACCTTACACAAGCACCGGTACTGGGTAGCTCTGCCAACAAGGTTTAGGCGACAGGAATAAATCATCTAATGTTTTTTGCCTCCTTTTGAGATTTGAACATGAGACCTCGTGGTTCTCCTCCCACTTTATACCACTAGAACACATCCTTGGGTGCTCAGTTTACCCAATCTTTCACCTTGTACTACATCACAAACTTTTGTATCCAACCACCAATCCGTAAAGCAAAACAATTTTCTACATACCAAATCTTACAATAAGTCTTCATTCCTCCCCAAAGTTTCAATTAACATGTGGCTAACTGTACTGAAATAAACTCTAGAAGTCACAAAAGTATGGTAAGCAATTCGAAATTACAAATTGGAGAATTAAGCCACATTAGTGACACATAGCAAATGAAGTGGAGAATGAAGGCAATAAGAAAGTTAGCAGATGAATATGTTGTTACCTCTTCCTTAGATCCAGTTCCATAGAAAGCGGCAACAGTGGCATCAAGTAAGGCAACATCAATAGGCTGACTCAAATCCCTAAGCTTCTCCGCCGCCATGGAGAGAGAGATTTCAAATAGTGATAAACCCTAGAAATTTACAAGTCCAAAAGTTCAGAAAAATCCTAGGAACAGTACGGATGGAACCCTAGAGTGAAGGAAGCATGTATTCTCTCTACGTATATGTTTGAAGAACGGAGAAGGGGCAAAAGAAAAAGACAGCTTCAATTTGAAGCAGAAAGCGAGGGGGTGGGTGGGGTGGGGGACTTTGAAAATTGTATAAGCCCTTCCCTCCTCTTTTACTCCAAGCGGGTCTGTTAGTGGGAGGAGCGTTATATTTTTGAAAGAATTAAAACAAAATAGGCATGACTTCCCACCAGGAACATATTTTTAAGTTTTATTTCGACATAGCTTTCTTTGTACATATTTTAAAAATTTTAGCAAATTTAAAATATATATTCTTACAACTATTACTTCTAATATCTACGAAGTTAAATTTGTATTCTCACAACCATTGATTTCACTCTTTCTTTTTCTCACATCTTCTGCATATGATTCAAGGGATCGTATATTTTCTACTTTTACTCTTCTGTCACTTGATTGTAGTGTAAGAAAATTAAAGAGTAAAAGTCCACCATTAAAGACCACTCAAAGCTTTGCTTTCGAAAATGAGTATTTTTGTATTTGTTAGTTTTTTGGATTGGGTTATTCCAATTGATTGAAAATATCAAAAGGAGTTCAAAATTTAAATTTGAAGTGGTTTAGAATATATTTTAGCAAGATTTGATTTAAATTTCAGAAAAGACGTTAGGAAGAAGACGAAGTCAGTTTTTTGTATAACTATGTATAATCTTGTATAACGGCGTATATAAGGGCAGAAACACATCTTATACACTATTATAGACTTTATATACTTTTATACATCTTTATACAAGCGTATATAGACAAACTTATTCTACATTTTTGAGTTGTAATTCTTGTTCAAAACCAATCCAAATCTCCATTAAATGACTTCAAATTTTATATACAACCTCCTTATACTATTTCTAACAAGCCTAAATGACATTCACTCCAAATTTATCACAAAATCAAATATGAAATTTAAATCCACATATTTAAGCTTATTAAAAATTAAATTTTCACCACCCAAAGAAATTTGGTTTGTTGAACTAATATTTGAGTCATAGTTACTGATTCGAAAATTTATATTTATACTATATTAAAAGCACGAGGGCCCTTAATGAAATGTCGTTCAGCTTTTTTACCTTTTAAAATATAGTTCACACTAGATTAAATAGTCATTTGATTATATCCCTAATATTTAGGAAAAATCATTTAATTAATCTCCATTATTTAGGAATAGTCATTTAACTATTTTCCTAATATTTAGGTCTTTTTAATTTACTAAAATTTTTCTTATTAATAATTTCCTTTTCAATTTCCTGTTAATTAGGAATAGTCACTTTTTCTAATACTTAAAACTTTAGATCATTTAAAATTTCACCTAACAAAAAGTATTTTCTTGTTTGACGATATAAAATATATTACTACTATAATTCTTAGTTATGCTGCCTAATACTTATAACCTTCAACAACAACAACAACAACAACAATCCAATATATTTCCACAAAGTGGGATCTTGGGAGGGTAATATGTAGACAGGTCTTACCTCTACCCAAGAGGGCAGAGAAGCTGTTTCCAATTGACCCTCTATAAGAAATACCTCATCTAATAGTATTTAATTATTATTTAATATTTAGGAGATTAAATTAGTTAAAGTTTTACTTATTAATTTGTTTTCTTATTAAATTTCACTTTGTATAAGTCTTTCACTTAAATTATTAAAAAAATAGGTGAAGGAAAAATTAAAAGATTTAAAAATGAAGAGGTACGATTTCTTGAACAATATCGATAGTTCACTTTTTAAAAATATATAAGACAGCCGCATCAATAAAATTATTCAATATTATACTTTTAATTTTCAAAAATATTAAATGCACAATTACAATTATGCAGAATGTTGAGCATAAATCAATAATATACACAAAAGTAATAAGATAAATTATGAGATATTTTAATTTTAACCCATGATATGTTTAGCTAAATATAAGTGGGTTCATTAGCTAGCTCTCAATTGTAGAACTCTAAGGCTAGCAATGAAACTGAAATGATAAAATTACAAATCTGGAACAAATGTTAGATTAAGGCATTGATGATACTTCTAAGATAATTTCTTGAATTATTAGTTAGTTATACAAAATCAATAATCATGATCATCTTTAAAAACTTACACTTTTATTATATAATTCGATACAATTTTAAATAAATTTTTAATCATTACGATAAAATTCAAGCACATCGCGCGTACCTTAAGACTAGTTAACTTAAAAACTTGAGAAATATTTTTTAAAATTAAATAGTAATTTTAAAAACCTATTGGAGTTGGATGTGGAATCTTAGCCTATTATTTTTGGGCTAGTTGGTTATAAATTAAATATGTGCTATAAAATTGAAAAATAGGGAGCCCAGTTTTCCTAATGTGAAATTTTTCCAATGTTTTTTCGAGTCTAACAACTCGTTTGGATGGTTGCTAATAAATAGCATGTGCTTATATAATGGGACTAGTTTGGTGACAATCCGAACGGTCGTCTTAAGAATTAACACCCTGATTCCCTATTAACTACTTCTCTCGTGGTCATTTCTACTAGTTTGATTGTCGGGATGTTCGGTTTCGAGTTTCATAGAGTTTTTGGACACTTAGTTTCTAAATAAAAGCTTAAGTGTTGGAGAGATGATCGTAGTCGGAACAGTGTAAAGATGGCCTCGGAATGGAAATAGGATAGTTCCATTAGCTTCGTTGGGTGATTTCGGGCTTAGGGGCGTATTCGGATTGTGTCATGGAGGTCCATAGCTAATATAGGTTGAAATGCCGAAAGTTTGAATTTTGAAGTTTCTGGTTCGATAGCGAGATTTCGATTCGAGAATCAGAATGGAATTCCGGAAGTTGGAGTAGCTCCGTAGAGTTGAAAGTGATGTGTGTGCAAAATTTCAGGTCATTCGGACGAGGTTTGATAGATTTTTTTTTGTTGAAAACGTATTTTTAGAGTTTTTGGGATTCTTAGGCTTGAATACGATGAAAAATAGGTGTCTTGATGTTATTTTGAGCATTCCGATGGTTGGAACAAGTTTGAATGAAGTTATGGGGTATGTTGTGGTAGGTTTGGTTGAGGTCCAGTGAGGCTCAAGATAACTTCGGATGGTTGACGGAAGGATTTTTGGAGTTTGGAAATTGTAGCTTCAGCTAGTTTCTATCATAACCGCACTTGTGGTTTCGGTTTCGCATGTGCGGAGCCATAGAAGCGGTGGAGTAACCGCAGAAGCAGTGGAGTAACCACAGAAGCGGAAAAGGAAGAAAGATACCAAAGACCGCAGAAGTGGGGTCTTCACCACAGAAGCGGACATCCATCTGCAAAGGGATAATCGCAGATGCAAAACTCATGCCTTAAGTGAGAAGTTGCAAACACGACAATAGTTCCGCAAAAGCGGGAACACAGATGCGGTAACAGCTAGGTAGAAATATAAAATTTCGAGGGTTTAGTTTCAAAAGTTGGAAATTCGATTTGGAGCTGGGGAGAGGGCGATTTTGAGATGAAATTGAAGAGGAAATCATTGGCTAACAATTCTCTAACCCTTTCTAGTTATATTCCATCAATCTATAGTTAGTTTCATTATTTAATTTTGAATTGGAGATGAAAATTGGGAAAAAGTTGAAAGAAAGTTCTTAGGCCTAGAATTCGACTTTTGATTGGGAATTTGACCTTTGATTTGGATAATTTTGGTATCCATGAACTCGTGAGAGTGTGAGGATTCTGAAAATACCTGATTCCGAGAAGTGGGCTCAAGGGGCATTGTGGTTATTTTACCTAATTTCACGTATTAGCTTAGAATTTTTTGTAGAATCAGGTACTTGAAGTGTTATTTATGTTATGCAATTGAATTGAATAGATTTGTGCCATTTGAAGTCGAGTACTAGTGGAAAAGACGTAGTTTTGGGTTGATTATTGAGCCGGTTCGAGGTGAGTGACTTGCCTAACCTTTTGTGGGGGACCTTTTCCTTAGGATTTGGTATATTTGATAATTGAAATGCCTTGTACGTGAGGTGACGAGTGCCTACTTATGCTAATAGTTGGAAATCCAATTTTTATTTAAGTAATTACTAGTATGTTTTATTTTCTATTTTATTACTTGCACTATTAAGCATGTTGTTAGCTTAGGAAAGCATGTCTAGGTCATTCAATTGCCTTATTTGTTCAACTGCTCTACCTGAATTATATGCAACATGGTAGGTTAGACTGTTTGTTTTCCTTAATGAAGTTTGACATTTCTGAATATTTCTCATGTTAATGTTGTGTATTTACATTGGGACTATGAATGTGGGATTCCAGTAGCTCTCCCTTGTCTGTTTACATTTGGGACTACAGATGTGGGATTATAGTAGATCCCTCTACATACTTATATGGAACTATGGGAACGCACCCGATAGATTCTCTCAGTACTGGGTATTTATGTTTGGGACTATGGAACAGGGTTCCGGTAGATCCCTGTGCACTATGAGCTAGACTACGGGACGTTATCCCGAAAGATTCGATATGTATATTTGGGACTACAGGACGATATCCTGGAAGATCCACAATTGTTATTATTGGTGTTGAGCTGTATTTTCCTTTTGTGTTTACTTTACCTCTGTATAATTGTTTTTGTTCTTTATATCACATATTACTTTTACTGCTATACTTATTTATACTGCTCTGCTCTATACTGTTGAACTTTATCTTTTATTTAACCTCAGTATGGCACTAACTTCCTCGTCACTGCCCAAGCGAGGTTAGGCTTGGAACTTATTGAGTATCATTGTGGTGTACTCATGCCCAACCGAGGTTAGGCTTGATACTTACTGAGTACCGTTGTGGTGTACTCATGCACTTTCTATGCATGTTTTTCATGTGAAAATCCAGGTACCGCGACTCAGTCCTATCACCTTTGAGGTGAGGTGACTGCTCTAGTGACTTCGAAGTATATATGCCACGTCCGCAGAACAAGGAGTCCCTTTCTATTCTCGCTTTTAAGTGTTAGCCATTATGTATTTATGTTTTTTGTTAGACATTCTGGAGTTAGAGTTATTTAGTATCCTTAGCTTGTGATTCGTGGGTTTTCGGGTCTTGGAAATATGTATTGGTTTTTGAGAGTTAAATATTGTGTATGCCAAGTGACACTTTTAAACGTTGTTTATTACTTTATTTCTGTTTTAAATTGTTTTATTTCCGTAAATGATTTTTCGTTCGTGATTTAGGCTTACCTAGTCGTAGAGACTAGGTGTCGTCACGATGTTTCACGGAGGGCTAACCGGGGTCGTGACAAGTTGGTATCAGAGCTCTAGGTTCATAGGAGTCATGAATCACAAGCTAGTTTATTAGAGTTTTGTTGATCGGTATGGAGACGATTGTACTTATCTACGAGCGGCTATGTAATTATTAGGAAAAATTTTCACTTCATTAAATTTCCTTGTCGTGCGAGATTTTGATATCACAATTCTAAACTTTTATCTTCTATTCTCTCACAGATTGTGAGGACACGTGCTACCCGATATGATCAGGCACCCATGCCCCTTACTACAGCCGTTAGAGGCTAGGGCAGCGGTAGAGGCTGAGGACGTGCATGCGGTGTAGCCAAAGCACTTACGCAAACACCGAGGAGCCACTAGTAGTGCCATTCTGATTCTAGGCACCTAACACGCCTACTGCTACTATCACGCTAGCACTTCAGGAGACTATGACACAATTCATGAGCATGTACACCACTTTGCTCAGGTAAGGTTGCTTCCCCTTGCTGCAGTTATATCCCAGGCTAGGGGAGGAGGAGCACAAACTCCCACCACCCGCACTCCTGAGCAGCGAGTGCATGTTGGTCAGGTCCCAGAGATTATTCATGTGCAGCCTGTAGCCCCAGGCCAGCCCAAGGACAGGGCAGCGGCTTCAGAAGATGAGCAGCGGAGACTTGAGAGGTTCAACAAGTATGATTCTCCTATATTCAATAGGTTAGCATCAGAGGATGTCTTGGGATTTCTGGAGGAGTGTTGCGGTATTCTCCGTACCATGGGTATATAAGGATCGAGTGGCATTTCCTTCACTACTTCCCAGCTTCGAGGAGTCGCCTCTGGGTGGTGGCACACTTATGAGTTAGATAGTCTAGACGAGGCTGCTTCATTGACTTGGACCCAGTTTTCAGATATATTCCTGATAGAGTTTGTTCCTCAGAGCCTCAGAGATGCATGTCATGCCAAGTTTGAGTATTTGCACCAGGGTGCTATGACTGTCTCAGAGTATGATGTACGTTACACTAGCTTGGCTAAACATGCACCAGCCTTGGTTTCTACTATTCGTGAAAGGGTTCGCCGGTTTATTGAGGGCCTTATTCCCAGCACCAGGTCTTGTTTGGCTCGTGGTATCGAGTGAGGGTATTCAGGTGGATCTGAAGAAGGTAGAGGCAGGGCAGAGTTGGACCAGATCATCCTCGTCTACAGAGATTCACAATTTTCTCGGTTTCGTGGAGGGGTTTTGATCGATTGCAGCCCCTATGACGAGACTAACCCATAAGAGGGCTCTGTTCTAGTGGACATAAGAGTGTGAGGCGAGCTTTCAAAAGCTCAAGACAGCTTTGGTAATGTAAAATTGAAATTTGGAGGGGCAATTGAACTCCGATTTTGATAAACTTCATATGGCGAGCCCATGCCCCGCATAATGTTTACCACACACAAAACACATACCCTTCTTCTAGAACCTACAGAAACCCAAACAGACCCAGGCCTGACCCTGAAATGAGGAATAGGGCAAAGAAAACATTCATCCCGTTGGGGGAGTCCTATACAAGCCTCTATCACAGATTAAAAGAATAGGGAATGTTGAGCCCAATTGAGTCTAAACTTCCAAACCCACCTCCGAAAATCATCGATCAATCGGTCAGGTGTGAGTATTGCTCAGGAGCACCAGGACACGATCATGAGAAGTGTTGGCATCTGAAGAGTGCTATCCAGGATCTTATCGATAACCGGAGGATTGAAGTGCAGTCTCCGGAGGCTCCAAACATCACGCAAAACCCATTGCGAGCTCACCATGAAACGCATATGATAGAATTGGCACAGGATGAGAGCAGTCGGAAGCCGTCCCAGTCTGTTATGATGATTAAGGCCAGTAGCATAACGGAAAAGGAAGCCGAGTAAGAAAAAGTGATTGTTGAGGAACCAGTAAAAAGGCCAGTAGTGGTGGAGAATTTGAAGGTTCTAGTACCAGGCGTGAAGCTGATATTAACAACGAAAGGCGCGAATGTGGAACCAGTGATCATAAGACCGGTGGTGCAGATGCCGGTAGTGAACACCAAGACTGTACCTTGGAATTACAACAAGGTAGCAGTAATCTACAAAGGGAAAGAGGTATCTGGAGAAATCAATGAAACTCACGATCTGACTCGGTCTGGGAGGTGTTTTGCCCCGAAAGAGTTAAGAAGAATGAAAGCGGTGAAAGAGAATCAGTTGAAGAAGCCTGTGTCCGAAAAAGAGGCGGAGGAATTCCTCAAAAAGATAAAATCGCAGGATTACTCTATAGTCGAACAGTTGAGGAAAACACCTGCGCAGATCTCTTTGCTCTCGTTGTTAATACATTCGGAAGAACATAGGAAAGTTCTGATGAAGATATTGAATGAGGCTCATGTCCCAGAGAAGATCTCGATCTGTCACCTTGAAAAGATTACCAATAAGATCTTCGAGTCTAATAAGATTACGTTCTCAGATAACGAATTGCCTGTTGAGGGAACCGAGCATAATAGGGCACTTTATCTTACGGTGAAAAGCGAGGAGTCGGTGGTTACCAGAGTGTTGATAGATAATGGTTCAAGCGCAAACATTTGCCCGCTGTCAACTCTGGGAAAGCTGAATATTAATCCGGATAGAATTCGGAGGAACAGTATAAATGTGAGATGATTTGATGGTGGAGGTAAGAACACGTTGGGAGACATTGTTTTGGAGGTGACCATTGGGCTTGTGGATTTTACCATGGAATTTCAGGTGTTGGACATTGCTGTGTCCTATAATTTATTGTTGGGCCAACCATGGATCCACGCGGCCCAAAGCAGTGTCGTCATCCTTGCACCAAATGGTCAAATTCGAATGGGAGCAACAAGAAATTGTGGTGCATGGAGAGGAAAATACCTGCAGTGTTGTGATGCCATTTGATGATGCTGACGGAGATAAGGGTCCTTGGGTATACCAGGTGACAGACACCATAGTAGTGAACAAAATTGCTGAAGGAGAGAAACTGCCGATCCCTACGGTAGCACCTACTGCTGTGATGGTGGCCCGGGAAATGCTTAAAAACGGGTTTGCGCCAGGAAAAGGTTGGGCAAAGCTTTGCAAGGAATCACCCAACTAGTTCAACTGCCAGGGAACAAAGATACTTTCGGCTTAGGGTTCAAACCCACCTATGCCGACATCCAAAGAGCCTCCAAAACCAAAACGAACTGGACCCTGCCTAAGCCTATACCCAAACTATCTGACACCTTTACCAAGCCTGGTACTAAAAATTGGACATCTGCTGCATCAAGGTACATTGAGACCCGACCCGATGAAGAGCTTTTAATGAGATTTGAGAAGATATTTGGGGATGTGAACATGGTTGAGATGGGGGAAGGCACTAGCAAGATGGATGTGCAATTTGTGGGATCCGGTGTTATGCTGAACAATTGGGAAGCCACTCCTTTCCCGATCAGGAAGGAGTCTTGGTAGTTAGCTCTAAAAATTTCATTATCATTTTCTCGGAAGAAATAATTGTTACTTTCTGTAGTCCTCCCACCCCCCATGAAAAAAGAAAAGTCAAAATGTATCCCTAACTTTGTTCATCTTTTTATCAATGAAATGCAGTTTTCTTCTTTCTTCATTTTTGCCTTATTTTTTATCTTTTCTTCTGTACAGTTCTGTATGTGCTGATTCTGATGCCATGTCATGCATGAAGGATTCTCGACCCAGTTCTGACAGTCACATTATCATACTAGAAATTGAGGAGGATAGTGAAGTAGAATGTGAGGATGAGGAAGCCTTGGAGGAAATAAGTAAGGACATGAACCAATATGAGGAAAAGCCCAAACCGAATTTGAGTGATACGGAATCCATCAATTTGGGGAGCAAAGATAATGTCCAGGAAACAAAAATTAGTGTTCATTTGGAGACACCCCTCAGGGAAGAATTGATAAGGTTGTTGCATGAATTTAAGGACATCTTTGCTTGGTCCTATGATGACATGCCCGAACTTAGTACTGACTTGGTGGTACACAAGTTGCCTATCTACCCCGAATGCCGGCCAGTGAAGCAAAAGTTGCGAAAATTCAAAACAGACATTAGTGTAAAGATAAAAGAAGAGGTGAATAAGCAGTTTGAAGCGAAGGTCATACGAGTCACCAAATACCCCACCTGGTTGGTGAACGTCGTGCCAGTCCCAAAGAAAGATGGAAAAACCAGAGTGTCTGTGGACTGTAGAGACCTCAACAAAGCTAGTCCAAAGGATGACTTTCCATTACCAAACATCCACATATTAATTGACAATTGCGCCAAGCATGAGATAGGTTCATTTGTAGATTGTTATGCAGGATATCACCAGATCCTGATGGACGAAGAAGACGCGGAGAAAACTGCTTTCATTACACCTTGGGGAACGTATTGTTACACAGTAATGCCGTTTGGATTGAAGAATGCCGGGGCAACTTATATGAGGGCAATGACCACGATGTTTCATGACATGATGCACCAAGAAATTGAAGTATATGTGGACGATGTCATCATAAAGTCCAAAAAGCAACTTGATCATGTGAGAGATTTGAGAAAAATTTTCCACAGACACCGAAGGTACAATCTAAAGCTCAATCCTGTGAAATGCGCCTTCGGAGTACCTTCAGGGAAGCTATTAGGGTTCATAGTGAGTCGGCGAGGTATCGAACTAGATCCATCAAAGATCAAGGCCATCCAAAGTCTACCTCCGCCGAAGAACAAGAAGGAAGTAATGAGCTTATTGGGGAGGTTGAATTACATTAGCCGGTTCATCGCTCAGTTGACATCAACATGTGAGCCGATCTTCAAGTTGTTAAAGAAAGATGCAGTAGTGAAATGGACCGACCAGTGTCAGGAAGCCTTCGACAAGATCAAGGAATATTTGGCCAATCCTCCAGTGTTAGTTCCTCCAGAGCCAGGGTGACCTTTTATTCTGTACTTGACGATGCTTGACAACTCCTTTGGTTGTGTGCTAGGTCAACACGACGAGACGGGAAAGAAAGAGCAAGCTATATATTACCTCGGTAAGAAGTTCACATCTTACGAGGTGAAATATACTCAACTAGAAAGAACTTGTTGTGCATTGATCTGGGTGGCTCAGAAATTGAAGCATTATTTGTCAGCATATACCACATACTTGATATCACGGTTGGATCCTCTAAAATACATATTTCAGAAGCCTATGCCTACAGGGAGACTTGCTAAATGGCAGATTCTGCTCACAGAATTTGACATTATCTATGTGACTCGTACGACAATGAAAGCGCAAGCAATTGTAGACCACTTAACAGAGAATCCAGTGGATGATGAATATGAGCCATTGAAGACGTATTTTCCGGATGAGGAGGCAATGAATGTCGAGGAAATAGAACAAGATGAGAAGCCAAGATGGAAGATGTACTTCGACGGAGCCGTCAACAGCAAGGGCGTTGGTATCGGAGCAGTACTCATTTCAGGAACGGGTCAACATTATCCCGTCACAGCTCAGCTTCGATTTTTCTGTACCAACAACATGGCCGAATATGAGGCGTGTATCTTGGGATTAAGGATGGAAATAACCATGGGTATTCAAGAGATTTTGGCCATGGGCGACTCGGATCTCTTGGTACACCAAATCCAGGGAGAATGGGAGACAAGAGATTTGAAATTGATACCTTACCGATATTGTTTGCATGAGTTGTCCCAAAGATTCCAATTCATAGAATTCAAACACATCCCAAGAATGCACAATGAGGTTGCAGGATGCTTTGGCCACACTGTCCTCCATGCTGCATCATCTGGACAAAACCTATATAGATCCACTCCAGATCCAAGTCCGTGATCAAAATGCTTACTGCTTTGCTGTGGAAGAAGAATTGGATGGAGAACCGTGGTATCATGAGATCAGGGAATACCTGAAAGCTGGCAAATACTCGGAGCAGGCCACGGGAGATCAGAAGAGAACTATCATGCGCTTGGCCAATGGATTTTTTCTCAGTGGAGGAGTTATATACAAGAGAACACCAGATCTGGGGTTATTGAGGTGTGTGGATGCACAACAAGCTGATGAGATTATGATTGAAGTACATGCTGGAGCCTGTGGACCCCACATGAGCGGATATGTCCTAGCGAAGAAGATTTTGAGAGCTGGGTATTATTGGCTCACTATGGAGCGTGATTGTATCAGGTATGTGAGGAAATGTCACCAAGTGCCAGGTACATGGAGATAAGATCCACTCCCCGCCTTATGAATTGCATACAATGTCCGCACCGTGGCCCTTTGTCGCCTAGGGCATGGATGTTATCGGCCCGATAGATCCAGCAGCTTCCAATGGGCATAGATTCATTTTGGTTGCAATCGACTATTTCACCAAGTGGGTTGAGGCAAAGACGTTCAAGACAGTGACAAAGAAAGCGGTGGTTGACTTTGTGCATGAGAATATTATATGCCGGTTTGGAATTCCCAAGATGATCATCATAGATAATGGAGCCAATCTAAATAGTCACCTCATGGCGGAAGTTTGCCAGAGATTTAAGATCACACATCGCAATTCCACACCTTATAGGCCAAAGGCGAATAGGGCGGTAGAAGCTGCAAATAAGAATATCAAGAAGATCCTCAGGAAAATGGTGGAGGGATCCAGGCAATGGCATGAAAAGTTACCATTTGCTCTTATGGGTTACCGCACAACAGTGCGTACTTCTATTGGAACCACACCTTATTCACTGGTGTATGGGACAGAGGCTGTAATACCCGCAGAAATAGAAATACCGTCATTACGGATCATAGCTGAAGCTGGAATAGATGACGAAGAATGGGTAAAAGCCCGGTTGGAACAACTAAGTCTGATTGATGAAAAGAGATTGGCCGCAGTTTGCCATGGTCAGTTGTATCAACAAAGAATGGCCAGAGCATACAATAAGAAGGTACGACCTCGGAAGTTTGAAGTCGGACAACTCGTACTGAGGCGTATCTTACCGCAATAGGCCGAGGCAAAGGGCAAATTTGCGCCAAATTGGCAGAGACCATTTGTGGTATCGCGGGTGTTGTCCAATGGGGCATTATATTTGACATATGTTGAAGGGAAGTGCGTAGAGACTGCTATCAATTCAGATGCGGTCAAAAGATACTATGTATGACTCCTTTTCAATTGTATGATTTGTATTTTGTTGTGATTTTGGAATTGAAATGACGAAGGCGTTTTATTCTCTATCCAAACACTTTATCCATTGACACCCCCCTTTGAGCTTTAATGATTATATTCTTTCATACCCCTCTCTTAGAATCGCTTATAGCGCAATAAGGAAAATGAAGATTAAAATTGACAAAATGGAAAGTGATGAATGAATGAAAATAGAAAAAAAAAGAAGGAAAAAAAAAAGACAAAGAAATCGGGAAAAAGTCAAAAGAAATTCATTTAACTGATGACGTTGGATGAACGACGTCTGACTTGATCCCAAAAGGGTACGTAGGCAGCCTCGTTGAGGTTCAGTCACAACAAAGAAAAATCCAAAAAATTCCCACATATTGAAACTGGGGCAGAAGTTATGTTAAATAATTTCGAGAGTTGTAAATATTTTTGAACCCTCGTAAATTTTGAGGCTTTATACCTTTCTTTCTTTAACCCATCCAAAAGCCACGTTACGGTCCAAAGAAAGACCTTCTGATCAATTCCAAAATGATAACAGATGCAATGAAGAAAGAGCAAGACATTGAACAATACTCGTGGTATAAGAAAACAAAAGACAAAAGGAAAAATGAAAAAATGAAAAATGAGAGAGTCTCATCGGTGAAAACCTTAACCGGCACTGTAAGGCGATTGGGAGTTTGAGAGAAATAAAATGAGAGAGTCTTGTCAGTGAAAACTTTAAAACGGCACTGCAAGGCGATTGTGAGGTTGAGAGAGAATAAATGAGAGAGTCCTATTGGTGAAAACCTTTCGAGGCACCGTAGGGCGATCGTAAGGATTACCAGGAAAAGAGAAAAGGCCACAAAAAATAGTACCGGTTTGGGTTGAAAACAAGTCGGAGTCAGAATAATGATTGGAACGAACTGGGTCAGAGTTTAAATACATGGCATGGTCAGCGGAATCAGCCAACAAATGCCCAGATAAGTTCTATCATCTCTCCAAAAACATCCTTACCCTCTTTCATTTTTCTGCATTTCATTGTTTACCTTTTGAGAGCTAACTTCCAGCTCCTGATGACGAAAGCTGAAACAACACTGGATCCGAAAGAAAGAAGAGTTGGGGAGGAAATAAAGAAGTTTAGCAAACATGGCCAAAGGAAAAGAAAACAAAACAAAAAAAAGGGAAAAGTAAGAAAATACAAAAAGAGTTTGCAAGAGATAGGCAGCTGGAAAAAACCGCACATCGGAAGAAAAAGCAAAAAAAAGAGGAAGCAATAAGAGGCAGGAACGGCTGATGCCAGTTGCCAGCAATTTATATCTAATAAATTTTGTTCCATGATTCATGCAGGAACAAATTGTCACTAATCACTTTAAAGTGAATGTGACCAATGTGGAAAAATAGAAAACACCAAAAAAAGAAACGTTTTCCAATAAGTGGAGAAGTTCACAGGTGAGAGACAATTGGTCAAAGAAAATACCAAAAAGAGGAAGGTAGCATCTTTAAAATCCATTCCCCGGTCATCAGGCTGAGGGAATACTTTTCTGCATTGCATTGCATTGCACGTTTAATTTCTGTTAGGCGCCCACCTATCTAACAAGGGAATACTTTTCCGCATTGCATATCATGCACGTTTAATTTTTGTCAGGCGCCCACCTATCTAACAAGGGAATACATTTCTGCATATACATCTCATGCATGTTTAATTTCTGTCCAGGCGCCCACCTATCTAACAAGGGAATACTTTTCCGCATTGCATCTCATGCACGTTTAATTTCTGTCCAGGCGCCCACCTATCTAACAAGGGAATACTTTTTTGCATTGCATCTCATGCACGTTTAATTTCTGTCCAGGCGCCCACCTATCTAACAAGAGAATACTTTTTTGCATCGCATCTCATGCACGTTTAATTTCTGTTCAGGCGCCCACCTATCTAACAAGGGAATACTTTTCAGCGCATTGCATTTGATGCACGTTTAATTTATGTCCAGGTGCCCACCTATCTAACAAGGGAATACTTTCTGCATTGCATCTCATGCACGTTTAATTTCCGTCCAGGGCGCCCACCTATCCAACAAGGGAATATTTTTCTCGCATCGCATCTCATGCACGTTTAATTTCCGTCCGGCGCCCACCTATCTAACAAGGGAATACTTTCTCGCGTTGCATCTCATGCACGTTTAATTTCCGTCCGTGCGCCCACCTATCTAACAAGGGAATACTTTTACGCATTGCATCTCATGCACGTTTAATTTCAGGTCAGGAGCCCACCTATCTAACAAGGGAATATTTTTCTGCATCGCATCTCATGCACGTTTAATTTCTGTCCAGGCGCCCACCTATCTAACAAGGGAATACTTTTCTGCATTGCATCTCATGCACATTTAATTTCTGTCTAGGCGCCCACCTATCTAACAAGGGAATACTTTTCTGCATTGCATCTCATGCACGTTTAATTTACGTCCAGGCGCCCACCTATCTAACAAGGGAATACTTTTCTGCATTGTATCTCATGCACGTTTAATTTCTTGTCCAGGCGCCCACCTATCTAACAAGGGAATACATTTCTGCATATTTATTTCGTGCAATTTTTGTTTTATGTTAGCTAAAAGCCCACACTGGGGCAGAAGAAAAAGTTTGTTGTTTTTGTTTTGTTTTAAGCAGGCTTCAGCTCGAGGACAAGAAGTATCATTGAAAATCAAAAAAAAAGGAAAGCTAGAAAAGAAAATCAACAAAAAAGTGAGTCGGCATCACAGAAAATCAAGAAAAAGAGAAAGAGAAGCAAACAAATTAGATTGGATTTTGTAGATCATAGGGCATAGCCTAGGCTAGTTTCTTTTTATATTTGCATGGTTTAATAAGGGGGTCAACAAGTAGTAACAGCAGAAACAACAGTGAAATCACAGCTTCATGGTAGTCTCAGCTACCAGACACTCCAGAACTACACTGACCTGATTCCCGTTTAGCTCGGGATATGTAGGCAACCTCTAAAGTAGGGTGTTCAGTCAAAAGGTTTTCCAAAAATGCTTTTACGGAATGTGCCGATGTGCAAAAATATCTCATTATTGCTCACTTGTCTTTGCATTGAAACTCTTCGTGTTCCCGAGCAAAGAGGGGCAGCTGTGAGCACATGATTTTTGCACCGGACAAACAATTCCAAAATTAAAATAAATATATTCATTGAGTGCAAGTGCATGCTTTGTTTGAAATTAGCTACATTTTGTGCGTTTGAATAATTGGAAATTAGAAAAATAAAAAAAAATAGGTTAAGTAATTACTTTGTTTTAATTAATTAGTTTTAAGAAGAAGATTATCAAAAAATAGTTTTTAATAGTGGAAATTAGGAAAAATAGTAGCAAAATTGCAAAACATATTAGATAAATAGTGTAAGTAGGAAATTAAGTTTTTATAATATTCCATAAAAGAAAAAGAAAAATAAAATATAAAAGAAAATACATAAAAATAATTTAAACATCAGAAAAATACAAAAATAGGTGATACAATAAGACTGGGCCAAATTTGATTCAAATGGCCGGCCCAGTCCCTTAGCCCAAAGGTCAGGCCTAATCCATGAAAGAGATAGCAATCTCAGCCGTTCATCAGGATGGATCCAACGGCTGAGAAAAAGGGACGGTATTAATTAATTAACTGAGATGTGAGGATTAATCCGAGCCGTTCGATTGAAATGATCTGACGGAAGTGATATTTGGTCTCCCAGGGCGACGAAACGACGTCATTTTAGTAACGCTTGGTTTGAACCGTTGATCTTCATCAGATCAACGGCCCAGATCACCTCGGACGCCTTGCCTATAAAAGGCTTCTGTCTCAACAATTTCGGCCATTTTACAAATCTCTAACCCTAGCCGCCTCAACTTTCTTCTTCATATCTCCCCTTTTCTCCTTCAAACTCCTCTGCAACCCTAACCGGCCATGGCGGCCACCACTCTCCACGGTGGTCGCCGGCCATCCCCAACCCTTCTCCTCCCTTTTTCCTTCTTCTTCTTCTTCTTCTCCAGAGAAACCCTAAAACAGAACCCCTTCTCCAGAACTCCGGTCACCGGAACTCACCACCGGTGACCACCAAACAACGAACCACTTCACCAAACCAACGCCAATCGAACCGTCTTGGTCCGATCTACCCAACCACACCACCCACCTCCCTCGAATCTCTTCGGAGCTCTTTGATTATCCAAAACAAAGTCGCCGGAAACCTAACTCCGGCGACTCGGAACTTCAAACCCTTTCAAGATCCACTCTTTCACCCTCCCCAAACATCCCTCTACAACTAAAAAGCCATAAAGGCTTCGTCTTGAAGCCTAACAAGAAAAACAGAAAGAAAAAATGAGAAAAGGAAATAAAATGAAAAAAAAAGAATAAGGAAAAAGAGTCTGGAAGACTGGAAAAGAAAAGAAAAAAGAAAAGAAAAATAGGAAAGCTTGGGGGACAGACCCCGCAAAGCTAAGTCCCCTTCCCCTATGTGTTTTTTTATTTGCTCTTTAGTCTGTTCATTTTTTCATGTTTTCTTCTGTTTTGTTGTTTCAATCCTGTGTTTCACATGTTAGTCATAGGGTTTATGTTAGTTTTCTTATTTTGTTTCTATTTCGCATCTTTTGTTATTTCGATCATGTGTTTCACATGTTAGTCTAGGACTTTTCTGCTTATCTTTTATTCATTTCTATTGCTGTTTATCTTCTTTTGTTTCACATCATGTCCTGCATATCCTTGTCTGTTTCTCTGTGACCACACCTATTTCTTAACTTGTTAATCTCCTATATCTTCCCGTGTTTCTTTTGAGCCTGTTAGTGATAGGGTTCTGTTTGTTATGTTTTAATCTCGTGTTTCTTTGCTCTAAATTTGAGGAGTTCATCTTTTCTGTGCACTTTCGATTGTTGGCTTCTGATTCAACTCAAAAGTTTGACTGTTGATAGTTGTTTTATCTCTCATCTCTTGTTGCTTCTGTTCGTTGGCTTTAAATCATGTTCTGTTTCTGATAAGTCGAAGGTTACCTTGATTCTCTTCTCTTTTTCATCTTGTGAACCATATGGTCTTTGATCTGTTTGGCTCTTATAGTATAACTCTTCTTCTATTTGTCATGCATGCTTTATTTTCTGTTCATCTTCATATTAACCCGCCTTTGTATATTCTTTACCCTTGATTATAAGTTTCCCTGTTTGTTTGGTCTTCAACAATCTCAGATATCTCTGTTGTTTCCATTCATGCTTTAGTTGTTTAACTCTCGATTGGGATTTGTTCTCTTCAGCTTTCCATGTTTTCACTGTTTTTCCTCTTAACATGATTCTAGGATTAGTCATTAGATTTTCATGACTATCTAAGAACTACTACTCTGATCTTTCTCATATCCTGTGTCATGAACCTTGGTGATTTTGAAGTTGTTCAAACTTTCATATGACTTGAACTGGTAGTAATTAGGTCTTAATTAACATGATTTCATACTTTGTCTCATAAAATTGGATAGTGTGAGTTAATTAACTGAAATTCAACCATATCAATTGCCTTTCCTGAGTTTTGGTTGATTAATGCATCTTGTTTGATCTTGTGTGCCTTAATATGCAATTCATGCTGAAAATGATTGAGTTTTATTAGTTCTTGTTGAATGTAAGTGTTTGATTAACACTGACTGAACCTTAGGGGATTGGTTATAGCTGCTAATATTAGATTCCATGAAAATGGCTAGTTTTCAAATAGGATTAAAACTAAAAATGAACAAAAAATAGGCTGTTGTTAAGTAATAATTGACCAAAGAGTGGTCAACTTTGCAAAGTTGATCAACTCTACAAGGTCCAAACACACTAGTCCACCTCAAAAGGGGCTAGTTGTGCAAAACTGGTTAAGCTTGCAAATGCAGGCTCACCAAGGCTCATTTGAGCCCTGAATCTTAGGTGGCTAGGTCTGCAAAGACATTATCCCAGCCTGTGATCAGTTAAAAGTGCTAGTTGTCCAAAATTGGCTAAGTCTGCAAATGCAGACTTGCCCAGGCTCTTTTTGAGTCCTGAACCTTAAGTGGCTAGGCCTGCAAAGGCCTCAGCCCAGCTTATGTTCACTAATTGGGCTTCAATTGCCCAATCTAAGTCTCAACTTGGGACTGGCTAGAAGTTAAATAGTTTAAATACATTAATAAAGCAGGCTAGTCCTGCAATTAGTTTTAAAAGAATTTAAATAGGTCAATTATGCAAGGATTAACTCTGCAAGTTCAGACTTACCAAGGCTCATTTGAGCCCCGAATCACAGGTGGCTAAGCCTGCAAAGGCTTGGGCCCAGCCTGTGTTCAGCAAATGGGTTCAATTACCCAAGCCAAGTCTCAACTTGAGACTGGCTAAAAATTAAATAGTTTTAATATAATAACAAGGCAGGCTGGTCCTGCAATTAGTTTTAAAATGAACTAAAAGGGGCTAATTAACTGAGAGTGAAATAAAAGAGGCTAAGTTCTAAATGGTAGCACTGGCCAGCCCTTAAATACCAATGCAAGGACTGGCCATAGGTTAAATAAGTCCAAAAATGCTGGAAACCAGACCTAGGTAGGTCGGGTAATTCAGCAGTGTCCTAAGGGGCATAAATGGAAGCCAAATAGGTAAAATGGTGATTTGTTTAGAACATAAAGGGTTATGTGAGTAATTTGTACCCCTGATTTCTGCAATTTTCAGAGATTAAAGGATATAATGGTCTCCCTAAAAAGGGAAATCAGTAAAAATCTTCAACCCTTAGGGATATGTTAGTAAAAGGCTTTAAAAAGGAATCTTTAGAACCTTCCAGCACATGCTGGAAGGGTTTTGATAACAGAAATTGGGGCCTTAGTGTAAGTTGAGTAATTTTAAGAGGGGAGAAGTGGGATTTAATCCCAAATTTTGAAGATGTAAATGCTGAAATGATGAAATGAAGTTCCATTTTTAATTCATTTATTATGTATTTATGATTATCCTTTTCATTAGCTTTAGTATTAGTGTAGATCCGTAGTTTAAATCAGTGTAACATGTATTAGTAGAAAAACAAGACAAAAACATGTAATAGCTAGTAAGGTAGTAGTAGTATAGTCATCAATGGCAAGTCACCTAGTTAAAAGTAGGTTAAACCTTAAAATGAGTTAATCAGTTGTAGTTTAAATTGTTAACAACATCATCACAATCAGAATACAAGTCGTGTTCATGTAGATAATCGCGTCTGTGAAACAGTATATTGACACAAATAAGTTCGAAAAGGATAAGGACAATTAAAAGGGAATAATGAGTCACGTATAATTGGGGTCTATGATACTGATAAGTCAAAGTCATATTAGAATCATTAACCTAGCTGTGTACATATCATTGGATCACTTAGCATTAGACAATTAGCTGTCGTTAGTAAGTAATTAAACTATTTAAATCGTGTTTTCATCTAGTTAAACCAATTGATCTCAATTGTTTAGTTAAATAACTTTCTGTGTATTAACTCTCTTTAGAAAAGTAGAAGTGCAGAGATAACCAGAGTCCAAATACACCGAGTCATTTAGTTAAAGAATAGCATGGGGTATAGATGTTATTGGACCTATAGAACCAATAATACCCTAGTCACAACAAACGGTCCCTGCCAATTTGGAGCGAACTTGCCTTTCGCTTCGGCCTGATGTGGTAGAACTCTCTTCAACACATGTTGTCCCACTTCAAATCTCCTGGGACGTACCTTCTTGTTATATGCTCTCGCCATTCTCTTTTGATACAGTTGGCCGTGACATACTGCTATCAATCTCTTTTCATCGATCAAGCTCAATTGCTCTAATCGGGTTTTGACCCACTCGTCGTCATCAATCTCAGCTTCAGCGACAATTCGGAGGGATGGGATTTCAACTTCTGCTGGTATTACTGCTTCGGTCCCATACACCAACAAGTAAGGAGTTGCACCTACCGAAGTCCGGACGGTAGTGCGATAACCTAACAGTGCGAATGGTAACTTTTCATGCCATTGCATGGACCCTTCTACCATCTTCCTCAATATCTTCTTTATATTCTTGTTTGCTGCCTCAACCGCACCATTTGCTTTGGGACGATACGGTGTGGAATTTCGGTGTGTAATCTTGATTTGTTGGCAGACCTCTTTCATCAATCCGCTGTTAAGATTTGCACCGTTATCTGTGATGATTATCTTTGGAATTCCAAACCTACAGATGATGTGGGAATGTACGAAGTCTACCACCGCCTTCTTGGTTACCGATTTGAAGGTTTTGGCCTCCACCCACTTGGTAAAATAGTCGATCGTTACCAGAATGAACCTATGACCATTGGAAGCTGCAGGTTCTATAGGTCCAATAACATCCATACCCCATGCTAAATAAATAAAAATGATTTGGTTTTGTTCCTTATTCTGAATATTTCTTTTTGCTATGAATTCAGCATCCCTATCTTTGTTATTGTTCCAATCTGGTCTGGGCCTGAAGTACAGCATGGGCCTGGACCGTAGGCGAAAATTCACTAGGTTGTTTGGCAGAAGCCTAGAGTTGGTTTGGGTTATTAAGCCCCAGATACACCTAACAATTCACTGAATACAGATCCATGAGTTCAGGCCCAATACTAATAAGGCATGGACTCACTCATTTGGACTGTTTGGTAGCAAAAACAGACTAAGGAAAAAACACATAGAAAATATAGTTAGATAAATAGGATTGGACTTTTTAACAAATAATTGGGACGACCCTCGCCCGACATTAAACAAGCGGGGCCCCCATTTAGTAATAAGATAATATAAATAGGATCGGGAAGCTACTATTGAATTTCATAGCTTCTCCCAAAATAATTCTAAGCCGTTAGACTGTTTTAAGGCACGATTTAATGTACTTTCCTATGAACGAGTGTGCACCTGGTGCGACTCAAATCCTAAATCCCGGCAAAGCTGAAATATACCAAAAGTCACAGGCGTATTAGTTGCGGTGTGACTTGAGGCGTATTTTCGCGATGTCGCAATTCTGTAAAATATTTAAGTAAAAGCACACATATATGTTGTTAAAATCTGTATTGAGTCAAACAAGAGTCAAGAATGACAATTGAGCGACCGTGCTAAAACCACGGAACCCGAGAATGCCTAACACCTTCTCCCGGGTTAATTGAGTTCCTTATCCACATCTTTGTTTCGCAGACATTACGAAAAGAGTCAATTTCCTCGGATTCGGGATTAACCGGTGACTTGGGACACCATTATCTTCCCAAGTGGCGACTCTGATTAATTAAAACCAAATCCCGAACCGATTGTCCTTCAAGTGGAAAAACTCCTTCCTCTATGCTATTATATCCGTCTCGGGTACTTAAACATCGAGGTATACCCTATAAGCACACATTCTATGCTTTTCTGGGGGGTAGTAATAAGGGAGGTGTGACAGTATGAATGGATGCTTGATGTGTGTTATGTATTCGTACAGTGGAGTGTGGAATCAGGCATAGTGATTCATGTGTTACATATGTGTTGAAGACTAGAAGTTCTCGTAATCTGCCTATGCAGTGGTGGTATATCGTGTGTATCGGCACCATTTAGCAGTTATTGGAAATTGGAAGCCCTAATGGCTCTCTCGTTACTTGATACGATGAATTGAATAATGATATATGATTGCAGACTGGTTGTCATAAGGCAGGTTGTCTAGACTAATGTGATATGGAATATGTCGGAAAATGTCACAAATTGCGCAGTAGAGTGCATCGGATTATGTTCTAGCGAGGTAGATGTACCCCAGGACCAGCGGACGGCTGGTAGGTATTGCTCTGTCAGTTGGGCCTTCGTGGTAGATGTCAGTGTAGAGGTACCTACCATTGATTCAGTTCCGGTATTGAGGAACTTTGTCAGATGCGTTTCATATGACCGAGCTTGAGGCTATATATATGTTGTTGCAATGAGCAACTTGAATCGATGTGCATTCCCATTGCTAGATGTATTCGTGGATCGGGTGGCACGCCGCCACATGTATGGTATAAGGATCGGGTGGCACGCCGCCACATGTATGGTATCTGGATCGGGTGGCACGTTGCCACGGGTATGTTAGTTTGAGCTGGTTGCACACCGCAACCGTGTGACATGGAGAATAGTTTCTCTATATGTTACCTCGTGTACAATACTTCCTAGACTCAGAGGAAAGTCTGTGTTGGGTGTCGCTCGGCAAATGGCGCATCGGTTGTGTCCTTATAAGATTTGATGCGTATATTAATTGTTTCATCGCAGGTGTGATTGATTTCTTGAGTTCAGACCTAAATATGTGTGTGGCTGACCGTTTTGAGCATGGTGAGTTGAGGTGCTCAATGAGTAATAGTGTTGGATAGAATTATGAGTCGTGGCAAGGCCATGTGATGTTATGACCTATCGAGAAGGAGTCATGTACTCTATTCCTATGATGTGAGACGGGATCTCAGTTTTATGATATGATGGTAC
>JASVEL010010435.1:0-77073 GCA_032618575.1 Nicotiana noctiflora | reverse complement strand
CCTATGGGCTTGCCTTGTTCAGATTACAGTAATCAACGCATACCCTGGTCTTCCCATCTTTCTTCGGCACTGGTACCATGTTGGCCAACCAACTAGGATATCGAGTGACCCGAATAACCTTTGCATGCAGATGCTTGGTTACTTCTTCTTTAATCTTTACACTCATGTCTGTCTTGAACTTCCTCAATTTCTGTTTGACGGGAGGGTATGCCGGTTCAATGGGCAATTTGTGAACCACTAGATCTGTGCTTAAACCTGGCATGTCATCATACGACCATGCAAAAACATCTTTGAATTCAATGAGTTCTTTGATTAGTTCCTCCTTGATGTTCAGCTCAATGTGGATGCTAATTTTGGTTTCCCTAACATTGTCTGCATCCCATAAATTGACGGCTTTAGTGTCATTCAAATTAGGCTTAGATTTTTTTCGAACTGACTTAATACTTTGTTTATCTTTTCAAAGGCATCATCTTCCTCGTATTCTGATTCATCATCATAATCGACCTCTTGTGCAATTAATTCGGAATCAGATTGATTATTTAGAATAGGTTGAAGATTCGTTGTGCATGCCATGTCATCGAAATCAATAAAAAGAAAATTGTTCAGAAAGAAAAAGAAGAAACAAAGTTAAAACAAAATAAGAAAAGGAAACTTTCAGTTTTTATTAAAATGCGGGATAACAGAGTTTCACTCTTTTACTGAATACAAATAAAACCAAAACTGGATTACAACTCTGGAATAATCCAGGTAACAAAAAAGAAAATCTAGAGCCTACTACCAAGACTCCCTCCGGGTATGAAGAGGAGTAGTCGTCCAATTGCTGATATTGGCCCTAGGCCCCACAAACTGTATATATGCTCTACTGGAACCCTCTCCAACTTCTACCATGTTGACATCGGCAAACAACCTTTCAAAACCCTGATCCAGATCTCCATCTGACCCAATCAACGGTCCGGGATTTTTGGGACTGACGACCTTTTGACACCTGCTCTGACAAAGGATCTAGAGAGACGCGAAACTGGTTTGGGAAGAACCCAAACTCTCTTCTTCATTTTCCGAGCTTGCTTTACATCTACTGCATTTGGCTTGAATCCCAATCCGAAAGTGTCTAAATTCTTGGGCAATGAGACAGGTTGAACAATACCCTGAAGCTCATCCCCCAGACCTTTCCCTAGCACGAACCCATTACTCAGCATCTCTGAAACTATCATGACGGTTGCAGAAGCTATCTTTAGGTGTGTAATTCTTTCAGCCTCGGGAATCTTGTTTGCTTAGATTGCATCAAAAATCTGGTAAACCCAGGGACCTTTGTCATCGTCGGTTTCTATGAATGGCACAATGGCGCCTCCCATAGTGCACGCAGTGTCTTGCCCATGTAGCATGACATCTTGCCTGTCCCATTCAAATTTGACCATCTGATGCAATGTGGATGGCACTTCTTTGGCCGCATGGATCCACGGTCGCCCCAGCAAAAGGTTATAAGATCCCTGTCATCCAATACCTGGAACTCTATAGTAAAGTCGACCAGGCCGATGTTCAACTCGAGTATGATATTCCCACTGGTGTTTGTTTCACTTCCGTCAAATCCTCGGATGCAAATGTTATTCTTGTGGATTCTATCATGATCAATCTTCAACTGGTTTAGTGTGGATAATGGGCAGATATTGGCACTTGACCCGTTATCCACCAACGCCCGATTAATCACCGAATCTTCACATTTGACAGTCAAGTAAATAGCTTTATTATGCTTTGTTCCCTCCACTGGCAGATCATCGTCAGAGAACGTCACCCTGTTTACCTCAAAAATTTGGTTGGCAATTGTTTCAAGGTGATTCACTGAAATTTCATTGGGCATATGAGTTTCATTTAGTATCTTCATTAGGGCCTGAAGATGCTCGTCTGAATGGATCAATAGTGATAACAACGAGATCTGGGCCGGTGTTTTCTTCAGTTGTTCGACAACGGAGTAATCCTGCACTTTCCATTTTTCAGGAATTCCTCCACCTCTTCTTCTGACACAGGTTTCTTTGTCACTGCTGGGTTGGACGACCTTTTTAACTCCCCGGGAGCAAAACACTGTCCCGATCGAGTTAGTCCCTGCGCCTCACAACTATCCTCCTCCACTTGCTTTCCTTTGTACATCACTACTGCATTTTCATACTTCCAAGGCACGACCTTGCTATCAATCACTAGCAATTGTACTACCGGCTTTATGATGACTGGTTCTATACAGACTCCCTTCACAATAACTACGGGTGCAGATGATGCTCTCGATATTACCAATTTGGCTGGTTCTGATTTCCTTGTAGCGGCAGATGGATTCTTCCCTAATATCACCACTGGCTTGACATCTTCCCCTTTTGAATGTACTCTTGCTTTCTGAGCAGTCAATTTTTCTTTCGGAATGGCACGGATCATCGTTGTTGGTCGAAGTAAAGGTTAGTTTTGAAGACTGACAAAGGAACTCATGATGAACCAGGTCCATCTAGTGGTCCATCCCTCAGGTGCACAAAAATGGGCAGATTCAGGTGTGCGGGTTTCATGTGAAGGAGATAAGCTTAGCTTGGTCTATTTAATATATCCTAATCAAAAAGGTTGCATAATTGATAAGGAGAAGGACTCCTTAATCAAAGAGAACACTATTCAAGATAGGGAAGGAGTTAGAAGTTGAAATCAACTAGAACTCTTCCACCAAGGAAGAGTTGCATCAGAACTCTAGTTATTTCTTCATCTACTAACTCTATAAATTGTAGGATGTTCTCACATTAAATTGTTGCACAAAAATATTGAAGTTAAACGTGAATTGGGAGCAAAATAACAAGGCTTTTTGCAAGAAATTCATGTGTGATTCAAGTGTGCAAACCAGAAGCTACATGAACGAAATTGAAGAACCAGCACCATAAAGAGTTTTATGTGTCTTTTTTTATTTCTAGTTCAATTGTAATAGGTGTTTTATATTGTAAATTTTAGCTTTTATAGAAGCAATTGTAATAGGTAATTTGAGTATTCAAGTTAGAGTTAACTTGAAGTTGTTGCAGCAGTTAGAGGCTGGTTGCCATAATAGGATTATGGTTAATCCTTAGGTTTACAAAAGAGTTTTTGTAAATGTAATTTTGGCTCAGTGATTTTAGTGGAAGTTTGGGAAAGTCCTACTGAGTAGTAGTTCATGTTTTTTCACCTTTTGAGCCAGGTATTTTCCATGTAAAAATATCAGTGTTATTTATTTTATGCACTTTTAATTCCGCAAACAGCAGTCATTTGTACACCTTGAAGAACCAGGTCCTTCCAGAAGCAGTTTAATCAAAAATTGGGTACCACACAAATCACCTCCCTCTTGTGTGGTATTGACCTTTAGAACATCAATTGGTATCAGGGAAGGTTATCCTTAAAGAGGCTAACACCTTAGGAAAATATCAAGATGAGTGCACCACCTGAAAACTGTGAAGGGTAATCCACTAATAGGCCTCCACTCTTTAATGGCCACTACTACTCTTGGTGGAAAAATAGGATGAGAGATCACATAATAGGAGAAGACTATGAACTTTGGGACATAGTCACTAATGGTCCCTATGAGCACATGATTCTTACCCTACATATGAGTTTATTCCCATAAAATTCAAACAAAACCATTTTTCTCTTATTTTTACAATATCTGTAGATTTTTGTGTTAATTGTCTACATGTTATTTGTGCATGGGAAAATACAAAAATATAATAATATGCATTTAGGAATTTATTGCTCAATTTAGTATTAAGTAGGTATTAATTCATATTAGAACAATTTAAAAGAAAATTAAAAATAAATATATAGTTCTTTGGTATTTTTTAATTGACAATCGATTTTTAGAATTAAATAGTTTAATTAGGATTTAATTACTTTAATTAGGGTTTTTTTCTTAATTTTTACAAAATATAAAAATATACAAAGTACAAAATACAAAAATAAAATAAACAATAGAATTAAAATAGAAGGAATGAAAAGAATAAGTAAAGAAGAACAAAATGGACATCTGGGCAAGTGAATCCAAATGCCCAGGCCCAAATACCCTTATACCCATCAGCAACCCAAGCCTAGTAATGCCCAAACCCGGTCCAGCTTTAAGGACATTAAAACGGCGTCGTTCGAGGTTCTATGATCTCAACCCCTAAAATACTTTGATCCAACGGCCAATAATGGATGTGATATTTTAAATAAACTTTTTTACACATACACATTAAACCTAGATTTAGATCAAACCCTTCTCTTCCCTTGTGTGTAACGTCAGAAATACCACCACCGCCTCCCATCGCGCCGCCACCAGCCGGAATTCGCCCACGGTGGTGGCATACCATCTGTTCCGGTCAAACCAACACCAAACGACTCCTCTTCATCTCCTCACCCCAGACCCAACACTATTTTTCTTCAAAGACCAGCCAAAAGCTCCAAAACATCAAAATCCTAGCGCCGCCACCACCACCCACGGCGCCGCCGCCACACTAAACCTCCCAAAACTCACACCCTCCCACCTTCCTAATAGCCTCAACATTGTGACAAAAGGTTTCAAACCTTAGAAGTCACCAGAAAGGACTCTCGAATGAGCAAGAATATATCGACAGTGACGAAACTTCAAGAAAGTTATAAAAAAAGCCTCCCAAATACACGGATTATTCAAAAGAAACATGAAGGAAACAAATTAAAAAGAAAGCTAAGTTTATATTCTTTCCTTCTCGATCTTGTTTTGAGTTTTTGTTTATGCCTGAATGTTCTTTTGTCTTTGACTTTCGAAAGGGTGATACAATATACCTACATTTTGATTTCTTTTGTTCGATAAAATTGCTATTATTCTGAAACCAAAAGAATAAAATAAAATCTTAATAAGTGCATTAATCCTAGGAATTTAATATCCTTTGATAATTTTCGGAATTAACTATTGATATTTGTTGACCAGTGCCTAGAAGTTTTTCGGTTCTGATTATCGAATTGATTTCATTAGTTGGTTATTAGTCTGCTTTTATTTAGTTTTAAATTCTGTTGATTAATTTTCAAATCTGCTTTGTGACTATTCTATTTGCTTCTAATTCTGTATAAGTGATCTAGTAAATTTTGTTTTAATGTTTTATTTGTTTGATAATAAGGCTTAGTGAGATTGGTTATAGCTGTGATTAGTAGTTAATTAGTTTATAGGATTTTTGATTAATTTTAGGTTAATTCGGCAGTTAAGTAATTCAAAGGAATTAAAATTGCAGTAGGTTATTTTAGTAATTTTAATTTAGTTTCAGGGGCAATAAGGGCATATAATGGGTAGTTTAGTAATTCTTAAATTGAACTAGGAGTAGATTGGGAAATAAAAATGGTATAACTGTAATAAATATAGAGGATTAAGGGTATTATGGGCCTTAAAAGGGTAGAATTAGTGGTTTTCCTATGCAAGTGAGGGCATAATAGGTATTACAAAGGATTAAAATATGGTAGAATTAGCTAGAATATTCTAGAAGGGGCTATAGTGTACATTTTAAACAAATATTTACACTTACTTGTGCAACAAGCTAGAAATTAGAGGATTAACAAGTAAATAATTTGAAATCTGAAATTCTCTCTCATTTTAACTCTATAAATAGGCAATAAATCTGATGAATAAGAGACTTTTTCCAGATTTTAGAATCCTAAGGACTTTTCCAGACTTTTCAGCTAGATTTTTGAATCCTAAAAACTTTTCCCAGATTTTTGAATCAAATTTTTAAAATCCTAGAGACTTTTTGAACCCTATAAGCTTTTGAACCCTAGAAAACTTCCAAAAAATACTGGTCCAATTCCAGATTTGAAATTCCCTTTTCTAGATCTAAATGTCTTCCAAAAAATCCAAAAACAGATAAAAGATCTCTAAAAACTAAAATTTTTTTACTGTTTCATTGGTGATCAACCTACTGTTAATGAATTACTGAATTCTGCTATGAATTTTGGGGAATGATTGTACTGCCGCTGGATTCCTATTGAATTTGTTTGGGTTTGGAGGTTATATTTGGTTTCAAATCACTCTTGTTTGGACTGGATTGCTACTTTGTGACTGGAATTGCATTGCTGTTGTCGATTGCTGTTATTAACTCGTTTTCTCTGCCTATTTTGTCCCATTCCAGGTATTATCTCTCAATCTCCTATGAATTGTGATGTCATGCTGGAGGGGAATTGATGAATGGAGTAGAGTTTTGTATAAGTTTTTTTATTCTGTTTCATTTGTATGATTCATGAAACGTTTGTTTGGTAAATAAACTGTATAAATTCGAATTTATAGTTGATTAACTTTGCTGATTGGACTAAGCTGTGTAATTTTGAGATTTTGAAACATTTAGGCTGTGAATTGCTATAAGAGTTCTAAAGTCTAGCTAAAACATTTTGGATTTGTGTATGAAGTAAACAATATAGGGAACTATTTGAGAATTATGAGTCAAAGAATGATTTTATAGTGTGTTCCATCTCCCTATCAAAAATTCTAATCTAGTTATGAATATTCATTAGTTTACATTAGATACTGGCCAATTAATGATAATTTTGAGCATTAATTAGTTATATTATATTTGAACAAGTGAGTTAATAAATGCTTGAGAAAACTGGCGTGGATGTGTATTGCCAGGAATAGAAATGAACGAGTCTGACTTCAGATCATTTTTGAACTTTGAGTAAGTCAACAAATGTTATTCAATTACTATGCGTTGAATCGGTTAGAACGGTCAGTCCATTACTAAAACGAAACTAGCCGTAGTAATAAGATACAATATTTTAATAACTATGATCAAACACAATTTTATTATAAACCAATATAAAAATAGTTAGGAATATAGAAAAATGAATTAATTAACTAAGGGTCTTTTTAGAGACAAACAAAAAATAAAAAATATAGATGTTTTAGGAATGAGCTTAACAACGTTGAGATGAGCCTCGCCACTTCAAACATATAATTGTGGGGCCCTCGAGTAAATTACCACATAAAAAAAGATTTAGAATTTGGAAGGACCGTTTAGTGAAATTTACGGTCTTTCCCAAAGTTAACAAGACGTAGGTGATTTTAGCGTGATTATAATATTACCTTCTCAAGTATGGTTGCACATTTATGTGACCCAAATCTAATCTCAACGAAGTCGAAATGTATTAAAAGCCACAGGCGTACTGGTACAGTGTGGTCCGAGATACATTTTCACGACGTTGTAATTCTTTGCAAAATTATATAATAAGGCGGAATATTAATAAATGCACATAAAAAAGGAACATATATAGAAATCAGATAAAAACAAATACAACAGTTGAACGACCGTGCTAGAACCATAGAATTCGGGTGTGCCTAACACCTTCTCGCGGGTTAACAGAATTCCTTATCGGGATTTCTAGTTCGCAGACTGTAACAGAGTCAAACTTTTCTCGGTTCGGGATTAAACCGGTGACTTGGGACACCATTATATTCTCAAGTGGAAACTTTGAAACTTAAATAACCAATCCCGTTATGACTGTCCTTAAATTGGAAAAACTCATTCCTTTTATTATATCCCTTCCCGGAGTGTAGTAAATAGCGGTAAAAAGGAGGTGTGACAGTCCCCTAAAAGCTACAGATAAGAATGTTGAACTGGATGTGCCAAAGACAAGAGCTGATTGCACTACTGAAGACTTAAAGAAGTGAGAAAAGAATGCTAAGGCCAAGAAGTGGCTAGTATGTGGACTTGGTCCAAATGAGTACACCATGATCCAAAGCTGTGCAACTACTAAGGAAATATAGGACACTCTACAAGTGGCTCATGAAGGAACACCTCAAGTGAAAAGATCAAGAGGAACACTTTTGTATTCTCAATATGAGAATTTCTCTATGAAGGAAGGAGAAACTATCCAGGAGATGTATACTAGATTCACCACCTTGACAAATGAACTTGAATCTCTTGGAAGGGTTATTATTTAAGAAGATAAAGTTGAGAAGATTTTGACAAGGGTACTGAGAATATCTTGGGAAAGCAAAATCACAGCTATTCAGGAATCAAAGAACATGGTCACTCTCACGCTGGATGAACTAATTGGAAATCTTACTACCTATGAACTGAGAATGAAAACCATAAAGATGGATGGACCCAAGAAACAAAGGAGCATGTCATTCAGAATCACTGGAGGTGCTGATTTAGAGGAGGATGAAATGACTATGATCACAAAGAATTTCAAGAAGTACCTAATGAGAGAAAATGGTCCTTCAAGAAGTGGAAGCTACAACATACCAAGGGTTCCTGAAATATAAACCAATGAGGGGTGTTACAAATGTGGGAATACTGATCACCACATCTAAAATTGCACTCAATGGAAATTGAATGGAAGAAGGAAAGTGATGAACGAATGAACAAGAAGAAGGAATAGGTTCATCACAAGAAGAACAAAAGATCAACAAAGGCTATGGTTGCTGCTTGGGGTGAAAGCTCAGATGATCACTCAGAAGATGAAGATGGTGATGAAAAAGCACTTATGGCAATTGGCAAATCCGATGAGGAATCTGAGGTAAGTATAACTCATCTCAAAGATGAGATTAATTTTTTGTATAAACAAAGTCTCTCTGAATTACTTCTAGATTTCATTGATGAATTTGAGGTTATAAATAATGAAAAGGAACAACTTTCTAAGGAGCGTGTGATTCTGAAAGTTAAGTGCAAAAACCCGAAACTTAGGGCTAGTGAAAATGATAGTAAAAATGCTGAGTTGAAGAACCAGGTTAATGAACTTAACACCACAATCCTCGAGCTCAAATATGAAAATCTAAAATTGAAATTAGGAACCGGTAAAAAGGAATCTGATCACACACAACTCACTTTAGAAGAAAATGTAGGAAAAATGAAAGATGAGTTGTACAAAAGAGATGAGCAAATAAGAGTCCTTAAGAAGGATCTAAACAAGGTTAAGCATGAGCTAGATAGAATATGTAAATGGAATAGGTCCTCCGATGCACTTTCATGGCTACGTGAACACCATAGTAGCAATAAGAGAGGACTTGGCTACTGTAACGATCCGACCGGTAATTTTTAGGATTTACGCACCGATCCCCCGTCAACTGCTTTCCATAAGTTCATTTATGTTATTTTGGTTTGCCGGGATGTTCGGTGTTAGGATTCAGAGTGTTTTGGGACACTTAGTCCCTAAATGGGAGCTTAAGAGTTGAAAGATGGTCTGTCTTTGAAATAGTGTGAAAAGACCTCGGAATGGAAATCCGATGGTTTCATTAGCTCCGTTAGGTTATTTCGGGGTTCGGAGCGTGTTCGGAATGAATTTTAGGGGTTCGTAGCTTATTTAGGCTTGAAATGCCGAAGTTTGAATTTTTGAAGTTTTCGGTCCGATAGTGCGTTTTTTATCCGAGGGTCAAAATTTAATTCCGGAAGTTTTTGTAGCTCCATTATGTCATTTTGGACTTGTCTGCAAAATTTGGCATTATTCCGAGTTGAATTGATAGGTTTTGATATGAGATTCGAAAATTAAAGATTTAGAAGTTCATAAGCTTGATTTTTGGTTTGATTCGTCATTTCGATGTTGTTTTATGTGATTTAAAAATTTGATCGACTCTATGTTAGGTTATATGACTTTTGTGTGTGATTAGACGGGGTCCTGGGAGTCTCGGGTGAGTTTCCGATAGGTTTAGGCTATGTTGTGCTTGTTTTGGATGCTTTATCGTCGTTTCTTCATGCAAAAATGATATCATATTATGAAAATTAGATCCAAATTTTTTTTGAACCATTAGATCCGTATAAAATTTCGGTGCCATTGGAAAAAGAATCATCGAATTTGGGTATCGTATGAGGAAGTTATGCTCACTTTCGTGTCGGGAAAATTGTTGGTTTCTACTATGTTCGCAAATGCGAACTTCTACATAGCATTTGCGATGCCTAGTTCGCAAATGCGAACTTTTTATCGCAAATGCGACTTCTTCCAGCCCTTTTTTGTTTGCAATATCCAAGGGTTCGCAATTGCGAACCCTGGGTCGCAAATGCGAGTGAGGTTTTTGACGGGATTTTCACCCATTTTTCAAATTTCTCAAACCCTAAACCTCCATAGGCAATTTTCCAAAGACCCAAACTTCTCCAAATCATTGGGTAAGTGTCTCTAATCCTTTTCCAACTATATTTTGTGATTATATCTTAGATTTAACATCAAATTCATGAGAATCTAAAGGAAAAATTGGGGAAAATTGTGAAATCTTTCAAAAATGTAAAAGGATGATTTGAATGACTAAATGGTATCGGAATTAGATAATTTTTGTACGGGTAAACTCATAGCGGAATGGGTGTTCAGTTTTTTAAATTTTTTTGGGTTCTGAGGTGCGGGCCCGATGAGTTGACTTTTTGCAAATTGTTTAAGAATCATAGTTTTGTCAATTGAAATTGTTTTCTCTTGCATTTTTTGATGTATTCATGTTATTTTTGGATAGATTGAGCCAAGCATTGATGAATTGGTAAAGGAAAAGCTAAATTGAGTATTGAATTTGCTGGATTGAGTTAAGTATCTTGCCTAACCTTGTGTGGGGAACCTCTCCTTAGGATTTGAGTCTTCTCTGTTGATTGTACTCCGTGTACGCGAGGTGACGAGTGCGTGCTCGGAGTTAATTGTGGTAAATTGTCCCTTTTAGGTTCTTAGACTTGTGAAATTCACCGAGTAGAAAGATAATATTGATACGATTAAGTCCCTTGTTATTAGTTTCACCTCTACATGTCTTGATTGATATTTGTTGCTCTTCTTGATTTATTTCTGTTGTTAAATGGGCTTTTACGTGTTTAAACTAAGGACAAGTACCCTTCTATATTCATAATGCTCGCCCTAACTACTCGTCTTTAATTGGAAATTCATAAATGTTATATCTCATATAATTAATCGGTTTTAATTAGAAGAAAGATAGATATCTCATAATTAATTGATATTTCTTAAATGGTAACTATTTAATTCATGTTAACTTCCTCACTGTTGAATACTCCTTGATTGTAAGTTTACCTGTAACCTTGTGCAATTATATTATATGTCCAATTGTTGAGGTATCCGTGTAGTTGTTATGTGTTTGGTACGTCTCGATTGTCATTGAGGTTATTATGTTCTTCCTTGGTGTTCCACAACATTATTAGTTATTGTTGAATCCCTTGCCGGAGCGTTATTATTTTTGCTGTTGATTTTCATTTGCTGGGATACTATTGTTACTGTGTGGCTGTTGCTACCATGATGCACGAAGTCTCTGCCGTGCGGTTGTTGTTAGGGATTTACACGAGGTCTTTGTCGTGTTGTTGTTGCTATTGATGTCTTTGCACATGCGACGTAATAAGGCGGGATTATATGTTATATATTTATATGTGGGTTGTGCATGTGGCAGAATAAGGTGGGAATATTATGCTGCACGTATGGCGAAATAAGGCGGTGTTGCTATGTTGGTATTGATTGCACACTTGGCGAAATAAGGAGGCTATGTCAGGGGCTGATTGTGAATCACTACGGGTTCAATTCCCGGGAGTTCCTCTGTTGTTATTATGAAGGACTACGGGTTCAATTCCCGGGAGATCCTCTGTTATTGGTATGCCAGGCTACGGGTTCGATTCCCGGAAGTTCCCCTATAAACTCAATGAGATATGACTGACAGTTTTATTGTTTCTATACGGGGTGAATGAGTCGGGTGCTAATTGTTCCCATTTCTTATACTTACTAGTTGGCAGGATTTCTGTTAGATACACTTGGACAAGTATACACGTAGCTGGACCCTTCTATTTGAGATGAATCCCTTCTGATTTGACTAAGGGTAGAGATATGATGTTGTTTATCCATTGTATATGTGAAAGTGACTCTAGTTGACTAGGTAGTTGCCAGCATTACTGTGTTATTGATGGGGCACGAGATGCCAAGTGTTAGATTTCAGATTCTGGGTATTTCCATGAGTTGTGGCTAATATGAGAGTTGTGGTAGGATTGAGGAAAGAGTTGGAAAGGCTTTATGTAAGCATTATTTCCGAATAGCGACTTAGCGATTTGTTTGGTCTCGTTATGTTATGATTTTAGGACTTCGGTTGTGATTTCTACTGTCATTTTTGTATTATCATTTATTGTATCTTGATTTTTCTTATTGTCTGTTATCCTCGTTGTATTGTTGTGTTCTTATTTATTCGGACAGTCCTTACATATTCACATAGCATCTCTATCTTTTATGTTATATTGTTTATTGACTTGTAGGTGTCATGACTGTTCCTCATCACTACCCCATCGAGGTTAGTCTGGGTACTTAATGGGCAACGACGTGGTGTGCTCATACTACTCTTTTGCACATTTTTGTTGTGCAGATACAGGTACTTTCGTTCAGTTCTGTCAGCCTTGGAAGGAGGCATACCGGTAGAGACTTCAAGGTATATCTGCTACTTCCGCAGACCGAGGAGTCCCTTTTCTAGTTTTCTGTAAAAAGTGTAGTTGTTTCAGTATTTCTTGTTGTGTAGATATTCTTGAGTTAGAGCCTCTTATGTATCCTCTTATCTAGTGATTTGTGAGTTTCCGGGTTTTGGGAATTGTCGTCAGTTTTAAGTGTGTTATGCTACGTGCCAAGCGGCACCTTAAGCACCATTTTATTTTGCTAATTCGGTTTGTTTTGCTTGCTTCTGCAAATTTTGGTTATCTTCCGCATTGTTAGGCTTACCTAGTCATAGAGACTAGGTACCATCACGATATGTTCATGGAGGATGAACTAGGGTCGTGATAAGTTGGTATCAGAGCTCTAGGTTCATATGAGTCACAGATCACAAGCCGGTTTATTAGAGTCCCGTGGATCGGTACGGAGATGTCTGTACTTATCTACGAGAGGCTATGTAACTGTTAGGAAAATTTCACTTCATTTGATTTCTCTGTCGTGCGATATTTTGACATCCACAATCCTAAACCTCTGTCTTCTACTCTCTCACAGATGGTGAGGACAAGTACTATCCGATGTGATCAGGCACCCGTGACCCCTACTGATGCCGCCGAAGGTCGGGGTCGAGGTAGAGTTCAAGGACGCACACGTGGTACATAGAGAGCACCTGCGCGAGATGCCGCCGATACACCACTAGCAGATCCAGCCAGAGTCCAGGCACCCGACACGCCTACTGTTACTACTACCCCCAGCCGTTCAAGAGACTTTGGAACAGTTCATGAGTATGTACACCGTTTTGGCTCAGGCCGGATTACTTCCCCTTACTGTAGCAACACCCCAGGCCGGGGGAGGAGCACAGACTCCTGCCGCCCGCACTCCTGAGTAGCAAGCGCATGTTGAGCAGGTTCCCGAGATTATTCCTGCGCTGCCTGTGGCAACAGTTCAGCCCAAGGGCATGGTAGCATTTTCCGAGCAGGAGCAGGTGAAACTAGAGAGGTTCAAGTAGTATGGCCCTCCGGTAATCAGTGGATTAGCATCAGATGATGCATTGGGGTTCCTTGATGAGTGTTGCCGTATTCTCAGTACTATTGGTATCTCGGGATCGAGCGGGGTTTCTTTCACTATTTTCCAGCTTCGAGGGGCCACCTATTATTGGTGGCACACCTATGAGTTTGGCAGTCCAGACGAGGCAACTTCATTGACCTGGACTCAATTTTCAGATATGTTTTTGAGAGAGTTTGTCCCTCAGAGCCTCAGGGATGCATGGCGCATGGAGTTTGAGCATTTGCGCTAGGGTGCCATGACCGTTTCGGAGTATGCCGTCCGTTATACCAGTTTGGCTAGACATGCCTCAGCCTTGGTTTCCATTGTTCGCGAGAAGGTTCACCGGTTCGTCGAGGGGCTTATTACTAGCATCAGGTCCAGCATGGCCGGTGAGTTGGAAATAGACATTCCATATGAGCAGGTGGTGAACATTGTCGGGAGGATAGAGACTATGTATGCTAGAGAGAGAGAGGGCAGGCAGAGTCATGAGAGAGAGGGCAGGTAGAGTCATGAGAGAGAGAGAAGACGAGATCAGTAAGGAGAGTTGGAGGAGGCGAGGAGGCCTCGTAGGTCGGTGAGATATACTAGTCCTTATTATGGAGGTAGGGTAAGTCATGGTAGAGGTTTTGCGGGTCAGCCAGTTCAGTTCGCGCTTCAGGCTTCGCATGGTGACTCAGGTGTTCATGGGTCTCGAAGGACCCGTACCGCACAGTTCCCACCGCCTCGTCAGTACAGAGGATGCTTTCAGTGTTGAGATACTAGCCACAGAGTGAGAGACTATCCCAGACTTCGGACTGATGTGATGCAGCGAGGTATTCGGACAGGGAGAAGGCGCCCAAGAGGGGGAGGCCTAGCTCGTTGATGTGTTTCATATAGTGTGCTTAAGGCCGGTGCGCTAGCTAATGTCACCCAGGTACGAATTCAGTTGTTATAGAAAGGCACTATCTGTAGCTCGTCACAATTCTACTTGTTAGGACGAGTTCCTTATTTGTTGTTTCATTTATGGGAGTGCTTCATGATTTGCACTCTGTCTATGTGGTTATCCCGTTGGGACATTTAGTGAGTGATAGCTAAGTCTATCTTCTGTTCTAGCCGTTGTCGAGAGTTATTAGGCTAGTGGTATTTTTCCAGTTGTCTAATTCTGGTAGGCTTGATGTGATTTCCGAGCATTCTTGGCTACGAGCTGTGACTCTTATGCTCCACCGGTGTAGGGGCTAGTCTATTTGTAAATCGTAGATGGAAGTGATCTAGTGAGAGTTTCTATATGGGTTGATGTGTACCCTACTTGTGATCCAATGTTGAGGGCGAGACCCTCGTGATTTCACATGATTCGATATGTTGAGACCGGGTTGTGTACCGTGGTGAAAGTTATACCAGTATAAGATTTTGTGAGACCATTATATGTTTTTATTCCTTCTTGTTATATGTCTTATAGAATTGTGTTTTAGAAGAATTTTATGCTAGTTTAACTGTTTGTTAGTTCTCTTATGTGTTCCGCTTCTCATATTCATTCATTCTCGTTCTATGCTCCTTGAGTTTCAGTTTGTGGGGTGTACTCATTGGTATGGGCTGAGATTTGGTTGATCAGGTGTTTTGCCATGTGTTTCTCGTGGTTGTTATATCGTCACCAGTGGTATGGGTGACTGAAAAGAGTTCCTATTGAATATGAGGCTTATGGCCGGTACAGATATAATCTTAGGCATTTTATTGCTATCAGAGATGTTATTGCGGGACTATAAGTGGTGTGTCATGTTGCGTGGCTGTACCCTGTGTGTGTTCGCTTGTGTTGAATTACCTAGGTGAGACGGTACTGGGTATGGACTTGGAAGTTTTTGGAAATGGATGAAGGATGATGCATCTGGATTGAAGGCTTAATGGCATTGCTAGAAAATTTAAATTTCAGTTGAGATGGTGTCATCAGGCTTGAGTAGATTGGGGTGACATGAGATCACCCGCGGGTGTACATTGGAAGTGCGCATTCAGTGATTAAAGACTTCAGGTGTGTTCTTTATGCTCGTTCGAGGATGAACAAATGATTAAGTGTGGGAGGATGTAACGACCCGACCGATCATTTTTAGAATTTACTCCCCGATCCCCCATTAACTGCTTCCCGTAAGTTCATTTATGCTATTTTGGTTTGCCGAGATATTCGGTGTTAGGATTCAGAGTGTTTTGGGACACTTAGTCCCTAGATGGGAGCTTAAGAGTTGAAAGATGGTATGTGTTTGGAATAGTGTGAAAACGACATCGGAATGGAAATTTGATGGTTCCGTTAGCTCCGTTAGGTGATTTCGGGGTTGGGAGCGTGTTCGAAATGAAGTTTGGGAGTTCGTAGCTTATTTAGGCTTGAAATGCCGAAGTTTGAATTATAGAAGTTTTTGGTCCGATAGTGAGTTTTTCATCCAAGGGTCAAAATTTAATTCCAGAAGTTTTGTAGTTTCGTAATGTCATTTTGGACTTGTGTGCAAAATTTGGCGTCATTCTGAGTTGAATTGATAGGTTTCGATATGAGATTCGATAATTGATGATTTGGAAGTTCATAAGCTTGATTTTTGGTTTGATTCATCATTTCTATGTTGTTTTATGTGATTTAAAACTTTGAGCAAGTCCGTGTTAGGTTATATGACTAGTGTGTGTGATTAGACGGGGTCCTGGGAGTCTCGGGTGAGTTTTGGATAGGTTTAGGCTATGTTGCGCTTGTTTTGGATGCTTTGTCGTCGTTGTTTCAAGAAAAAATGATACCATATTAAGCAAATGAGATCCAAATATAGTTTTCTTTGAACCATTAGATCCGTATCAAAATTTATGAGCCATAGGAAAATGAATCATCGAATTTGGACATCGTATGAGGAAGTTATGCTCATTTTCGTGTCGGGAAAATTGCTGGTTTGTGCTATGTTCGCAAATGCGATCTTTTACCTCGCATTTGCGATGCCTAGTTCGCAAATGCGAACTTCTTGTCGCAAATGCGACTTCTGCCAGCCCTTTTTCGTTCGCAATATCCAAGGGTTTGCAATTGCGAACCGTGGGTCGCAAATGCGATATCTGAGGCCTGTTAAGTGAGGTTTTTGACGGGATTTTCACCCATTTTTCAATTTTCTCAAACCCTAAACCTCCATAGGCGATTTTTCAAAGACCCAAACTTCTCCAAATCATTGTGTAAGTGTCTCTAATCCTTTTCCAACTAAATATTTTTTATTATATCTTAGATTTAACATCAAATTCATGAGAATCTAAAGGAAAATTTTGGGGAAATTTGTGAAATCTTTCAAAAATGTAAAATGATGATTCGAATGACCAAATGGTATCGGAATTCGATAATTTTTGTATAGGTGAACTCGTAGCGGAATGGGTGTTCAGTTTTTTTTAAATTTTTTTGGGTTCCGAGGTGCGGGTCCGAGGAGTTGACTTTTGTTGACTTTTTGCAAATTGTGTAAGAATCATAGTTTTGTCAATTGAAATTGTTTTCTCTTGCATTGTTTGATGTATTCAAGTTATTTTTGGCTAGATTGAGCCAAGCATTGATGAATTGGTAAAGAAAAAGCTAAATTGAGTATTGAATTGGCCGGATTGAGGTAAGTATCTTTCCTAACCTTGTGTGGGGGACCTCCCCTTAGGATTTGAGTCTTCTCTATTGATTGTAGTCCGTGTACGCGAGGTGACGAGTGCGTGCTCGGATTTAATTGTGGTAAATTGTCCCTTTTAGGTTCTTAGACTTGTGAAATTCACCGAGTAGGAAGATAATATTGATACGATTAAGTCCCCTGTTATTAGTTTCACCTCTACATGTCTTGATTGATATTTGTTGCTCTTCTTGATTTATTTCTGCTGTTAAATGGGCTTTTACGTGTTTAAACTAAGGACAAGTACCCTTCTATATTCATAATGCCCGCCCTAACTACTCGCCTTTAATTGGAAATTCATAAATGTTATATCTCATATAATTAATCGGTTTTAATTGGAAGAAAGATGGATATCTCATAATTAATTGATATTTCTTAAATAGTAACTATTTGATTCATGTTAACTTCCTTACTGTTGAATACTCCTTGATTGTAAGTTTACCTGTAACCTTGTGGAATTATATTATATGTCCAACTGTTGAGGTATTGGTGTAGTTGTTATGTGTTTGCTACGCCTCAATTGTCATTGAGGTTATTGTGTTTTTCATTGGTGTTCCGCAACTTTATTAGTTATTGTTGAATCCCTTGCCGGGACGTTATTATTTCTGCTGTTAATTTTCCCTTGCTGGGATACTATTGTTACTGGGCTGTTGGTACCATGATGCACGAGGTTTCTGCCGTGCGGTTGTTGTTGGGGAGTTACACGAGGTCTTTGCCGTGTTGTTGTTGCTATTGATGTCTTTGCACATGCGGCGTAATAAGGCGGGATTATATGTTATATATTTATATGTGGGTTGTGCATTTGGCGGAATAAGGTAGGAATATTATGATGCACGTGTGGCGAAATAAGGCGGTGTTGCTATGTTGTTATTGATTGCACACGTGGTGAAATAAGGAGGGCTATGTCAAGGGCTGATTATGAAGGACTACGGGTTCAATTCCCGGGAGTTCTTCTGTTGTTATTATGAAGGACTACGGGTTCAATTCCCGGGAGATCCTCTGTTATTGGTATGTCGGGCTACGGGTTCGATTCCTGGAAGTTCCCCATTAACTCAATGTGATATGACTGATAGTTTTATTGTTTCTATCTGAGGTGAATGAGCCGGGTGCTAATTGTTCCCATTTCTTATACTACTAGTTGGCTAGATTCCTGTTAGATACACTTGGACAAGCATACATGTATATGGACCCTTCTATTTGAGATGAATCCCTTCTGATTTGACTAAGGGTAGAGATATGACGTCGTTTATCCATTGTATATCTGAAAGTGACTCTAGTTGACTTGATAGTTGCCAGCATTGCCTTGTTATTGATGTGGCGCGAGATGCCAAATGTTAAATTTCAGATTCTAGGTATTTCCATGAGTTGTGGCTAATCTGAGAGTTGTGGTAGGATTGAGGAAAGAGTTGGAAAGGCTTTATGTAAGCATCATTTCAGATTAGCGACTTAGCGATTTGTTTGGTCTCGTTATGTTGTGATTTCAGGTCTTGGGTTGTGATTTCTACTGTCATTTTTGTATTATCATTTATTGTATCTTGATTTTTCTTATTGTCCGTTATCCTCGTTGTAAATTATTGTGTTCTTATTTATCCGGACAATCCTTACATATTCACATAGCATCTCTATCTTTTCTGTTATATTGTTTATTGACTGGTAGGTGTCATAACTGTTCTCATCACTACCCCATCGAGGTTAGTCTTGATACTTACTGGGCACCGCCGTGTTGTGCTCATAATACTCTTCTGCATATTTTTGTTGTGCAGATACATGTACTTTCGTTCAGTTCTGTCAGCCTTGGAAGGAGGCATACCGGTAGAGACTTCAAGGTATATCTGCTACGTCCGCAGACCTAGGAGTCCCTTTTCTAGTTTTCTGTAAAAAATGTAGTTGTTTTAGTATTTCTTCTTGTGTAGATATTCTTGAGTTAGAGCCTCTTATGTATCCTCTTAGCTTGTGATTTGTGAGTTTCCAGGTTCTGGGAATTGTCGTCAGTTTTGAGTTTGTTATGCTACGTGCCAAGCGGCACCTTAAGCACCATTTTATTTTGCTAATTCAGTTTGTTTTGCTTGTTTCCGCAAATTTTGGTTATCTTCCGCATTTTTAGGCTTACCTAGTCGTAGGGACTAGGTGCCATCACGATATGTTCATGGAGGGTGAACTAGGGTCATGACAGCTACGGGACCCCTACACCTAAGTGGGATCCCAAAAGCAAGTACCTCACACTTCCTAAGAACAAAATTTGCACACACTGTGGTAAAAATGGTCACTATAAATCTGAATGTATTGCAAAATAAAAGGCTAGCAAAAAGAATAAAGAATTTGTTCAAGGGAAAAATAGGCTGCCACGATAGGATAAAAAGAATTTTATTAACCCTTTTTCTTATAGATAGGGACCCAAACTAGTTTGGGTTCATAAGACTAACCTCTGATTTCTTTTTATGAGTCCAAGTGAAGGGGAGCAACCGTATATGGTACATGGATAGTGGCTGCTCAAAGCATATGACAGGAAGCAAGAACCAGTTCCTTTCACTTGAGGACTTCAAAGGAGGTAATGCCTCCTTTGGAAATGGGAAGAATGGTGAGATCATTGGGGTTGGAAAGGTAGGTAAGGCTGATTCTCACTCTATTGAGAATGTCTACTTGATAGATGGACTAAAGTATAGTCTAATCAGTGTATCACAATTATGTGATAAAGGTAACTTGGTAGTAATCACCTCTACCAAATGTTTTGTGATTAATCTTACCACTGACAAGATTGTTTTGTAGGGAAAAAGAGTAAATAATACTATATACATTGTAGATTTGTCCACACTTTCAGAAAATGAACTCACTTGCTTAAGTGTGTTAGACAATGATCCACTCCTTTGGCACAAGAGACTTGGACATGCAAGTCCGAGTCAACTAAACAAATTAGTCTCTAAGGATCTGGTGATAGGGCTACCTAACATGAAGTTCAAGGAAGACAAAGTTTGTGAGGCTTGTGCAAGGGGGAAGCAGGTAAGATCCTCTTTTAAATGCGAGAAAGTGGTAAGTTCCACCAGAACGATGGAACTGGTCTATATGGATCTCTGTGGTCCAACGATAATATTAAGTAGATGTGGTAAAAGATATGTGATGGTGCTTGTTGATGATTACTCTATGTTTACTTAGACATTATTTTTAATAACTAAAGATGAAACATTTGACATGTTTACTTCTTTTGTTATAAACACTCAGAAACAACTAAGTAATCAATTTACATCAATTAGGTTTACCATGGAACTGAATTTAAAAATGCTATGTTTGCTAAATTTTTGCATGCTACATCACAAATAGTTGCATGATTAGATTTCTTGTTAAGAAGATTCCCTATGAGTCACTTAAAGGGAGAAAGCTAAATATATCCCATCTTAGGGCATTTATATGCAAGTGCTTTGTGCACAATAATGGCAAAGACTCCCTAGGTAAGTATGATCCCAGAAGTGATGAGGGAATATTCTTGGGATATTGTTCACATAGTAAAACTTATAAGATATACAGTAAAAGAACTATGTGTGTAGAAAAATGTATGTGTTTTTTAAAACTAACATTCTTTCTGATAAGCTGGAAAATGAAGATGAAGCAATTGGACTGGTAAGAAATTTAAATGATATCGCAGCCCAGACTGAAGCTGCAATGATGGGACAGTTTCTTCTACCCAAGGCAACATGACAGGGGGAACTGACTAGAGAGGAATTGATCCTCAAACCTCGAGGGAACTTGTCCATGAACTTATTCCTCAGTAACGAAAGTAGGAAGACATTAAGAAATTGACACTCCTATTGCAACATCCACAAAATTGGCTAAAGATGTACCTGGTTCATCTATTGATCAGAAGTTATATAGGGGAATGGTTGGTTCTATTTTATATCTCACTACTAGCAGACCTGGCATTGTGTGTTGTGTAGGTTTTTATGCTTGATTTCAGGTTTTCTAGTTGATGGGAAGAGCAACCCAGGTATGGCACACTTCCTTGGTTCATGTCTTATGTCATAGGTTACCAAAAGGCAAAATTCAATGGCCTTATTTATTGCTGAAACTAAGTATGTTGTTGTTGCTTCATGATTGTGCTCAATTGTTGTGGATCAAGTAGTAGTTGATGAATTTTGGTATTGAAGTTGGGTGCATCCCTATTTTTGATAATACTAGTGCTATTATTATGACAAATAAATCAGTACATCATAAGAGAACTAAGCACATAGATGTTAGGCATCATTTTTTAGGGAAAACTATGAGACAAGCTTGATCACTATAGAGTTTTGTGCTATTAACAAGCAAATTGCTGACATTTTCACAAAAGCCTTAAGTAGAGATCACTTTGAGAGGAACATGTTGGAATTAGGGATGATTAAAATCACCTAAAAGGACCAGTTCAAGGTTAAACAAAAAAAATGAAAAATAATTTTGGTTAGAAAGTCTATAATTGTGTATAATTAGATTAATTCTTTCTCAGTCTCATACTTTCCATAGTATACTCTTGTGCCATGTGATAAAACGACTCATTAATCATTAATGATATTTTCTCTATTTTGGCAAATTTAGACTCACACAAGAGAATTATCAGTGAAGAACCTGGTTCATCAAGGTAACACGGTATGTTTTCTATGCTCTGCATAATTTGAAATAACTATATTTGGATCATGAGTAGAGTCCTACCAAATACCAAACTCCTTTGGACTTATCTGTTACAAGTGAACCAGTCCCGTTTTTAGTCCCAAACGAATGGAAGTACCTAGATTATAGGGATACACTCCAACGTCTCTTCAAAACTAAATTTATTTTGATTAAACTTCTAAGAGTCTAAAAAGCTGTAGTTACCCCATCAATTATTCCATGTATATTGATCAGCTTTAGTGTATTCCTTACCTCAACTCTCTCAAGACGTCAAAAACTCTCATTCTTCTTTTATCTTCCAAACACAATATAATTATCTTTTTCTCCATACCCTAGCCCATATATGACGAACACTTCTGAAAATACTTCATCACCGCCATAGGAAACCATTTCCCTTCTACCACTGCTTCAACTACACCAATCTCTAAGAAAATTAGAGTAATATGGCTCGTAAGATTTTCGTTGGAGGAGAGGGTATCAAGAAAATAAACAAGCAATTGAAAGCAGGTAGGGAAGAAGAATCCTAGAAATCTAAAAATTCATTTAAGTGTGCTACTAAGGGGGAAGAAAGTAGGTCTTTCAAAACTGTACATGTATCTTCTGATTCTAAAGTTTCTCCTAAGACAATTTCTAAAGTAGCTGCGAATTTGGAGAATAGATTTGTAGGATTTATAGCAGGTATAAAGTCTATATAATCTGGAGAAGTTGGTGGTAAAAATGAAAAAATCGGAAAGCTAGGGCGCTAGGAGTACTGTGAGGGGAAATGGGACAAGAGTGGGTGATTCTTCACCCACTCCTGTTGGTATAATATAAGAAACTGGTGCAATGGTTGTTTGGGGAGAGGAATTTAGTGAAATAGAAGGAAGTGTGAGCAACACACGGGGAAGTGGGTCTGGTAAAGCTATTGAGGGGTTGGTTCAATTTGAAAAATATATAGATGAACCAGTTCCATCTGAACAGGAAACCATCGCGGACCTACTGATAGAGTTATCAATGGCACCAAAACTCATGCCATTCCCTATGGTTTCATTATCACAAATGTGCTTGAACATTTAAAGGTATTAATGAAGAAATGGGAGGTTACTATAGAAAAGAATCATTTTTACTCTGCTTGCTGGCGATTATGAAGACAATGTCATTTTTAATGAGCCCGGTTCATCTAAAAAGACACTATCAATAGAAAAGTCAGAGTCTTGGTACACGAGAGTGAGGCAAAGAATATTGAGATAGCACGGCTGAAGACACGATTGGTTGAGGTAGAATCTGAGAGAGATGTTCTCAGAATTTAACTCGCAAGGGAAAAGGAGAAGAATGATGAAATTCTTCAATACATGCTGAAACTTCTCCTAGAAAATAACTTAGCCCCTACCTCTTCAAGCCTTAAATACTAGCCTAGTATAGATCAACCAGTCACCCAGTCCGGGACATTTTGTTTCTTTTGCTCATGTTTTCAGTATTTTTATTTCTTCTTATGCTTTATGGAGGAATCTTATCAATCATCAATGAAATTCACTGTTTTTGCTCTAACTATTTGTTTACATTTCTTTGATGGTTGAAATTCTTAGTTTGATCTTGTGACGACCTGGCCCGTCGTCACGGGAATTTCCACCCCGTTATGTTGTAATTACATATTTCCTGTTTTTATATCAGTGCTAGAGTCTATCGGGGGAGTTAGGAGTGCATTGGATTGAAAATGAGGCATATAGCCTTTTTGAATGAAACTTGAATAAGGAAAGTCAACCTGGAGTTGACTATTGAGTTAGAGCGCTCGGAACCGGATTCTGATGATTCGACTAGTTCCGGGGGATCATTTATGACTTAGGAGAACAATCGGAATTGAATTCGGAGGTCCGGTGTAGTTTTAAGCTTGAATTGGCTAAGGTTGAATTTTGGCGAAATTCGAACGGTAGGTGAGATTTTGATCCGGGGGTCGGAATGGAATTCCGACAATTTCTGTAGCTTCGTTATGTGATTTTGGATATGTCTGCAAATTTTCAGGTCATTCGGACATCGTTTGATCGGGTTTAGGATTGAATGTTAGTTTTGAAAGTTTTGAAGAAACTTAGGCTTGTATCCGTGGATAATTGGTGATTTTGATGTTTAGTATGGTGTTTTTATGGTTGGAACAAGTTCGTATCATGTTTTGGAGTACGTTGGTGGTTTTCGTTGGGGTCCCGGGGGTCTCGGGATGAATCCGGGGGTCCAAACGGACCATTTTTGGAAGAAAAGAGAAAAGCTGGCTGCTGTCATAAACGCAGCAGACATTTGCTCTCCGCGATCACGGGGAGGGGGGATGCGATCGCGTAGAGGTGGAGGCTAGGGCACCGCGATCGCAGGGGAAGCAGTCGCGATCGCGTAGAGTTAAAAGGGGGCACATCGCGATCGCAGGTTAATCTACGCGATCGCGTAGAAGAGAAATGGGTCCAGGCAAATATGTACTACGCGATCGCAGGGATGAAGGACGCGATCGCGTGAAGCAGGGGGATTGTGCATCGCGATCGCGTGAAGGATGTCGCGATCGCGTGAGGCCGAGATTTTGAGCATCGCGATCGCGTGAAGAAGATCGCGATCGCGTAGAAGAAATAATTATGGCAGTGAAATTAAAATCAGAACAGAACCAGTCACGGGTTCATATACCCAAGACGCCATTTTTGAGTTCTAGTGAGAGAAACTCACGGGAATTGCTGGTAATTCATCGAGGATTCGTTGGAGGTAAGTTTTGTGGCTTAATTACATCATTTTAACATGAAATCTTTGGTTAAATCCCTGTAAATGGAAGATTTAAGGTGGGTTGAGCCCTAAGCCTAAATTGAAGAAAAACACTGATTTGAGTGGGCAAATGAAGTCCGATTTTGGTAAATTTTATATGCCTAGACTCGTATCGAGATGAGGATTCCGAATATGTGATTTTTGTAATTTTTCGACAAGTGTACCAAAAGTCGGATTTTGACAACTTGTGGGTATTGATATAAATTGGGTTATTTCGAATGAATTTCGTGAAATTAGCGTATATTGATGCATTCTCTATGATTTTGAGCAGATTTGGCATCCGAGGAGATTGATTTGCGAGGCAAGCGCAAGGCGGATTGAAGCTTCTACCGGTTCGAGGTGAGTGGTGGTAGTAAACAATGTATTGAGGGTTTGAAACCCCGTACTAGCACTTCACGGTGCTATGTTGAGATGAGACACACGTCTTGAGACGAGTGTGGTGACATTGTGATTGGGGACTTGGACTTGGTCCTTCCCGGCTAATAGAATACTGTGTTGGAAACATTCACTTAGCCGTAGCTCTAGCTGTTGGGCTAATAGCCATGTTTGGGGCCTTGTGCCGATCTGTAGAGCATTAGGGAACCTATAGAGCTAGGTGACCCTTATATCATGTTGGAAACATACACTCGGCCGTAGCTCTAGCTGTATAGCATAATATGAGCCCGTACTAGATGTGTACATTGAGAGAGATTATCTAGGGTGGAATTCCCTGTTCTAGGCTGAGCAGACCTGAAAGGCCAAGTCTATACCGATTGAGATGAGATAGGGTCAAGGACCCACTATGAGATGTTATATTGGGCCTGAAAGGCCAAGTCTATATTGACTGAGACAGGGTCTAGGACCCACTGTGATATACTATATTGGGCCTGAGAGGCCAAGTATATACTGACTGGATAGGGTCGAGGACCCATTATGAGGTATTATATATATATACCTATATTGGAATGGACTGCACGGACGGACTGCACACCGCAGTATTATTGAGCTTGGGCTGTAGGAGCCCCTTCGGAGTCTGAGTCTGCACACATTCTCAGTGAGCACTGGTGTATATTATGGGATCGGGCTGCACGCCGCAGCAGTATAGAGATATATACATATATATATTGGATCGGACTGCACGCCGCAGTAATATTTGTGTGGATCGTGCTGCACGCCGCAGTATTATAGTGCTTGGGCCTAGGGAGCCCTTCCGAAGTCTGTATACACCCCCAGTGAGCGCCGTCGACGTAAAATGGAGCGGGCTGCGCGCCGCAGCGGTATATGTATTGGAGTGGGCTGCACGCCGCAGCATTATACTTATTCATACCCTACTATTTACTTAAATACTTACACATTATAGACATAAGTATGTGTCTTCATATGTTGAGATGGCCGTACACCGTAAGGGTACGAGCGAGGGTTAGTTCAGTGTGGAATCTTGTAGAGATAAACGTAGATTGGAGATTAGAGTACTACTATAGTGATGACGTACCTGTGAGGGTTGCCTTAGAACTGCTAAGTGATAGCACAGGATTTCTTACCTTCAGTTATTATTTATTATTGTTACTCACCGAGTTGAAATATACTCACCCCACTCCCCTGCACTTTCTGTGCAGATCCACAGGTGCCCGAGAGCAGTTGAGACATTGTAGCTGCTGATACTTGTCTACTTTTGCGGAGATTACGAGGTAGCTGCCAGCGTCCGCAGAGCTTGTTTTCTCCTTCTTTATCATCTTGTTGATTTCCTATTTGCCTAGACTTGGTTGTATTAGGATGCTATTCCGTAGAGGCTCAGTCTCGTGACACCACGATATGGTTGGGACCGTATTTTGTATGTCTTACATTTCGTTTATCACCTGATATGATCAACTATTGTTTAAGTTTAATTTATTTAATAATTGGCTGGTTTAAGGGATAATATGGTCGGGCTTGCCTAGCATTGTGTTGGGCGCCATCACGACTAGGGTTTGGGTCGTGACAAGTTGGTATCAAAGCCTAGGTTAATAGGTCTCGTGAGTCATGAGCCGGTTGGTAGAGTCTCGTGGATCGGTGCGGGGACGCCTGTACTTATGCTCGGGAGGCTGCAAACCTTTTTAGGAAAAGTTTCAATTCTTGGAATTCTTGTCGTGCGATTACTTTTGACTTGAGCTGAACTTTGACATTCTATTCTCTCGGAGATGGCGAGAACTCGATCATCCGGACGTGGAGGACGACCACCACTACCACTGCTAGAGGCCGTGGACGCGGTCGTGGTCGTGGCGGAGTTAGGGCAGGCGAGCGGTGCCGGTCGACCCACGGCCCCCGGTTGCGGAGGTGCCGGCGGCACCGGATCGAGGCACCGAGTCGTGCCCATTGTTATTCGGGTCTACGGGAGACCACAGCTCGGATACTAGCGATGCTGCGCGGCCTCAGCACGGGCGGTTTCGGTTACTACTGCGGCAGCTCTACATCGGGGATCGGGGGTGGTCATCGGACCCCGCGATACGCACTCCGAGCCGGCGGTGCGGGGCATACGGACACCGAGGCTCCTCCGAGTTCGGCCTCGTGGTTACGGTTCGACCGACAGACCAGGTTCAGGGGGACAGGTTCCCAGCTATGACGAATGATGAGCAGCGTCGTCTCGAGAGGTTCACTAGGTTATCTCCTCCAGTGTTCACAAGAGCTCCAGGTGAGGACGCCCAAGGTTTTCTAGACTAGTGTCGTCGAATGCTTCGTACGGCAGGGATCGTGGAGTCAAGTGGGGTATCTTTCACTACCTTTCAGTTTCAGGGGCCAGCCTTCGCTTGGTGGGAGGATTATGAGCGCCGCAGGCCAACAGGGGCAGCACCACTATTATGGCCAGAGTTCTCTACCATGTTCTTGCAGAAGGGGATGCCTCGATCTCAGAGGGAGGAGATGCGCAGGCAGTTTGAGAGTCTCCGTCAGGGGGATATGCCAGTGTCAGAGTATGAGATCGGGTTTACAGAGTTGTCTAGGTATGCACCATGGTTGGTTCCTTCTGACAAAGAGAGGATTGTCGCTTTGTGGACGACCTCATTTATCCCATTCGTATTCTGATGACTCGGGAGAGGGTTTTGAGTCGTACATTTGAGGATGTCGTGGATATTGCTCACGACATAGAGACAGATTGTCGCAGACAGTGGGATGAGAGGGAGGCCAAGAGGCCTTGAGGTGCAGCTAGTTCCAGTGGTACTCAGACTAGAGGCCAGAGTCAACAGAGCCGAGGTCGCTCTTTCAGATCTTCGCAGTCGGGTCGCTCCGATCGTGGCAGATGGTCTTCTAGATAGGGTTATCAGGGTTCGAACCAGAGCCAGCCATCTCTCAGTGCCATGCCAGCTCAGAGTTCTTCACAGGCCCCATCTGCTCGGTGTTCATCTCGGCCTAGTTCATCAGCTGGCCAGTCCAGCGCCAGGTGTCCTTATCAGTCTCAGTACCCAGCACCGGGGAGTTGCTACGAGTGCGGAGAGTTTGGGCACCACCGTAGGGAGTGTCCCCGTCTTGTTTCCGGATCTTATCAGCAGAGAGGGCAGCCCTCGTCATCTGGTCCTTCTACTTCAGCACCCGCCCCGCCAGCTAGGGGTGAGGGTCAGGCAGCTAGGGGTCACCCTCGAGGGGGAGGCCGATCGGGCGGACGGGCTAGATGTTATGCTCTGCATGGCCGATCTGAGGCCATTGCTTCTTATGCTATCATTACAGGTATTATTTCAGTCTGCCACAGAGATGCCTCAGTATTGTTCAATCTTGGTTCTACTTATTCTTATGTATCTACATATTTTTCTCCTTATTTGGGCACGACGCGGGGGTGTCTTGCGTTGCCAGTGCATGTATCTACCCCGGTGGGGGACGCTATTGTTGTGGACCATGTATACCGGTCCTGTTTGGTCACTATTGGGGTCTGAAGACCCGAGTGGACCTATTGTTTCTCAGCATGATTGATTTTGATGTTATATTGGGCATGGATCGGTTATCTCCATGTCATGCTATTCTGGACTGTCATGCCAAGACAGTCACTTTGGCTATGCCGGGCATTCAGAGGATCGAGTGGCGGGGCATGACTGATTATGTACCCACCAGGGTAATATCTTTTCTCAAGGCCCAACGAATGGTTGGGAAGGGATGTCTCTCTTATTTAGCATTTGTGCGGGAGGTCGAGGCCTTGACTCCCAGTATTGATTCTGTTCCCATTGTGCGAGACTTTCCTGATGTGTTTCCCTCAGACCTGCCGGGCATGCTGCCGGACAGGGATATTGATTTTGGTATCGATTTGGTGCCGGGCACTCAGCCTATTTCTATTCCTCCGTATCGTATGGCACCAGCTGAGTTGAAGGAATTGAAGGAGCAGCTCCGGGAACTCCTAGATAAGGGGTTCATTCGGCCGAGTGTGTCGCCGTGGGGTGCACCGGTCCTGTTTGTTAAGAAGAAGGACGGATCTATGAGGATGTGTATTGACTATAGGCAGCTAAACAAAGTAACAGTGAAGAATAAGTATCCTCTTCCTCGTATTGATGATTTATTTGATCAGCTCCGGGGAGCTAGGGTGTTCTCGAAGATTGATCTTCGTTCAGGCTACCATCAGCTGAAGATTAGAGAGTCTGACATTATGAAGACTGCATTTCGGACCAGATATGGTCACTATGAGTTCCTTGTGATGTCTTTTGGGCTGACCAACGCCCCAGCAGCATTTATGCATCTGATGAACAGTGTATTCAGGCCGTATCTTGATTCATTTGTGATCGTATTCATTGATGACATACTAGTCTACTCTCGTAGCCAGGAGGAGCATGCTCGACACTTGAGTATTGTGTTGCAGAGGTTGAGAGAGGAGAAGCTGTATGCCAAGTTCTCCAAATGTGAGTTCTGGCTTGAGTCCGTGGCATTCTTAGGGCACGTGGTGTCCTGTGATGGTATTCGGGTAGATCCGAGGAAGGTCGAGGCAGTGCAGAGTTGGCCCAGACCGACCTCAGTTACTGAGATCCGTAGCTTTCTGGGATTGGCGGGGTATTATCGCCGATTCGTTCAGGGGTTCTCTTCTATTGCTTCACCCTTGACTAGATTGACTCAGAAGGGTGTTCCTTTCTTATGGTCCGAGGAGTGCGAGGAGAGCTTTCAGAAGCTCAAGACAGCATTGACCACAGCACCAGTCTTGATTCTACCGACAGCTTCAGATTTTTATACTGTCTATTGTGATGCCTCAGGAGTGGGCATTGGTTGTGTGTTGATGCAGGAGGGTAGGGTCATTGCTTATGCTTCTCGTCAATTGAAGCCCCACGAGAAGAACTACCATGTTCATGATTTGGAGCTAGCAGCCATAGTTCATGCTTTGAAGATTTGGAGGCATTACCTGTATGGCGTCTCCTGTGAGGTGTTCACGGATCATCGCAGCCTTCAGCACTTATTCGGACAGAAGGACCTTAATTTGAGACAGCGGAGGTGGTTGGAGTTGCTTAAGGACTATGATATCACTATTTTGTATCATCCAGGGAAGGCCAATGTGGTGGCCGATGCCTTGAGTCGGAAGGCGGTTAGCATGGGCAGCTTAGCTTTCATCCCAGTTGGGGAGAGGCCATTTGCTTATGATGTTCAGGCACTAGCCAATCGGCTAGTGAGATTAGATATTTCGGAGCCGAGTCGGGTGTTGGCTTGTGTTGTTTCTCGATCTTCCTTATATGATCGCATCAGGGAGCGACAGTATGATGACCCACATTTGCTTGTCCTTAAGGACAGAGTGCAGCACAATGATGTTAGAGATGTGACTATCGACATTGATGGTGTTCTGAGGATGCAGGGCCGTATATGTGTGCCCAATGTTGATGGTTTGCGGGAGTTGATACTTGAGGAGGCACACAGGTTCGCGGTACTCTATTCACCCAGGTGCCGCAAAGATGTACCAAGACTTGAGACAACACTACTGGTGGAGGAGAATGAAGATGGATATTGTTAGGCATGTAGCTAAGTGCCTCAATTGCCAGCAGGTCAAATATGAGCATCAGAGACCGGGCGGTGTTCTTCAGCGTATGGTTATTCCCGAGTGGAAATGGGAGAGGATCACCATGGATTTTGTTACTGGGCTCCCTCGGATAGCGAGGAAGTTTGATTCTGTATGGGTGATTGTTGATCGGCTGACTAAGTCCGCACATTTCATCCCGGTTAGTACTACTTACTCATCGGAGCGGTTGGCAGTGATCTTTATTCGGGAGATTGTCAGGTTGCATGGGGTCCCAGTGTCTATTATATCTGATAGAGGCACTCAGTTCACTTCTCAGTTTTGGAGAGCATTTCAGCGAGAGATGGGTACGAGGGTTAAGTTGAGTACAGCATTTCACCCCCAGACAGACGGGCAGTCTGAGCATACTATTCAGATCCTAGAGGATATGTTGCGAGCATGTGTGATTGACTTTGGTGGTTCGTGGGATGAATTCTTACCACTTGCCGAGTTTGCCTACAACAACAGCTACCAGTCGAGTATTCAGATGGCCCCGTACGAGGCATTGTATGGCAGACGGTGTAGATCTCCCGTCGGATGGTTTGAGCCTGGTGAGGTTAGATTGATAGGGACCGATTTAGTTCAGGATGCTCTGGATAGAGCAAAGTTGATCCAGGAGAGGCTTCGCACAGCACAGTCTCGTCAGAAGAGTTATGCGGACCGTAGAGTTCGAGAGTTGTCTTTCATGGTTGGTGACAGAGTATTGTTGAAGATTTCACCTATGAAGGGTGTTATGTGGTTTGGGAAGAAAGGAAAGTTGAGTCCCAGGTACATTGGTCCTTTTGAGATACTCAGGAAAGTTGGATAGGTGGCCTATGAGTTAGCCTTGCCACCCAGCTTATCCAGCGTTCATCCGGTATTCCATGTGTCTATGCTCCGGAAGTACATCGGAGACCCATCCCATGTATTAGACTTCAGTACCATTGAGCTTGATGGTGATCTATCCTATGACGTGGAGCCTATTGCTATTTTGGGTCGCCAAGTAAGAAAGTTGAGGTCGAAGGAGGTTGCATCAGTTAAGGTTCAGTGGAGAGGTCGACCCGTAGAGGAGGCTACTTGGGAGGTTGAGCAGGAGATGCGGAGCAGATACCCTCAGCTATTTGAGACTTCGGGTATGTTTCTTGACCCGCTCGAGGACGAGCGTTTGCTTAAGAGGGGGAGAATGTGACGACCCGGCCCGTCGTCACGGGAATTACCACCCCGTTATGTTGTAATTACATAATTCATGCTTTTATATCAGTGTTAGAGTCTATCGGGGAAGTTAGGAGTGAATTGGATTGAAAATGAGGCATATAGCCTTTTTGAATGAAACTTGAATAAGGAAAGTCAACCTGGAGTTGACTATTGAGTTAGAGCGCTCGGAACCGGATTCTGATGATTCGACTAGTTCGGGGGATCATTTATGACTTAGGAGAACAATCGGAATTGAATTCGGAGGTCCGGTGTAGTTTTAAGCTTGAATTGGCTAAGGTTGAATTTTGGCGAAATCCGAACGGTAGGTGAGATTTTGATCGGGGGTCGGAATGGAATTCCGACAATTTCTGTAGCTTCGTTATGTGATTTTGGATATGTCTGCAAATTTTCAGGTCATTCGGACATCGTTTGATCGGGTTTAGGATTGAATGTTAGTTTTGAAAGTTTTGAAGAAACTTAGGCTTGAATCCGTGGATAATTGGTGATTTTGATGTTTAGTATGGTGTTTTTATGGTTGGAACAAGTTCGTATCATGTTTTGGAGTACGTTGGTGGTTTTCGTTGGGGTCCCGGGGGTCTCGGGATGAATCCGGGGGTCCAAACGGACCATTTTTGGAAGAAAAGAGAAAAACTGGTTGCTGTCATAAACACAGCAGGCGTTTGCTCTCCGCGATCGCGGGGAGGGGGATGCGATCGCGTAGAGCTGGAGGCTAGGGCATCGCGATCGCAGGGGAAAACAGTCGCGATCGCGTAGAGTTAAACGGGGGCACATCGCGATCGCAGGTTAATCTACGCGATCGCGTAGAAGAGAAATGGGTCCAGGGCAAATATGTACTACGCGATCGCAGGGATGAAGGACGCGATCGCGTGAAGCAAGGGGATTGTGCATCGCGATCGCGTGAAGGATGTCGCGATCGCGTGAGGCCGAGATTTTGAGCATCGCGATCGCGTGAAGAAGATCGCGATCGCGTAGAAGAAATAATTCTGGCAGTGAAATTAAAATCAGAACAGAACCAGTCGCGGGTTCATATACCCAAGACGCCATTTTTGAGTTCTAGAGAGAGAAACTCACGGGAATTGCTGGTAATTCATCGAGGATTAGTTGGAGGTAAGTTTTGTGGCTTAATTACATCATTTTAACATGAAATCCTTGGTTAAATCCCTGTAAATGGAAGATTTAAGGTGGGTTGAGCCCTAAGCCTAAATTGAAGAAAAACACTGATTTGAGTGGGCAAATGAAGTCCGATTTTGGTAAATTTTATATGCCTAGACTCGTATCGAGATGAGGATTCCGAATATGTGATTTTTGTAATTTTTCGACAAGTGTACCAAAAGTCGGATTTTGACAACTTGTGGGTTTTGATATAAATTGGGTTATTTCGAATGAATTTCGTTAAATTAGCGTATATTGATGCATTCTCTATGATTTTGAGCAGATTTGCATCCGAGGAGATTGATTTGCGAGGCAAGCGCAAGGCGGATTGAAGCTTCTACCGGTTCGAGGTGAGTGGTAGTAGTAAACAATGTACTTAGGGTTTGAAACCCCGTACTAGCACTTCACGGTGCTATGTTGAGATGAGACACACGTCTTGAGACGAGTGTGGTGACATTGTGATTGGGGACTTGGACTTGGTCCTTCCCGGCTAATAGAATACTGTGTTGGAAGACTGTTACTGAGATTATAACTGTACAATAGGGCTAAAATCCATGTTTGCGGCCTTATGCCGATCTGTAGAGCATTAGGGAACCTATAGAGCTAGGTGACCCTTATATCATGTTGGAAACATACACTCAGCCGTAGCTCTAGCTGTATAGCATAATATGAGCCCGTACTAGATGTGTACATTGAGAGAGATTATCTAGGGTGGAATTCCCTGTTCTAGGCTGAGCAGACCTGAAAGGCCAAGTCTATACCGATTGAGATGAGATAGGGTCAAGGACCCACTATGAGATGTTATATTGGGCCTGAAAGGCCAAGTCTATATTGACTGAGACAGGGTCTAGGACCCACTGTGATATATTATATTGGGCCTGAGAGGCCAAGCATATATTGACTGGGATAGGGTCGAGGACCCATTATGAGGTATTATATATATATACCTATATTGGATCGGACTGCACGCCGCAGTAATATACATGTGATATACATGTAACATACATGTGGGACGGACTGCACGCCGCAGTATTATTGCGCTTGGGCTGCACGCCGCAGCAGTATAGAGATATATACATATATATATTGGATCGGACTGCACGCCGCAGTAATATTTGTGTGGATCGTGCTGCACGCCGCAGTATTATAGTGCTTGGGCCTAGGGAGCCCCTCCGAAGTCTGTATACACCCCCAGTGAGCGCCGTCGACGTAAAATGGAGCGGGCTGCGCGCCGCAGCGGTATATGTATTGGAGCGGGCTGCACGCCGCAGCATTATACTTATTCATACCCTACTATTTACTTAAATACTTACACATTATAGACATAAGTATGTGTCTTCATATGTTGAGATGGCCGTACACCGTAAGGGTACGAGCGAGGGTTAGTTCAGTGTGGAATCTTGTAGAGATAAACGTAGATTGGAGATTAGAGTACTACTATAGTGATGACGTACCTGTGAGGGTTGCCTTAGAACTGCTAAGTGATAGCACAGGATTTCTTACTTTCAGTTATTATTTATTATTGTTACTCACTGAGTTGAAATATACTCACCCCACTCCCTTGCACTTTCTGTGCAGATCCACAGGTGCCCGAGAGCAGTTGAGACTTTGTAGCTGCCGACCCTTGTCTACTTTTGCGGAGATTACGAGGTAGCTGCCAGCGTCCGCAGAGCTTGTTTTCTCCTTCTTTATCATCTTGTTGATTTCCTATTTGCCTAGACTTGGTTGTATTAGGATGCTATTCTTTAGAGGCTCAGTCTCGTGACACCACGATATGTTGGGACCGTATTTTGTATGTTTTACGTTTTGATTATCACCTGATATGATTAACTACTGTTTAAGTTTAATTTATTTAATAATTGGCTGGTTTAAGGGATAATATGGTCGGGCTTGCCTAGCATTGTGTTGGGCGCCATCACGACCAGGGTTTGGGTCGTGACAAGGATCTATGATGATTAATCAATGTTTGCATTTGAAGTAGCCCCAGTGGCCGTGAGTAAGCTTTAAAATCTGGTTGTCTCACATTTTCTGCAACTTTTCGATGATGCTAAAAGGGGAAAAGGTTGTTCTTTGAACAAGTGATGTTTATAACCTAATGTACCTGGTTCTTGATGATAAGTGATAAAAAGGAAAAATATTTCTAACATTGTGTTGATGTTGAGCTAAGTTGAAACATGGCTAAGCTTATGAAAAGCATAGAGTTTGTCATCATCAAAAAGGGGGAATTTGTTGGCGACTGACAAAGGAACTAATGATGAACCAGGTCCATCCAGTGGTCCATCCCTCAGGTGAACAAAAATGGGAAAATTCAAGTATGAGGGTTTCATGTGATGGAGATAAACTTAACTTGGTGTATTTAATATCTCCTGATCGAAAAGGTTGCATAATTGATAAGGAGAAGGACTCCATAATCAAGGATAACACTATTCAAGATAAAGAAGGAGTTAGAAGTTGAAATCAACTAGAACTCTTCCACCAAGGAAGAGTTGCATCAGAACTCTAGTTATTTCTTCATCTACTAACTCTATAAATTGTAGGATGTTATCACATTAAATTGTTGCACAAAAATGCAGAAGTTAAATATGAATTGGGAGCAAACTAGAAAGGCTTTTTGCAAGCAATTCGTGTGTGATTCAAGTGTGCAAACCAGAAGCTACATGAACGAGATTGAAGAACCAGCACCACAAAGAGTTTTATGTGTCTTTGTTTATTTCTAGTTCAATTATTGTAGGTGTTTTATATTGTACCTTTCAGCTTTTATAGAAGCAATTGTAATAGGTAATTTGAGTGTTCAAGTTAGAGTTAGCTTGAAGTTGTCGCAGCAGTTAGAGGATGGTTGCCACAATAGGATTAGAGTTAATCCTTAGGCTTACAAAAGAGTTTTTATAAATGCAGTTTTGGTTCAGTGATAGTGGAAGTTTGGGAAAGTCCTACTGAGTAGTAGGTCGTGGTTTTTTCACCTTTTGAGGCAGGTGTTTTCCACATAAAAGTCTATGTGTTCTTTATTTTATGCACTTTTATTTTGCAAACAGCAGTCATTTGTACACCTAGAAGAACCAGGTCCTTCCAGAAGCAGTTTAAGAAAAATTGGGTACCACACAAATCAGTTCCCCTCTTGGGTGGTATTGACGTTTAGAACATCAATCATCACTGTCCGTGATGGTTTCTATGGCTCCCCCTCCCTTCGTGCACAAGCTCGATGATGTGGGCTTCGTAGTGTGCTGGAAATGGGTTCTGGTTAATGTTGGGTGCTTTTGGTGTCTGAACCTTGATCTTGTTGGCATCAATAAGATCTTGTATGTCTTGTTTTAGCCTCCAACATTTCTCGGTATCATGCCCCCACATTCCTAAACAATACTCACAACTTATCGAATGGTCTATTTTTTGGGGTAGGGGATTTGGAAACCTGGGATCGACAGGACTTAATAAACCCAAATGCCTTAACTTGTGGAACAAGGCAGTATAGGTTTCTCCAAACTCCGTGAAGGTTCTTTACCTCTGTAATCTTTAGTTTCTGGAAGCCGGATTTCCCCTGAAACCTTAAGTCCCTCTATAACGATCCGACCGGTCATTTTGAAATTTATACCCCAATCCCCAATTTACTGCTTCCCCTAAGATTATTTATGCTATTGTGGTTTTTTGGGATGTTTAGTTCTAGAATTTGGAGTATTTTGGGACACTTAGTCCCTAAATGAGAGCTTTATAGTTGAAAAATGGCCCGTATTCGGAACAGTTTTAAGATGACCTCGGAACTGAAATCTGATGGTTCCGTTAGCTCCGTTAGGTGATTTCAGGGTTGAGAGCATGTTCAGAATGTATTTTGGAGGTCCGTAGCTCATTCAGGCTTGAAATGTCGAAGTTTGGTATTTTTGAAAATTTGGTCGATAGGCGAGATTTTAAACCGGGAGTCAAAATGGAATTCTGACCATTGCAGTATCTTCGTTAGGTGATTTTGGATATGTCTGCAAAATTTCAAGTCATTCGGACGTCGTTTGGTCGGGTTTTTGATAACATGTAGGTTTCGGAAGTTTTGGTTGAAACTTAGGCTTGAATCCGCCATAATCTGATGATTTTTGTGTTTAATGATATGTTTTTATGATTGGAACAAGTTCATATCGTGATTTGGAGTTGGTTGGTGGTTTTGCTTGAGGTCCCGGGGGCCTCGGGGGTATTTTCGGGGGTCAAACGGACCATTTTGAGTTGAAGAACACAATTGGATTGCTGCCATAACTGATGCCGATTTTTACTCTATGCGATCGCATTGGGTCTCCTGCGATCGCATAGAAGCTGGTGTGAAGTCCCCAATTTTCTTATATGCGATCGCATATCCATGTCCACGATCGCATAGGTCTGTCCCCCTCTTCTACGCGATCGCATTGCTTGTCCGCGATCGCATAGTGCATTTTGAACCTGGGCATCAGGGTCCCTTTTTCCTTTATGCGATCGCATTGTTATTCATGCGATCACAGTGTATAATATATTAACCTTCTGTGATCGCAAGCCTTAGGCTGCAATCGAATAGCACATTTTTACAGGCCTCCCATTTTACTCTACGCGATCGCATGACTTCGAATGCAATCACATTGAAGAATATACCTGGGCAGAATATAACATTTCATCCGCGAGAGTTTCACCAATTTTGCAAAAACTCAAGCTAGGGAACTCGATTTTGAGTGATTTTTTGCGTGATTTTCAGAGACATTTGTTAGGTAACGATTTGTTACACCTTTGTGATTATTATTCACTAATCTAAACTCAAGTTCTTTCTTTAATTTCGGATTTGGGGTGTAAATTGGGGTAATTTTCATAGAACAAACTTTGATGATTTGGAGGGGCAAATGAACTCCGATTTTGATATATTTTATATGGTTAGACTTGTGAGAGTACGAGGGTTCTGAAAACGTTAAAATATTTCGATTCCAAGCCAATGGATGGAGGGGTATTTTGGTCATTTTACCCATTTACGCATCGTAGCATTAATTTTATTAGTGTAATTAGTTACTTGCAATGTTATTTACACTATGTAATTGGTTTGAATAGATTTGGGCCACTCAAAGTTGGATACTCATTGCAAGGGAGTAATTTCTTAGCGGGTTTTTACCGGGATTAAGGTAAGTGACTTGTCTAACCCTGCGTGGGGGAATGCCTCCCGTAGGATATATATGTGTTGATTTGAATGCCTTGTACGGGAGGTGACGGGTGTGTACTTGCGTAAATTGTTGAAAACCCACTTTGCTTAAACTGCTCAATCAATGTTATCTCGGTTATTTAATTGGTTTAATTGCAAGATTTATCATGTGTTAGCTAGGGAAGCATGATTTGATAGGATTAACTGTCTAAATGCCTACTTGTCTTAATTGAACTCCCTGGAACATGTTGAGACTGGGTTTAGTTGTTACTTGTAGCAGTGTACTTCATATTTCTCCGTGTCTTCTCTTATTTGATTGTATTTGTATTCTATGGACTGTGGGTTCAATTCCCGGAGATCCGGTGCTACTGATGTAAAGGACTACGAGTTCAATTCCTGGAGATCCTATGATTATGATATACGGACTGCAGGTTCAATTCCCGGTGTTTGTGTTCTGTGGACTGCGAGTTCAATTCTCGGAGATTCAGTGCTACTGAGGTAAATGACTACGAGTTCAATTCCCGGAGATCTTGTGATATTGATATAAAGGACTACGGGTTCAATTCTCGTAGATCCTGTGGTGCTCATATATGGAAGGGACTGCGGGTTCAATTCCCGGAGATCCTGGATTTGTTGATTTGTACTTGTTGTGTTAATTTCTCTTGGTTAGCTTAACTGTAGACGGCTTGTAGTACCCGTTTGCTGTTATTTCAGACTTACTCCTATTTTGTACTGTTCGGTGTTATTATCATTATTTTTGTTATTCTCGGTAGGGCCCTGACCTTCCTTGTCACTACTCCATCAAGGTTAGGCTTGGCACTTACTAAGTAACGCCGTGGTGTATCATGCTACTCTTCTGCACACTTTCATTGTGCAGATCCAGGTCCATCTGATCAGATGCACTACAGGTGACCTAGGCGCATTTTCAAGAGACTCGAGGTATGAATTTGCTACGTCCGCAGATCCAGAGGGTCTTCTTCTATTCTTCCTGAGTGATGTTAGTTATTTCCTTTATTTCAGTTGTATAGATACTCTAGATGTGGAAAGCTACAGTTATACTCTCTTAGTCTGTGTTGCTCATGAATTTCAGGGTCTTGGTAGTTGTATTTCTTTCTGGTATTTGGTAAAGTGTATGTGCTGAGCGACACTTATTACATTTATTTTATATCATTCCGCTGTTATCTTAACTTTTGTTCATAAGAATTGTATATTCCGCACTGCGTTAGGCTTACCTAGTCAAGAAGACTTGGTTCCGTCATGATAGGTTCACGATTGGTGAACTAGGGTCGTGACAAGTTGGTATAAGAGCTCTAGGTTCATAGGAGTCATGGGACACAGACCAGTTATTTAGAGCCTCGCTGATCGATACGGAGACGTCTGTATTTATCTACAAGGGGCTATGTAACTGTTTGGGAAAATCTTCATTTCTTTTGAATTCCTTGTCATGTGATATTTTGACACCAAATCTAAACTTCTGTCTTCTATTATCTCACAGATTGTGTGGGCACGTGCTACTCGTGAGGATCAGGCACACGCGCCCCCTGCTACCGCCGCTAGAGGTCGGGGCCGAGGCAGAGGTTGGGAACACACCCAAGGTGCAACCACATCACCCGCGCGTGCTGTCGCTGAGGCACCACCGGTGGATCAGGTTGGAGCGCAGGAACCTGGTACACCTACTACAGCTACTACGACTCCAGCACTCCAGGAGACTCTAGCCCGGTTTATGAGCATGTACACTACTCTAGCTCAGGCAGGGTTGCTTTCTCTCGCTGCAACTATATCTCAGGCTGGGGGAGGGGTCCAGAATCTCGCAGCCTGCACACCTGAGCAGCGAGTGCCCGTGGAGCAGGTTCCAGAGGTTATTACTATACCAAATGCCACACCAGTACAACCCGAAGGTGGGCCAGCTGTCTCCGAGGATGAGCAGCGCAGCGTAGGTTTGAGAGGTTCAAGAAGTATGATCCCCCAGTGTTCAATGGTTTAGCTTTAGATGATGCCTTGGGATTTCTGGAGGAGTGTCATCTCATCCTCCGTACTATGGGTATAGTGGAGACCAGTGGGGTTTCCTTTACTACATTTTAGCTTCGAGGGGCCGCTTATGATTGGTGGCGCACATATGAGTTGGATAGTCTTGATGAGTCTACCTCGTTGACTTGGACACAGTTTTCTGATATGTTTTTGAGGGATTTTGTTCCCCAGAGCTTTAGGGATGCTTGGCGAGCAGTGTTTGAGCGGTTGCGCCAGGGCTCTATGTTAGTATATGAGTATGCTATCAGTTTAACTCGGTTAGCCAGACATGCACCGGCTTTGGTCGCCACGGTTTGAGGGAGTGTGCGGAGGTTTATTGAGGGTCTTATTCTACCTATTCGGTCCAGCATGTCTAGAGAGCTGGAGACGGATGTACCGTATCAGCAGGCGGTACGTATTGCCAGACATATCGAGGGTATGCTCACTAGAGAGCGAGGAAAGAGGGAGGCCAAGAGGTCTCGTGAGTCGGGTCATTTCTCTAGTGCCCGTACTATAGCAGCTGGTCGATTTGGCAGGGGTTATTTCGGTCATCTAGTTCATTCAGCATTGCCAGCAGCTGGTAGTACTCCAGCTCCTCCAGCACCTCAGGAGCCTTACTATGCTCCCCCAGTTTCCAGTGCTCCTCCTTTGCGGGGTACCTCCAAGGGTCAGTCCAATGGGAATCGTGGCCAGTCAGTCGCAGCCACCGCATCCTCCCAGGGCTTGTTTTGAGTGCAGGGATACTCGCCATCGGGTTAGGGAGTGCCCTAGGCATAGGAGAGGAACGCCTCCACAAACTTTGCAGCCTCAGGGTGGTTCATAGGGGCAGCAGGCCATCGTTCCAGCCCCGGCTGCCACTCCACCTGCCCAGCCAGCCATGGGTAGGGATCAGGGTGACAGAGGCCGCCCTCGAGGGAGGGGTTAGGCTAAATTTTATGCTATTCCTGATCACGCCGCAGTAGTCACCTCCGATTCTATTATCACATGTATTATCTTGGTTAGTCACAGAGAGGCATCGGTTCTATTTGATCCCGGTTCTACTTTTTCATATGTGTCCTCTTATTTTGCTTCACATCTGGGTGTGCCTTGGGATTCTTTGAGTGCCCCCATTTATGTTTCTACTTTGGTGGGAGATTCTTTGGTTGTGGATCGTGTGTATCGGACGTGTTTGGTCACTATTTATGGTTTTGAGACCAGAGCTGATCTTTTATTGCTCGGTATGGTTGATTTCGATATTATTTTGGGCATGGATTGGTTATCGCCCCATTATGCTATTCTTGATTGTCACGTTAAGACCAGGTCGCTGGCTATGCCAGGCATTCCACGTATTGAGTGGAGTGGTACTCTAGATCACACCCCCAACCGTGTTATTTCCTTTCTCAAAGCTCAGCGTATGGTTGAGAAGGGGTGTGCTGCTTATCTAGCTTATGTGAGGGACGTCAGTGTTGACACTCCTTCTATTGATTCCGTTCTAGTAGTACATTATTTCTCTGATGTATTTCCAGCCGATCTCCTGGGCATGCCGCCCGATAGAGATATCAATTTTGGTATTGACTTATTGCCGGGCAATCAGCGCATTTCTATTCCTCCGTACCGCATGGCTGCTCCTGCATTGAAGGAGTTGAAGGATCAGTTACAGGAGATGTTGGGTAAGGGTTTCATTCGACCTAGTGTTTCGCCTTGGGATGCTCTTGTTTTGTTTGTGAAGAAGAAGGACGGTTCTATGCATATGTTCATTGATTATTGCCAGTTGAACAAAGTTATAGTGAAGAACCGATATCCTTTGCCACGTATTAATGACTTATTTGACCAGCTACAGGGCGCACATGTGTTCTCTAAGATTGATTTGCGCTCTGGTTATCAGCAGCTGAAGATTTGGGAGCCATATATCCCGAAGACTACCTTCAAGACTCGGTATGGTCACTACGAGTTCCTCGTTATGTCTTTCGGGCTGACCAATGCCCCAGCAGCTTTTATGCATTTGATGCACAGTGTATTCATGCTATATCTTGACTCGTTCGTGGTTGTTTTCATTGATGATATTTTGGTATATTCCCGGAGTCGGGAAGAGCACAAGTAGCACCTGAGGAGAGTGCTTCAGACTCTGAGGGAGAAGCAATTATATGCAAAGTTCTCTAAATGTGAGTTTTGGCTGAGTTCGATGGCATTTCTAGGCCACGTGGTGTCGAGCGAGGGTATTCGAGTGGATCCGAGGAAGGTGGAGGCCGTGCAGGGCTGGCCTAGGCCCTCCTCAACTACTGAGATTCGTAGCTTCCTTGGTTTGGAGGGTTATTACCGTCACTTTGTGGAGGGTTTCTCTTCGATCGCAGCACCTATGATGAGAATTGACCTAAAAGGGTGCCCCTTTTAAGTGGACAGAGGAGTGTGAGGCGAGCTTCCAAAAGCTCAAGACAGCTTTAACTTCAGCCCCTATCTTGATGTTGCCTACCAGTTTAGGGTCCTATATAGTATATTGTGATGCCTCGCGGGTTGGACTCGGAGAAGTATTGATGAAGGACGATAGGGTGATTGGCTACGCGTCCCGGCAGCTAAAGGTGCATGAAAAGAACTACCTTGTCCACAATCTTGAGCTAGCTGCCATTGTTCACGCCTTGAAGATTTGGCGTCATTAGTTATATGGGGTTCCTTGTGAGATTTACACTGATCATCAAAGTTTCCAGCACTTGCTTAAGCAGAAAGACCTGAACATGCGTCAAAGGAGGTGGTTGGAGCTATTGAAGGACTATGATATTACTATTCTTTATCACCCGGGCAAGGCCAATATGGTTGCCGATGCCTTGAGTCGCCAGGCAGAGAGTTTGGGGAGTTTGGCATATCTACCAGCTTCGGAGAGACCTATAGCGATGGATGTTCTGGCTTTGGCCAGACAGTTTGTTAGATTGGATCTTTTGGAGCCCAGCCGGGTTCTGGGCTGTGTGGTTTCTCGGTCTTCCCTATTTGATTGCATCAGGGAGCGACAGTTTGATGGCCCTTATTTTCTGGATCTTCAGGACAAGTTTCAGCGTGGTGATGTTCAAGATGTCACCATCGGGGATGACAGAGTGATGAGGATGCAGGGGCGTATTTGTGTGCCCAATGTAGATGATCTTCGAGAGTTGATTCTAGCTGAGGCCCATAGCTCGCGGTATTCCATCCATCCAGGTGCCGTGAAGATGTATTAGGACTTGAGGCAGAACTACTGGTAGAGGCGGATGAAGAAGGATATAGTTGACTATGTTTCTAGGTGCCTCAACTGCCAGCAGGTGAAGTATGAGCATCAGCGTCCGGGTGGGTTATTGCAGCAGATTGAGATTCCAGAGTGGAAGTGGGAGCGCATCACCATGGACTTCGTATCTGGACTTCCACGGACTATGAGGAAGTTTGATTCTATTTGGGTCATTGTGTATCGGTTGACCATGTCCGCCTATTTCATCCCTGTATGCGCTACTTACTCATCGGAGCGGTTGGCGGAGTTCTATATCAGGGAGATAGTCAGGTTGTATGGTATTCCAGTTTCCATCATTTAAGACAGAGGCACTTAGTTTACTTCACGGTTCGGGAGGGCCATGCAGCAGGAGTTAGGTACTCGGGTGGAGCTGAGCACAGCTGTTCACCCCCAGACAGACGGCCAGTGTGAGCGCACTATTCAAATTTTGGAGGATATGCTCCGCGCGTGCGTGATTGAGTTTGGAGGTTCATGGGATCATTTCTTGCCACTGGAGGAGTTTTCTTATAAAAACAACTATCAGTCCATCATTCAGATGGCGCCGTGTGAGGCCCTATATGGTAGGAGGTGCAGATCCCTAGTGGGTTGGTTCGAGCCTGGCGAGGCCAAGTTGCTAGGTACTGAGTGTCACGCCTCATTTTTCCACTACTTACCCTAAGGTATGTGCAATTAATTACTACTACACCCCGGGAAGGGATATAATAATAATAGGGAAGGAGTTTTTCCAATTAAAGGACATTCAGAACGAGATTTATTTATTAATTTTCAGTGTCGCCACTTGGGAAAATAATGGTGTCCCAATTCATCGTTTTAATCCCGAATCGAGGAAATTATGACTCTATTTAACAGTCTGCAAAATTAGAAATCCGGATAAGGAATTCTGTTAACCCGGGAGAAGGTGTTAGGCACTCCCGGATTCCGTGGTTTTAGCACGGTCGCTCAACTGCCTAATTTGTTTTTATCCGATTTCCTTATATGCTTCAATTTTTCAAGTATTATTAATGTCCCTCTTTGTTATTTTTAAGACTTGCGAAGTCACGAAAACGCATTTCGAGTCACACCATGACCAGTACGCCTGTGACTTTAGTGCATTTCAGCTTTGCAGGGATTTGAGATTTGGGTCACATAAATGTGCACCCATATTAGGAATGTAATTTTATTAATCGTGCCTACAATGTCTATGTCTTTATTAACTTTGGGAACGATCGTAAAATTTACTAAACGGTCCTTACGAGGCTAGTATTTTATGTTGAGATTTATTTGGGGGCCCTGTGTGTTTTCATTCTTTGTAACGAGGCTCGTCCCTTATTTTTAAAGTCCAATCCTATTCATACACTATATTTTTCTATTTATTTTCTTCCTAATACATATCTGTTTTTTTATGTTAATTTTTCAAGCTATAATATTGGTGTCCAGGGTATTATTCATTATTGGGCCTGCACTTCAGACTGCTTAACAGTCTAATATCGAATACAATTGAGCCTCTGGAGCCTAATGTATACCAGTGTTTCTACTCGAGGGCACATGTGCCGTGTTAACCAGATCTGGGCCTGTATACAGGACTAGGCCCAGACTATATAAGTGAAACCACGCTAACATTTCAACAACAGTACTTGAGAAAATATTATTCAGCATTACTAATTAATCATTTCAAACGATGCCAAGTTACACTTTTCGACCACTACTAATTTCAATATTCAATAACTAATTAATAATTCTAGCAAAGTAATTTGTATCAGTGTTGTTATTCTATATGGCAGGTTTAGATATTCAAGTAATTATTACGATACTAGTTGTAGAACTTATTTTGTCATTTTATTTTTAACTAAAGGAAAACAGTGTTGTAACATTAACTAAGCATGCTTGAACTACTGTTGTTAACAATCACAGAAGTCTAAAAACAAATCTGTATATAAATCATTTTTAAATAAAGGTAGGCGATAATACAATTTAAACTTCTAAATTACTTATCCCTTTTTGGATTAAATCGATCGTGATTCAGGGTTTAACTAACAAAAATAGCTAAGTACCAATTTATACGCCCAATTTCAGAATCACACCTATGTATCTAAGTGTATTAACTTTCTATTAGCCTGTTTTAGTTTTAGAATTATGTGATAGCTATATCTAATTTTTAATTATGTTTAACTACAACATTAACTACTTCTACTCTAATCAAGATCGAACTCATATAGTTGTTAATTATTACAACCATTCCTAATGAATTATAGAGAATCTACGAGTTATAACTATAACTATAAGAAAAGAAACAGAAATAATTTCATCGAATATCAATTTTATAGCTTCATTCCTTTATCATGATTTCAATTACACCTTCAGGAAGTAGTAGTGTACCTGATAAAACTAAAACAAACTGATGAGTTCTAAGGAGATGAAGGATAAGAGAAGCCAGCAATGGCAGCACCAGAGTATCAACAGCAAACATGAGTAGGTAATAACACAGCAACTCCCAAACTCAATAGATAACAAGCAATCAACTTGAGAAATAACAGAAATCCAAGCTAGTTGAGATGAACACAGCAGAAAAACCACCAGCAAAGATCCCAGGAACAATACTCGACTCGAAGGCTAAGTAGAAGAACAGTATAGCTGGAAATCCCATGAGTTGAATCCCCATAAATCTAACCTAATGTGTGAAATTTTGAATTCTTAAGACTGGAACCAAATTCGAACTCCAAATTCCAACTCTTAAAAACAGTGAACCTTCCGGCCCTTTTTCAGGCTTGTACAGCCTATTTATAGAGTAATTTGGGGGAAATTTCAAATAAATTATTTCTATTTCCCTCTACACTCTTTTCGATTAAATACATTAAGGTCTAGTATAATTGTAACGGAATACCCTTGAACCCCTGCTAGAAGGTTCTGGGGTGTTCCTTTTTGTTCTATTAGGCAGGTTTTACCTAGTTGCCCCCACTTGCTAAGGTTTATTACATAATTACCTTTTTTTTCTACCTAGTATACCCTTTATTATTCAAGTATTTTCAGAAAAACCAAGCACTAAAGTCATTTATATATAGGCTCTATGTAATCTACAAGAATACCATTTGCCTTTCCTCTTTTACCCCTTGCATTTTATCACATTTACCCGACCTACATTAGGCCTGTCAAGACTTCGGTAACTTGAATGTATTTTAACATATAGCACCCTAAAACTTGTTTTAAAGATTAACCATTCTCAGACTATAGACCTTTTAATGTTAGCCACTTTTACAAAGATAGCCACTAATCAGAGCTCATACTGTGTTTGCAAACATAGCCACAAAAGCATTTACACATATAACCTAAGTACACATAAGCACTCAGAAGTTTAGAAGAAACTATCATACAAATCAAATTGCAGATATAGCCATATTCATGTTGTTTGCACAAGTAACCCTAATGAAGACTTAATTTTTGAATTAATCAGAACTTAGAGAGACATGTTGATAATGGTTGAATTCCAACTAATTAAAACCCTAGTCGAGATAGGATCTACTGAACAATCACATGAACATAGCTAATAGCACATGATTTACAAGTAGCTAATATCAGAACTTAAGAACACTTAGATGATTTCAGGCACATATGAAATAAAATTCAGGGCTAATATGAACAAGTATGAACAAGATATAGAACAGAGATAGATTCAGGCTTTTAAACATGCATAGGAATAGATTCAAGTTCTAAGCATGATAAGCACATAAAGAGACTAAACGGAAACAAGTTTCAAACATAAAAGCCACTGAACATGACAGGGTAGGGTACTTATCTTTTTTAGGGTTTCCTTTCTTTTTCCTTTTCTTCTTTCTTTCTTTTTTCTCTCTTCGTTCTTCCATTTTCTTGATTTTTCCAGTGTTTCAGAGACTCTTGGTCTCCTGAGTATCAGATCTTCCAAATAGGTTCTTGGGGGTCTGATTCGAATATGAGAGTGGTGTTTGGGGACTTGGGGTAAGGTTTTGAAGAGTTATCGTTTTGGGTGCTCACCGGAGTAGGGTTCTGCCGAGACTTTTTCTAATATTCGAATGGTTGGGGTGATATTCGAGACATATGGTTATGGTGGGGTGATAGATCGCCTAAAGACGGTTAGATGGTGTTAAGATGAGAGTCTGGTTCATACTTTGGTGGTCACCGGCTAGGGTTCCAGCGACCGGAATTTCAAGACTGGGGGGCTAAACTGGTAAGCTTTTAGATGGGGTTAATGGTGTTAGACAGCGGAGAAGGGTGTTTGGAGGTTGGCCTGAGCCGGGGAAAAAGGTTGGGGTTGATCACCGGTAGGGTTCTGATGGTCTCCATGAGAGACGGGGGAGGAGGAGAGAACCTAATGCGGCTTGGGTTTGTGTAATGAAGGGTGTCACACCTCCCTTCTTACTACCTCTTTTTCCCCAAAGGAATAAGGTATACCCTGTTAATTACTAATACACCCCGGGAAAGGATATAATAATAATCAACGAGGAAGGAGTTTTTCCACTTTAAGGACAATCAGAATGGGATTTTACTTTAAAGTTTTAGAATCGCCACTTGGGAAGATAATGGTGTCTTAAGTCACCGGTTAATCCCGAATCCGAGAAAATTGACTCTGTTTAAATTGTCCGCAAAACGAGAAATCTGAATAAGGAATTCTGTTAACTCGGGAAAAGGTGTTAGGCACTCCCGAATTCCATGGTTTCAGCACAGTCGCTCAACTGTCATTTTTGACTTATTTGATTTCGTTATATGCTTTTATAGAATGTGAATGTTTCGTTTTGATATTTTAACGACTTGCGATGTCGCGAAAATGCATTTCGAGTTGCACTACAACCAGTACGCATGTGACTTTAATGCGTTTCACCTTCGCCAGGATTTAAGATTTTAGTCACATAAATACTCACTAGTATCAATGAATGTATATTTTAAATCGTGCCTATAATGACTACGGCTTATTATCTTTAGGAAAGACCGTGAAATTCGCTAAACGGTCTCCCCGAGTCTATCATCTATTAACGTTCATGTAGGGCCCTGCGTATTTTGTTCTTATACGAGGCTCATCCCATTATTTTGACTCAGAATTTTTAAACCCAGAATTTTCCAACTCCAATATCTAATGTCTAACGTCTAATTCAGGCTCAAGTGAAGCCTATTTATAGGTGATTTGTGTGAAATTTTGAGGGGGAAATTCAAAATTCTTATTCTTAGTTCCCTCCCCTTCATTCTCTTATTAATTACAGTTTAGTACCTTCATTTTAAGTTCAAAATGCCTTCCAACCCTTGCTGGAAGGTTCTAGGTAATTCTATTTGATTCAATTAAGGGCATATTACTAAGCTGCCCTCACTTGCCAAGGGTTATTTCAGTTATACCTTTTTAATATGCCTATCTTACCTTTTATTTTATGGTTAATTACAAGAATACTAAGCATTAAAGTCTATTTTGTCCCTATAGGCTCTATTAAATTCACAATTATACCATTTATGATTCCCTATATACCCTTATTATTATCCTTTATTTACCCGACCTACTAAGGTCAGGGTATGCTAAGTTTAACACTTATTTATCTACTAGCCACTATCTTATAACCCATTTAAGACTTAACCAGATTTTAACCCCAGCCTCTTTCAATTTTAGCCTCTTTTATATTGACTTAAACCTTTAAAATGTGACCAGAAATAGATTGCAGAACTAACCACTTTAATGTTTCAGAAATGAACAGACTAATCACACAGTTCGAGTATAGTAGCCAGACTAAGTCATTTTTCAATAATAGCCAGATTACTAAACTAGAGAAACTATACTTATCTTTACAACTATAACCAAACCACATAGCACAATAGAATTCAGAATAGTCTAACATATGAATCAAATTATAAATATAGCCAATTCATGTCGTATTGCACACATAGCCTTAATCATAAATCATTTTTCAATTAACCAGAACTCAGAGAGAAGTTTGATAATGGTTGAATCCCAATCAATCAAATCGTAATTTCAGACTAGGCACAGTGAACAAATCACATAAAGAAACATATTTAAACAAGATTCATGTGTTAATCTTATAAAGAACCCTAAAATGCTAAAACAAACTAGTTATGTGCAAAGAACAGGATAGATCTTAGGCATGAGATTATCATAGGCTAATAATAGAAATATTCAGAAGACTAACAGTCAAGAACATGCAAAGGATTATATACAGAAAATTTGGAAGACGAATAGTCAAAAGCATGCAAAGAATCATATATAGAAGTCTTAGAAGACAAATAAGCAAAAACATGCAAGGAATCATATACAAGAGTTTTAGAAGACAAAAACAAAGAAGATAAAGAACACAAAAACTTAGCTTTTAGGATTTGTCTCCTGTTCTTTTCTTTTCTTCTTTCTCTTCTTTCTTTCTTTTTCTTTTATTTTTTCCAAGCTTTAAGATTTTTCAAAGACTTGAAGTCCGATTTTCCAGATTTCCTCGAATGGGTTTATTTTTGGGGTTTTTAGTGGTAGAGGGATGTTATGGGTGTATTTGGGGGTGGGTTACGTTTGGGTGTTCGCCGGAGATAGGGTTCCGGCGAACTTCTTTTCAATATTCGAACGATTTTGGTGTTATTTGAAGCAAACCAACTATATGAGGTGAAAGACCTACTTATAGTGGTCATAGAGTGTAAATTTGGCAGTCTGATTCATAGGTTTAAGGTCACCAGCGAGATTTCCGTTGACCGGACTTTCAAGAAAATGGGGCTTTTGTGGGTTTCTAGGGTTTTCAGGGTGGTCGTGGTGTGTGAGAGTGAAGGAAAAGATGCTTGAGGTTGTTTTTGGCTAGAAAAGGCCATAATTTCAGGCCAGTCTCCATTGGAGACGGAGGTTGAAGAACATGAAGAAGAAGAGGCAGGGCAGTTAGGGTTTGGAGATTGTGTGAATGTATGTATGTGTATTGGTCTCTGAATGAGACGGGGCTTTTATATCTCTTTGGGCACGAGTGATCCTGGCCTTTGGATCAGTTATGATCAATGGCCAGGATTAATTCTCCTTAAATGCTGTCGTTTCAATTAATGAGAGACGACTTGGCATCCGTTAGATCTCCAAACATGGACGGCCATGATTTATTATATATACTACGTCGTTTAATTTTCTTATGAGACTTATCAGCATCCATCTGATCAACTCTTTGGACGGCCAAGATTAAACCTTTATACGACGTCCTTTCCTTTTTATTCAAACCGCCTCATGAGATCCATTGGATTGATATATCAACGGTTGAGATTCAATCGCCCTTTACGCCGTCGTTTTGATTCAGACTTTGGACTGGACGGCCAATTCCTTTGGGGTGTTACACTTTGGGCCTGTATTTTTGAATTTTGGCCCAATTTAATTGTATTTTGTGTATTTTCTTGTATTTTAATTATTTTCTTTGTATTTTTATTTTGTATTTTATTTTCTTTTTTCATATTCCTTTTCAATTGTTGTTTTTCTTTTATTTTCCTATTTTTTCTATTTTTTCTGATATTTAATGACATTTTTGTCATTTTATTTTATTTTTCCGGTATTTTTTGTATTTTTGTTAATTTTCTCATATTTTCCTTATTTTTGTGACATTTTCTAATTAACTCTTTTTGTAGTTTTAATTTCAAATTATTTCAACAACAATCATACAATTATTTCAATTAAACACATAATTGCACATCAAAAACCTTACTTTTATTTTATATTGAAATTTGTTTGCTTAGGGCAAAAATCACGTGCTGACAACTGCCCCTATTTGCTCGGGAACACGAAGAGTTTTAGTGCAAAGATAAGTGAGCAGTAATGAGAGATATTTACCCACTGGCATATTCTGTAAGAAGCATTTTGAAAACCTTTTGACCGCACCCTGCCTCAGAGGTTGCCTACATATCCTGGGCTAAACAGGAATTAGGTCAGTGTAGTTCGGGGAGGTCTGGTAGTTTGAAACTACCAAGACTTGCTACTGCTGCTATTATTGCTGTAATGGCTGACTACCTCCTTGTTACACCGGGATAAAATGAAAAATAAAGAAGCTATTCTAAGCTATGATCTTATGAAATACAATAATTCCTATCTATGTCTTGTCTTCTTGTACTTCCTTGCTTTTCCATATCTCATGTTGCTCTTTCATTTGCATCATTCTTTTTCTGTATTGTTTTGATTATTTTCTTGTTTCTGACATACTGCTTACATCCTTTCATGTGACTTCCAATTGTGTTTCTTGCCTCCAGGCCAATACCTGTTAAAACAAAACAAAACAAAGAAAACATTTTCCTCTGTACCAAGGTGGGCTTTCCATGTGTCATGGTGTTACTCATGTTAGATAAAAGAATTAAAAATGCAGAAATATATTCCCTTGTTATACAGGTGGGCGCCTGAACAGAAATTAAAAAATACAGAAATGTATTCCCTTGTTATACAGGTGGGCGCCTGAACATAAATTAAAAATGCAGAAATGTATTCCCTTGTTATGCAGGTGGGCGTCTGAACAGAAATTAAAATGCAGAAATGTATTCCCTTGTTATACAGGTGGGCGCCTGAATAGAAATTAAAAATGTAGAAATGTATTCCCTTGTTAAACAGGTGGGCGCCTGAACAGAAATTAAAATGCAGAAACGTATTCCCTTGTTATACAGGTGGGCGCCTAAATAGAAATAAAAAATGCAGAAATGTATTCCCTTATTATACAGGTGGGCGCCTGATGCATGAAAATGAAAATGCAGAAAAATATTCCCTTGTTATCCAGGTGGGCGCCTGATGCATAAAAATGAAAATGCATAAAAATATTCCCTTGTTATTTAGGTGGGCGCCTGATGCATGAAAATGAAAATGCAGAAAATATTCCCTTGTTATCTAGGTGGGCGCTGATGCATGAAAAATGAAAATGCAGAAAATATTCCCTTGTTATCCAGGTGGGCGCTTGATGCATAAAAATGAAAATGCAGAAAAATATTCCCTTGTTATCCAGGTGGGCGCCTGATGCATGGAAATGAAAATGCTGAAAATATTCCATTGTTATGCAGGTGGGCGCCTGATGCATGAAAATGAAAATGCAGAAAAATATTCCCTCAGTTTGATAACTGGGGTGTGAGTTTTGAAAAGATAATACCTCCCTTGCCGTTTGGGTAGGTTTCTTGATGACTGAATGAGTCCTCCTCTGCTGATTCCCCCCTTTATTGTTGTATTTCTTTTTTTGTTGTTTTTCTTCTTCCACATTGGTCACATTCACTTTAAAGTTATTAGTGAGAATTTGAATCTTTTGTTCCTGTCTAAATCAGTGAACAATCTTATTAGTTATAAAATGTCGATAAGCAACTGGCATTCTTGTTGGCCTTGCTTCCATCGTCTGCTTCTTCTTGCTTTGTTCTGCTCTGCAGCCCATTGCCAGATTTTCTTCAACTTTTCTTCTGTAATCCTCTTTCTGCTTTCCCTTTTGTTTCTTTTCTTTTCATTTTTCTTTGGCTTTGATTGCCATCCTCTCTTTTGTTTTTCTCTGACCCAGTGTTTTTATGCCTATTAACATGAGAAATTGGTAGTTAGCTTTCAATGGGCAATTGGGTTTTGATCAATGAAATGCAGAAAAATATGAATTTGAAAGAGTAAGAATATTTTGGAGTAGAGACAGAACTTATCTGGGTATGATGGCTGATTCCTCTGACCATGCCATGTATTTAAATTCCGACCCAGTCTGTCCAATCGAATTGTTGTTCCATTCTTTCTTTCAACCTAACCTTTCTTATTTGCTATTTTTCTTCTTTCAAGAGAATATTCCTTACTTTCGCCTTATGGTGCCCGTTAGGGTTTTCACCAATAAGACTCTCTCATTTATATTCTCTCATCTCACCATCGTCTTACGGTGCCGGTTAAGGTTTCCACTGATAAGACTCTCTCATTTTTATTCTCTCATCTCACATTCGCCCTATGGTGCCAGTTTTTTGTTTTCCAAACCACCGGGTACTTTCCATGCCATGTTTCTCCTTATTCTCATTGTATCATCATTTCCTTGAAATTAATCAGAAGGTCTTTCTTTGGACTGTAATGTGGCTTTTGGATGGGTTCAGAAAAAAGGGTATAAAGGCTCAAAATTTAACAAGGGTTCAAAATTATTTACAACTCTTGGAATCATAAACATAACTTCTACCCCAGTTTTAATATTCGGGGAATCTTGGATTTTATTTCTATCATGACTGAACCTCATTGAGGCTACCTACGTACCCTTTCGAGATCAAGTCAGACGTAGTTCGGACTACGTTCATATTCATTGTTGCGTCTTGACTTTTTTCCGATTTTCTTTTTGTCTTTTGTATGTATTTTTCATTTGTTCGCATTCTTTCTTTTTGTCTCTTTTTTTTCATCATTTTTCTTTCATCATCATTTTTTCATTTTTTCTTTTTTCTTGCATCATTTTTTTTTCTGATCGACTCCGAGAGAGGGATATGAAAGAATAAAGCAAATAAGGCTCAATGGGGATATCAATGGATAAAGTGTTTGGGTAGATAATAAAATGCCTTCATCATTTTAATTCCAAAATTATGATAAATACAATTGTACATATGAAAAAGGAATCATACATAATATCTCTTGACTACATCTGAGTTGATAGTAGTCTCTACACATTTTCCTTCAACATCTGATAGATATAGAGCTCCGTTGGACAATACCCGTGACACGATGAATGGTCCTTGCCAATTTGGTGCAAATTTTCCTTTTGCTTCAGCCCAATGAGGCAAAATATGTCTCAACACCAATTTTCCCACTTCAAATTTCTGCGGACGTACTTTCTTATTGTATGATCTGGCCATTCTCCGCTGATGTAATTTTCCATGACAAATTGCCGCTAACCTCTTCTCGTCAATAAAGCTCAGTTGTTTAGCCGAGCTTTTACCTATTCATCATCATCGATTTCAGCCTCAACTATGATCCGAAGAGAAGGTATCTCAATTTCTGTGGGTATGACTGCCTCTGCTCCAACACCAATGAGTAAGGTGTTGCACCAATTGAAGTACGTACAGTGGTACGATAACCCATGAGAGCAAATGGTAGTTTTTCATGCCATTGCCTTGACTCTTCCACCATCTTTCTGAGAATCTTCTTAATATTCTTATTCGCAGCTTCTACTGCCCCATTCGCTTTAGGCCTGTAAGGTGTAGAGTTACGATGCAGGATTTTGAACCTTTGACGTGCTTTTGCCTTGAGGTGACTGTTCAAATTTGCTTCATTGTCTGTGATAATTACCTTAGGAATTCCAAAGCGACAAATGATATTTGTGTGCACGAAATCCACCACCGCCTTCTTTGTCACTGCATTAAATGTCTTTGCCTTCACCTATTTGGTGAAATAATCAATTGCTACCAAGATAAATCTGTGCCCATTAGATGCTGCGGGCTCTATTGGTCCGATGACATCCATGCCCCAGGAAACAAATGGCCACGGTACAGAAATTGTATGCAACTCATAGGGTGGAGAGTGAATCAAATCTCCGTGTATTTGACATTGATGGCATTTCCTCACATATCTAATACAATCGTGCTCCATGGTGAGCCAATAATATCCTTCTCTCAGTATTTTCTTTGCTAAAATGTATCCGCTCATATGAGGTCCGCAAGCTCCTGCATGTACCTCAGCCATAATTGTGTCAGCTTGCTGTGCATTTATGCATCTCAATAGCCCCAAATCTGGTGTTCTTTTGCATACAACTCCTCCACTGAGAAAAAATCCATTTGCCAATCGCCTTATAGCCCTTTTCTGGTCTCTTGTGGCTTGTTCTGGGTACCCCCCAATCCTCAAATATTCTTTGATATCATGATACCACGGCTCACCATCAAGTTCTTCTTCCATGGCGAAGCAATAAACATTTTGATCGCGCACTTGTATCTGCAGTGGATCTACATAAGCTTTATCTGGATGGTGCAACATGGAGGATAATGTGGCCAAAGCATCTACTACTTCTTTGTGCATTCTTGGGATGTGTTTGAACTCTATAAATTGAAATCTTTGAGACAGTTCATGCAGACATTGTCGATAAGGTATCAACTTTAAATCTCTTGTCTCCCATTCTCCTTGAATCTGATGTATCAAGAGATCCGAGTCAGCCATGACCAATCTCTTAAACACCCGTATCTATTGCCATCCTCAATCCCAATATGCATGCTTCATATTCGGCCATATTATTAGTGCAAAAAAATTGAAGCTGAGCGGTAACGGGATAATGCTGACCCGTTTCTGAAATAAGCACTGCTCCAATTCCAACTCCATTACTATTGACGGATCTATCGAAGTACATTCTCCAGCATGGCTTATCATCTTGCTCTACCTCTTCAACGTTCATTGCCTCCTCGTTAGGAAAATATGTTTTTAACGGCTCATACTCATCATCAACTGGGTTTTCTGCTAAATGATCTGCAACTGCTTGCGCCTTCATTGCCGTACGAGTTACATAGATGATGTCAAACTCTATAAGTAGAATTTGCCACTTACCAAGTCTTCCTGTAGGCATAGGATTTTGGCATATATACTTCAATGGATCCAACTGTGATATCAAATATGTGGTATAAGCTGACAGGTAATGTTTCAGTTTTTGAGCAACCCACGTTAGAGAACAACACGTTCTCTCCAATTGAGTGTATTTTACCTCATAAGATGTTAACTTTTTACTGAGGTAATATATCGCTTGCTCTTTCTTTCCCGTTTCGTCATGCTGCCCCAGTACGCAGCCAAAAGAATTATCCAACACGGTCAAATACATGATCAAAGGTCTCCCCGATTCTCCAGGAACTAAAACTGGAGGATTGGCCAAATATTCTTTAATCTTTTTGAAGGCTTCTTGGCATTCATCCGTCCAATTTACCGTAGCATCTTTCTTTAACAATTTGAAAATGGGCTCACAAGTTGATGTTAACTGAGCGATAAATCTGATGATATAATTCAACCTGCCCAATAAACTCATCACTTCTTTCTTATTCTTCGGCGAAGGCAAATTCTGGATTGCTTTTATCTTTGATAGATCCAATTCAATACCACGCCGGCTTACTATAAACCCCAATAACTTTCCTGATGGCACTCTGAAAGCACACTTTGCTTGATTGAGCTTGAGATTATATCTTCAGATCCCCTAGAAAAACTTTCTCAAATCTTTGACATGGTCATATTGCTTTTTGGATTTAATGATGACATCGTCCACATATACTTCGATCTCTCGGTGTATCATGTCATGAAACATAGTGGTCATCGCCCTCATATATGTAGCCCCGGCATTCTTCAACCCTAACGGCATTACCCTATAATAATATGTTCCCCAAGGCGTGAAAAAGGCCATCTTTTCTGCATCTTCTTCGTCCATTAGGATCTGGTGATAACCCGCATAACAATCCACAAAAGAACCAATTTCATGCTTGGCACAATTGTCGATCAATATATGGATATTTGGAAATGGAAAATCATCCTTTGGGCTAGCTTTATTAAGGTCCTGGTAATCAACGTACACCCTGGGTTTTCCATCCTTCTTCGGAACTGGCACAACATTAGCTAACCAGGTGGGATATTTAGTGACCCGTATGACCTTCGCCTCAAATTGCTTATTAACTTCTTCTTTTATTTTCACACTAATGTCCGTTTTAAACTTAACTTCTGTTTTACTGGCCAACATTCTGGATAAATGGGCAATTTATGTACCACCAAATCAGTACTGAGCTCAGTCATGTCATCATAGGACCAAGCAAATATGTCCTTGTACTCGTGTAACAACTTGATTAAATCTTCTCTGGGGGGAAGCCTCTAGATGCACACTGATCATTGTTTCTTGGACATTTTCCTCACTTCCCAGATTAATGGATTCTATCTCATTTAAGTTCGGTTTGGGTTTTTCCTCATAATGACTCAAATCTTTACTAATTTCCTCCAGTAGTTCCTCATCCTCATATTCCACTTCATATTCAATTTCAATTTCCTGTATAACTATTCAATTATCAAGACTGGACTGATAATCCTTCATGCATGACATATCATTGGAATCAACAATATTGAACTGTACAAAATAAAAAGAAAAATAAAATAAGGCAAAAATGGAAGAAGAAAAGAAATTGCATTTCATTGATTTTTCAAAAAGGTAACAAGCACTGGATACATCTGTTTTGATGGGATGTGGAATTACAAAACAAGACAACTTTTGGGGAAATGAAATACTTAAAGCTAACTACCACAACTCCCTCCTGATCGGAAGAGGAGTAGCTTCCGAGTTATTAAGCGTAATCTAGGGTCCCACGAACTGAACATCCATTTTACTTGTTCCTTCACCCATCTCCAACATATTCACATCTTCAAATAGCCTTTCAAACCTTGTTAGGAGTTCCTCATCCGGTTTTATTTCAGCGTGACTTGGCATAACAGTCGCCAGATGTCTCCTTGTACCAGGCTTGGTAAAGGAATCATATAGTTTTGGAATAGGCTTTAGGAGGGACCAACTCTTCTTTTCATTTTTTTAGCTCTTTGGATATCGGCAACGGTTGGCTCGAAAGCCAAACCAAAAGTGTCATTACTGCCCGAAAGTTGGATTGGCTGTGTTATACCTTGCAGAGTTACTCCTAAGCCCTTCCAGGAGAAAACCCATTTCTTATCATTTCCTTGGTGACCATCACTACTGTAGGAGAAACTGTGGGAATCGGAATGTTTTCTCCCTCGGATATTTTATTTACCACCACAGTGTCCATGACTTGATATACCCATGGGCCTTTATCTCCTTCAGCTTCCTCAAATGGTGTAATAGCATTGCAGACATCATCTCCTCCGTGCACTATGATCTCCTGTTTCTCCCACTCAAATTTTACCATCTGATGCAAAGAGGATGGTACAGCTTTCGCCGCATGGATCCACGGACGTCCCAATAAAAGATTGTAAGATACAACAACATCTAGCACTTGGAACTCCATAGTGAATTCCACTAGTCCAATAGTAATCTCCAATATAATATCCCCTACAGTATTCTTTCCACCTCCATCAAAACGGCTGTACACATACAGTATTCCGATGAATTCTATCAGGATTGACCCTCAACTTCCTCAAGGTTGAGAGTGGACAAATATTGGCACTTGACCCGTTGTCCACCAGAACACGGGTTACTACAGATTCTTCACACTTGACTGTGAGGTATAGTGCTTTGTTATGCTCCGTTCCTTCAAGCGGCAACTCATTATCTGAAAATGTTATCTTATTTGTCTCAAAGATCTTGTTCGTAATTTTCTCTAGATGGCATACTGAAATCTTCTTAGGAACATGGGCTTCATTTAAAATTTTCATCAACACCTTTCTATGAATGGATTAGCAATGATAAAAATGAAATCTGCGTGGGCGTTTTTCTCAATTGCTTTACTATAGAATAGTCTTGAGCCTTCATCTTTTTCAAGAACTCTTCCACTTCCTCTTAAGTAACTGCCTTCTTTACATGAGCCATTTTTTCCTTTACCACTTTTGTCTTCCTCAATTCTTCGGGGGTAAAGCATCGCCCGGAGCAATCTAAACCATGCATTTTATTGATGTCTCCTTTAACTTCCTCCCCTTTATACATCACTGTAACCATATCATAATTCCATGGTATGGCCCTGGTGTTCACGACTGGAATCTGTACCACTGGTTTGATAACCACCGGCTCCACATAAGCCCTTCACGGCCAACAAAGGCTTTGCTCCCGACACTACTACTTTCACGGGTTCAACCACTGATGGCTTCTTCGCTGGTAACTCAGTTGACACTTTCTCCTTTTCAACTTCCCCTTCCACCTTGTTGTTCGCTTTAATCATCATCACTGATTGAGAAGGTTTCCTACCACTCTCTCCTTGCTCCAATTCTATCATATGCGTCTCATGATGTGCTGGCAAAGGATTCTATGTGATATTGGGAGTTTCCGGAGCTTGCACTTCAATCCTCCTGGTATCAATAAGTTCCTGTATGGCGGACTTTAAATGCTAACACTTTTCTGTATCATGTCCCGGCGCCCCGGAACAATACTCACATCGGACTGATTGGTCTAGATTTCTGGGTGGTGGGTTGGGAATTTTTGGTTCAATAGGGTTCAACATCCCTAGTTCTCTCAAACGATGAAAAAGACTGGTATATGACTCCCCTAACGTAGTAAATATTCTCTTTATTTGGGCTCTATCTCCTTTTACTTCGGATCTGGACGAAAATTGGGTCGATTTGGATTTCTGTATGTTTTGGAAGGCGGATAGGTATTTTGTGCGTAGTAGACATTTTGAGGAGCTGGGGTACGCCATGCATATAGAGGCGATGGGTAAGGTTGATCATGTGGGACGGAAAAATGTGGATTGGTTGGAGGATAATATGGTGGAGGTGGGTTATATGGTGCTGGTGGATATGGTTGGTATGGGCGAGGTGGATAATGATATGTATTGGGGCCTTGGGACCATGATCTACCTTAAATGACCGCAACTTCCTCCTTCTTCTTCTTGCCAATCGATCCTCCAGTTCCAGTCTATATTGCTTGGTTTGTGGCCTTAATAGCCGAGTAGCTCATGATCTTATTTGTCTTTAGCCCTTCTTCTACAAAGCTTCCCATCTTGACTACCTCGTTAAAGGTTTTTCCAATTGCCGATACTAAGTGGCCATAGTAGGTTGGCTCCAAAGCCTGTAGAAAGCAGTCCACCATTTCTGCTTCTTTCATTGGCGGGTCTACTTGTGCAGCCTGCTCCCTCCACCTGAATCCGTATTCCCGAAAACTTTCCCCGGGTTTCTTCTCCATCTTAGTCAATGATAACCTGTCAGGGATAATCTCTAGGTTGTATTGGAAATGGTTTACAAACGATTGAGCTAGGTCATCCCAGATGAACCACCTGGTATGATCATGTCGAGTATACCACTCCAACACCGAACCACTTAAGCTCTGGATAAAATAAGCCGTAAGTAACTCATCCCTTCTTCCTGCTCCGCGCATTTTACTACAGTAACCCCTCAGATGGGCTACTGGATCCTTGTGACCATCATACATATCAAACTTGGGTAACTTAAACCCGGCCGGGAGCTGTACCTCCGGAAACAAGCATAGATCTTTATACGCAACACTCATTTGGCCTCCTAGCCCTTGTATGTTACGAAATGACTATTCAAGACTTTTCATCTTATGGGCCATCTCTTCCTATTCCAAATTTCTGACAGGCTTTTCCTCTTCTGTCATGTCTATGAGCGGTGTGCAGGAATCATGTTGCCTGAAAGTTGGTTCTGGTGGATAATAATGAGTGTCCTGAACATGGAAGACAGGTTCGCTGGAAGATTTGTGTAGAGCAGCGGGTGGCGGTGCCACGTATACTTGAGCGACCTGAGGTGGTGGTGGTGGAGCTTGTTTGGACAATGGTGGAGGTGCTTGTGAGGTTGTAGCATAGTAATGCGGGTAAGTTGGGTATGTGGAGGACGAGTTCATAGTGGGTGGTTCAGGATTTGTGTTTGTAGGAGAGATGTATGCTAGGTTGGCTGGATAGGAAGGCAAAGGTTGACCCCTAGACCAGGCCTGGTACATCTCTGACATCTGCTATTTTAATTTGTACATCCCTTCTATCATACTGGCTACGTCCACAACTTCTTCCTCTTGTACCGGATCCATAATAATGGGCTCGATTTCCTAAGTCACTGCTTTGGTTATGGCTTTTGAACATGTATTGTAGCTGTGATGTGCCAGAATGCCGGTTACCAACTGAAAATTTGATACTCATCAACAACAAAACTCGTTAATAGTTAGCTCATAAGGGGTAAGATATCATAATTAAGAATCACAAATTTTGCCCAGTCATTATGCATCATCCCGGCATTATTCCTCTTTGAACCACCAATTTTCTTTTCACTTTTGTTTTTCTTCCTTTCATTGCTTTTCTGTTTATTCCTCTTTCTTATTTTATTCTTTTCCATTTTCATTTTTGTTTTTTCATTTTTGTTTTTTGTTCCTACATGTTTGCCTATCACCCAAATAGTTTGCATAAAAAGAAAGAAAAATAACAGCAACTTTTGAATTTTTCATTGATACTCAAACATCGATTACAAATGATGTTGTACTACAAAATTCAAAAGAAAAGTACAAATACAAAATTCATGCCCTATGAATACATTAAAGCTCCTAGTGCCCGCAAGACATCGTTCGGTCTTGCCGCGGGCCTATATGCTAATCCACTTTGGAGTTTGTCCAGGTCGGTCATTACTTGCTTTACAAAGAACTTTACTGCTGATGTGAATGTTGACTAGGACATATCTTCACACAATTGGCATTTCTTTGTGATGTACTGAGCAATGTTAACGATTCTTTCCCTAATGACCCATTTTTCCTGAAGCAACTTACCAATCTGTTCGGCACGAGCATCTAAGGTTTGTTTGTTCTCCTTTTGTAGTTGTTGTAGCTCCAATTCTAACCGAGCCATAGCCATGTAGCAATGTTCTCTCTCTACTTCAAACTCCTTGGTTTGTTTGCTACTTTTGACTTTGGCTGTAATGATTTTCTTTCTCAATCGAGCTACCTCAACCCTATGTTCATCTTGTAATCGTTGAACCATTCAAACTCTTTCCTCAGCATTTTTGGCCAGTTGTTTCCGAACCCCGACTAACTCCTTTTCAGCTTTATCCAGATCAAAGCTATATTTATTCACTTTGCGCCGAAGATTTTCAATTAACTTTTCATCTCGGGCAAGGCGAACTGGGGTTTCAGCTGTTGTTTTCATCTTTGCAATCTGAGCCTTCAAGATTTCATTCTCTTTTCTCAGTTGTTTCTTTCCTCCCTAATCGGATGCCGCTTGTAAGCTGCTTTCGAATTTGAGGTCTTGGAATTGTTTCACTAACAAGCTGATTCTGGCTCGGTACTCATTTTCTTTGGCCACCCAATCTTTGTATTCGTTAGACTGCTCGACCAACTCTTGAATGTGAGGCCTCTTCATTGGTCTATCATGCTCGACATCCCGGCGATACCATACGCCATACCCTGGTGATACTTCCCCTCGAGCTCGGTCACACAAGTGTCTACTCTCAAGCATTGGCATTCATTTGAGATCTGTCGAATCTTTGCTTCCTGGAATTGTCCGTCCGGACTAATTTCTACGGCTTGTAGGCTGAGGTCCCCATATTTTGGTATGACCTGATATCTCCCGAGCTGCCGCAATACCCTATACGGCGCATACGGCTGAATGCTTTTAAGACCCATTATCAGAAATTGCGATTCTTCTGTTGGCATATATATCACCTCGTTGAGGGGCAACCATCCGTATGCCCAATCAATTTGGCTAGTAGTCAACGATCGCAAGTATGTAATCCAACCTTTTGATCCTTCTGACAGCTTAACTTCTTTCATTCTCATATAAATCTCTTCAATGCATGTCTTTTCAGACGACCCGTAACTCGAGAATGGAGGGTGACGACACAAATGTTCTATCAACCACATCCGGAGAAGCAAATTGCATCCCTCGAAGAAGTCATGCCCTGCTTTACAGGATGTGAGGGCACGGAAGATATTAGCTACAATCATCGGTGCCAGTGCGCTAATATCTTACACAAGGAGAGTACTAGCAATCTCGGCGACCCTTATATATATATTTTTATCTTTCACAAGGAGAGTACTAGCAATCTCTGAAACCAAACCATAGAACCACGCCACACTTTCTGAAAAGCATACACAAGATCAGAATTCACATATGTACTTAGAGTAAGCCCGAACCAGCTGTAATAACCCATACTTGCACCCTCAGGTGAAAACATATGATATACTGCCAAAAACAAACACTGGGAACCATAACTTCTATTCATAGCATTTGTCCCTAGCAGCCAATTATCGGCCGAGAACCTCTTATTAGCTAAAGCTTTATTTCAACACTTTCATCTTCTACCGACGATGAATGTGACACGTTATAAATTGTAATCATCTCTCAGATCAACCATTCCTGAAACCACTTCCCTTGACTAATATCACAACAGATTTTCGGGTCAAACCTCGATATTATCTCCTAACAAGCTGAGATCAAATTTGTCTGTATTGAGTAATGAACCCAACAATCACCTCGAATCCAATACCACTCTCATGATATGATACCTCAATACAAGTCTAAGCCACATCTTGAATAATACACGTACCAGTAAAAAATGATCTTAACACCCTCAAATCATGACAAATGACTCAAACGAAAGAGTTATACCTCAAGCTCATCAATACCATTACAATACAAGGATGAGAACACGTTTCACATCATAGAAATAGAATGCCTGAATCTACCCCGAAAGGTCATAAGTCTCGTAGCCTCGCTACAATGTGCGATCCTATCTTAACACCGTTACATCTGGAGCACCTCAAGTCGCTATGCTCAAAATCAACAACCACACACAATTGATGACGGAAACTAACGCAATTCATTGCCCCCACGGTGAAACAGAGAATACACAACACATAACTCGATAGACCATAGCCAATGCTCCATACACTGAGCGACACTCGATTACTCTTCCCGCTCGACTTTCTCTATGAATTCTCAATGGAACCGCACCACATGTGGCCATAACCAACAAATCACAATGTCTCACAACATCGAAATACAATTCAAGCTAAATGCGCAGCCATATCGGCCTGCCAACGAACTCAGTACCAAGAAGGCTAAAAATATTTTTTCCACTTCTCCAACTCCTTCCGAAGGCACCAAATAAATACTGAAATCCACAATCTCACCTGGTTACATGCCCAGCCACATGAAACGTATCCGAAAATTCCCTTAATAATGGAATGAGATCAATTGTAGCAACCTCTACACTGAGATCTATCAGAAATGCCCAATTAACAAAGTACTCCTTCCCAACGGTCTGTTGGTTCTTTGAAATATAAATCACTCTGCGAAAACATATTCTAACGCATTTCACCACTTCACCCGTGGCATTTCTAGCATAGCCCTTAATGCAATAGTTAAAAATCACCCCAACACTAAGACAACCAGTCTGAATTCCACTTGTGGACCCAACATGAACATGCTGCAATACTACTGAAATTTAATCAGTTTAGTCATATTACCTTTTTCTGAAACTCATACTCTCGTCAATCACTTCCACTTAGCATTACCATCTTCCCAAATCATCTACAGCTCTCTTATCTAATCACTTAGAAGGAATCACTACACATCCCATGCTCTGCATGACATACACACCTTGTGCAAGTTCTTACAATACTGACACGATGGATGAGACTTGTACACATTCTTAATACTACCGAAACGACAATTCATTAGTTCTATACTATTGGAAGGAATTATCATCTCATTCTGAGTCAAATAATGGTTTTAGCTCTTTACCTTACTTCATATACTCAGATTGCATTGATCTCGAATTCAATGATCTCGTCTCACTCAGTACGAATTGCTCGGGCAATAAGCCACTCCAGATATAATTAAATGTCACATATGATTCCCCAGTGTGCCAATAGGCTACCAATTCGAATGCGGTACTAAAGAAAACGAGCTCTAGAAGGAATTGTCAAATCCTACGCACTAACACAAACTTTTCTTGGAAAACCGAAAGCAAGGCATACATAGACAGCATATAGAAAACTATACTCGATATCACACTATTGCGGCACGCAACCTGCTCCAGATAGTATACCTGTAGCGGTGTGCCACTCGATCCACACATAAATTTCACATAAAAAGATGCTCATCGAGCCAAATTTGCTGTTTAAAACATATTACCGAGTATTGATTGTATGCACGCTAAGTGCATAATAATATCTCTGAGGGACATATAGCGTTATAAACTACAAAACTCAAGCACAACTGAGGTGCAATGTACAATTTGAATCTCAAAAGCCAAGATGCTCATATAGCGTCATTCCTATGCGGATTCTTAACATATATCGATTTCTCAATCCGTCTCACAACTCACACAGTGTAATGCATCACTACGCAAAAATATCTGACAAAGAAAATTCAACGTAACTACTCCTCCACGAGGTCCGCGTTACAAAAATGCAAACATCTGGCCTGATATAGATCCATTATTCACATTAAGTCCATCCACCGACTTCAAGCTGATTCTCATCACAATGAGCTAGTTTGACAACCTTTCAAGGGTCCATACTAACCTTTTTTTTCTCATAACGTACAAGAACAACCATCTCAATCGGGGTAATCCTCCCCAGTTCACAACCCAATATGCTAAGTGCCCTCCAGGCATGAATCTTTAATTTAACGACAACATCTCAAACTTCATACTTGGTTTACATCTTTAATCAATCAAGTGATCACATGTCACACTTATAAAATCTTCCAGTGGACATACTCCCACAACCTACCGCAACAATATTTGCGGCGTACCTCCAAACCACCGATTGTACTAACGCTGTAAAGCAATTAAGAATGACTAACCAGGATGCAACACCGCTTTCAGGTGACGATGAAGACAATACCAATTTATCTTAACCACCGAAACTTTTTCTTGCTCATCCGATCTCTTGACATCTTGTCAAAAAAACATTCCTTTACTCGTGCCATTCTCGGCTCAATTTCTACAACTAGAACTGGTTCACCAGTATACCTTTAAGAAAGAACCAACATAGCACATAAATGCGCAATCAGCTAATTAATGGCAAGCTCCCCAACTTGGCTCGAAGCCATATATCACAACACACTATATTCATAACGCATATGCTCTGTTGCTGTCGTAAGACCATGGTGAGATTAAACTCACTCTTTCATAAGCTTGTGGAAACACAAATCATCTGGAATTTTAACTTTTCTGCATTTTCTAGCATTCACTCACATAACGGTTAAGCCTACTCTCTAGGCGACCAAATTTTTTACTAAGTCCCAAATTTTTTTTCCAAAAATTTTGGCAGAGTTTCGATTGTAATTGGGCCTATCCACCTGCCATAGAATCACCAAAATCATCCTAACCACACAGCAACAACTCGACAAAGCACCACAACGTATATCAACAACATTAATTTCTCAATACTACCTGTATTATATTACCAAAATTGATACATGGACATGTGTTGCACCTATTCGAATCATAACACATAGAAAATACCTTTTAATTATACATGAGATCTTCTAACATACACACAAGGTTCATACCACGCGAGAACACTCCGCAGTAGATAACCCACCTGCTTTGCCTCAATTTAGTATTTCAGCATGCCTTCCACCATCATATACATTACACGGTCATATAATCTTCCTGGGTCTGAACTCAACACACAATGTGCTATGTACCTCGCTCCTAACTAGGGGAACTGAAAGGATTCCCCATGCACCCACAACTCGGGTCAACACATCCAATCACAAGGGAAATCAAACACATAATTGTCCATTTATCATCTAGCAGTCCTACTTCGACACTTCTAAGTCATATATACACATCACACAACACCAATATACTCATCACGTAGCTATCTAGCCGACATTCGCACAATTAGGGATAATACTGAACATATAAGTTCATAATACCAGCTCGCAAAATCGGCACCTTGGTGCTCAAGCCATAGGCGAAGATTCAGCCTCAAGTTCTCCAAACTGGCCCAACATGAACTCAAGGAGATTACATCTTGCCCCTCGATTAGGGAATCACCGGCCATCGATACAGAGGTATTATTGCATGCTCGCGTGCGCATATAGACGTGTGGAAGGAATTTCAAAAGTTATATCTCAAGCTGAATCAAATACGCACGATAAGAATTCCAAGAAAGTGAAGTGTTTCCTAAAGTTCTGTAGCCTCCTGAGGATAGATACGGACATCTACGTATCGATCCGCGAGAACCTACTAAACCAGCTCATGACTCGCGAGGCCTAGTAACCTAGGCTCTGGTACCAACTTGTCACGATCCCAATCCTTTTCGTGATGCCGCCCAACAAAACTGCTAGACAAGCCCGACCATTTACACTCTCTTCCCGAGCACAAAGCTCAAACTAATTACTTGAATATTATTATCAACAATAAAGCTAGATTCTTAACTGATAGATAGAAGCTAAGCTAAATAATCTCCTAAAGACCTGGGGTCACAAGTTTAGAGCCTCTAAACAAAAATGGATAACAATATCTGAACAGAAATATCCAAGTCTGGAAATGAATATAAGAAAATAAATTGAATAAGAAGAGAAGCCAGGTCCTGCCAACGCCAGCAGCTACCTCAGAAACTCGGATAAACTCTGAATAAGACTGGACTACGCGGCTAAACCTCCTGCGTACCTGAATCTACACACAAAGGTGCAGGGAGTAGGGGTGAGTACTAAGTACTCATTGAGTAAAAAACATATAAAATAGCTGAAAGCTAGAAGTCCACAAAATGCAACAAAGCAAAGCTATGTCTAACAGTTCGATACCTACTACGAACTAACAATAACAGCAAGCCACAAATAACACAAGTAATTAACAATGCATGAATGCAATGCAATGCCCATGACCGCTACGGCGTGTAACCTGATCCGTTTAATGTCGATGGCGCTCACTGAGGGGTGTGAACAGACTCCGGAGGGGCTCCTTTAGCCCAAGCACAATTATTCATATCATTAGCTACAGCGTGCAGCCCGATCCATACTCAGTCCACAATATGCATATGAGTCACATAGCAGTTTCAATTTATTTATTTCCAGTTTCCAATCATTAATAAGGAAAATACTTTAGTTACTTAATTTTCAGGAAAAAGTGACTTAGCATTTTATAATAGTGATTAAACCCAGGACTGAGATCAATGATTGTACAAATCATGCTACCACAATGATATTTATCCCCTAAGGATACTACAGGTCGGCACAAGGCCCCAAACATGGCATAAAGACCAGATATATTCAACACAGGGTGCGTTTTAGTCACCAGTATAGTATTATTCTTGTTCGGGATGGACCAAGTCACAATCCCTAGTCATAAACAATCCTGCACCTACCATGGGATGCGAGTCACGACCTAAATAGCGTCACAATGTGATAAGCCGGGGTTTCAAACACTCAGGCCATCATATACACCAACTACTCACCTCTAACCGGCCGTGGACTCGTCCGCAATGCCTTTTCATTTCGTATCGGCTTCCTCGCGCATCGAATCTAGTCAAAACCACAATGAATACATAAATACGGGTCAAAGAAACATAACCCTATAAAAAAATACTCGAAAAGTATAATAAGTCACGAAGATGGTAAAACCCGAGCCCCGGGCCCACCTCTCGAAAAATTCTAAAAATTACACCAACGGATTCCTTGTCTCTCCACAAGTCTATACATATAAAAACACCAAAATCGGAGTCCATTTGACCCCTCAAATTCCAACTTTACACATTCATAGGTTTCAAGCCCTAACCTCCATTTTTACCCCTTAAATCCTTGGTTTTTAGTGTTTAGTCTATGTTTTTGTAATAACAACATAGTCCGAGTCTGAGAACTCTTACATGATGAAAGCCCACAAATTCTCTCTTCAAAATCGCCTCAGAAGCTTCTTCCCGTTTTAAAATTGGAAGAAAACTCGACCTGCTCATTATAGGTATACCGTTCACGCGTTTTATTGCTCCCAATAGATTTCTTGTTAAATTCTAATTAATTTAGGCTTTTGAATCACTCAATTTGACCTTATAATAAAGGAGATATATAGGTTTTAAGATTTGCAAATAGTGCAGGTTTTTATTACGCTGTCAGAGGCAATATCGTCATTAATTTGAAAATTTGGGCAACCTTGGTAAAACGGCCATAAAATCCTCATATGATGACTAAATTCGATGATTCTTTTTGGTACGGGTCCGTAATTACGATACCGATCCAATTCTTTATTCAAAATAGTAATCGGAGCTAATTTGTTCAATATGATATCATTTATGCTTGAAGAAACAATGTCGAAGCATAAGAAAAACGAGCAGAATACAGTCCAAACCTATCTGAAACTCACCCGATCTCCTCGGGACCGCATAAGAACATATTAACATGTCACATAAAATCCTCATACGATGTCTAAATTTGATGATTCTTTTTGCTACGGGTCCGTAATTACGATACGGATCCAATTCTTTATTCAAAACAGTAATCGGAGCTAGTTTGTTCAATATGATATCATTTATGCTTGAAGAAATGATGTCGAAGCATAAGAAAAACGAGCACAACACAATCCAAACCTATCTGAAACTTACCCGATCTCCTCGGGACCGCATAAGAACATATTAACATGTCACATATGATCATGAAAACTTAGTTGCACTCTCAAAACGCCAAAACTAACATCAAAATACCAAATTTACTTCGGATTCAAGCCCAAGTTCTTCTAAAACTTCCTAAACACGCATTTGATCAAAAACCCAACCAAATCACCTCCGAATAACCTGAAACTTTGTATGCATATAAAAATCACCTAACAGTGATACTGCAACTCTCGGAATTCTATTCCGACCCTCGAATCAAAATCTCACCTACCAATCAAAATTACCCAAAATTCAACCTTAGCCAATTCAAGCCTAATTCTACATCGGACCTCCAAATTGAATTCCGACTTCACTCCTAAGTCACAAATCATACTCTAAAACTAGTAGAATCATTGGAAATCCATTCCGAGCCTTCTAACTCATAAGTCAACATTCAGTTAACTTTTCCAAACTAACCTTGTCATAAAGAGACTAATTGTCTCATTTCTAACCGAACTCTATCCGAATTACTTCAAATTCTCCAAACACATATAATGAGACATGTAGAAGCATAAAACAAGGAAAACGGGATGGTAACTCCCATAACGACGGGTTAGGTCGTTACAACAACCTTGATTTTTTCACTTAAGGGGACGATGTCGTTTGGCTCAGCTGTGAGATTGGGTCGGTCTCAAATGAGAATGCGTCGGGCTGTGAAGCGTGTTGGAGACCGTAGGATCAAGAGAGATGAACGACATCGATCAAGGCTCCTGAAACGTTGTCGTTTCAATTGTCGTTCCTTTTACCAATAGACCTAGACTAGGTCGTCCAAATATTTGGACCTGATTTTTGGTCTTTAAACTTCAGCCCAATCCGATTTTTCTTAATTCTCCAACCCTTTTCTTTTTCTTCTTTTAATTAACAAATTCAACAAAATTGCAAAAATAAATTGTAAAATTAAAATTAAAACTACCAAAATATCAATTTACCTTTTAACAACAATTAACACACAAGTTAAAATATTTAATTAAAAAATAAAATCACACAATGGCGCACTTAAATGACAAAATAGACTAAATGCATATTTTTTATGATTTTTTTAAAACAAAATTATCGTTTAATTAATTCCTATATGCCCAATTAGATCCTTAAAAATCAAATAACCAACAAAATATTAAATGGATCCCTAATAATTAACACACAATTTAAATACTAATTAAAGTAATAATCACACCATTATACTTTAAATGACAAAATTACCACAGATACATATTTTGTGATTTTCCTCTTTCAAAAACCAAATATTAGGCAGTTAATTCCTAATAGTAGGATGAAATCCTAAGTTCATATGCCACATATTTTATATATTTTAATTAGTTAAAACAAGATAAACATTCATAGACGAAACACAAATAATTATCCAAAAAGTGTCACGTAAATTCTAAAAATTGCACACCAAAGAAATATTTATTTTATTTTTGACTTCTTTCGGAGTAGTTCTTGGGAAAGCAGAAATCACGTGCTCACAGCTGCCCTTCTTTATCCGGAAACACAAAGAATTTTGGTGCAAAGGTAAAGTGAGCGGATACGAGTTCGAGTACTCCGTGTGAAGCATTTTTTTGAAAGATTTAACTGAGCCTTTCCTTCGAAGGTTTCATACATATCCCTGGCGAAGGGGAATCAGGTTAATGTAGTTCGGAAAGTTTTGGTAGCTGGGAATACCATGTGACTGCAATTTGCTGTTACTACTACTGCATGTTGTTAATACCGCTACCGATCTCCTTATTACACCGTGCTCAAAGAAAAATCAAGAAGCTAGGCTAGACTACGGATTGCAAGATCCCATCTATCTTCACTTTGTTCTTGATGTCTTACTTTCTTGTCGGCTTGTATCTATTTTGGTGCTTCTTTCTTTCAAAAACTGATGGGGATGACACTTGTCTCTTGCTTTCCTGAACACCAGTTTGCATCATTTTGTTCTGTCCGTTGAGGATGCGACTTCCTTCATTATGCTGGGGATATTTTGTTGTAACCTTCTGCCTTTCGGTGGGTTATTAATTTCAAGACCTGAAATGTAAAGAGTAAAGACTGAAATATATTCCCTCGTTATACAGGTGGGCTCCTAAATACTAAGGCATGACATGTATTCCCTTATTATACACGTGGGCGCCTAATTCCTAAGGCGTGAAATGTATTTCCTTGTTGTACATGCGGGCGCCTAATTGATAAGGGCATGAAAAGTATTCCCTTGTTATACAGGTGGGCACCTAATTGGTAAGACCTGAAAAGTATTTCCTTCTTATACAATTGGCGCCTAATTGGTAAGACATTAAAAGTATCCCCTTGTTATACAGGTGGTCGCCTAATTGGTAAGATATGAAAAGTATTCCCTTATTATACAGGTGGGCGCCTAATTGCTAAGATATGAAAAGTATTCCCTTGTTATACATGTGGGCGCCTAATTGGTAAGACATGAAAAGTGTTCCCTTGTTAAACAGGTGGGCGCCTAATTGCTAAGAGATGAAAAATATTCCCTTGTTATACAGGTGGACGCCTAATTGGTAAGATATGAAAAGTGTTCCCTTGTCATAAAGGTGGGCGCCTAATTACTAAGATGTGAGAAGTATTCCCTCGTTATACAGGTGGACGCCTAATTGCTAAAACATGAAAAATATTCCCTTGTTATACAGGTGAGCGCCTAATTGGTAAGATATGAAAAGTATTCCCTTGTTATACAGGTGGGCACCTAATTGGTAAGACATGAAAAGTATTCCCTTGTTATACATGTGGCCGCCTAATTGGTAAGATATGAACAGTATTCCCTTGTTATACAGGTGGGCGTCTAATTGGTAAGGCATGAAAAGTATTCCCTTGTTATACATGTGGGCGCCTAATTGCTAAGATATGAAAAGTATTCCCTTGTTATACAGGTGGGCGCCTAATTGCTAAGATGTGAAAAGTATTCCCTTGTTATACAGGTGGGTGCCTAATTGCTAAAACATGAAAAGTATTCCATTGTTATATAGGTGGGCACCTAATTGCCAAGATATGAAAAGTTTTCCCTTGTTATGCAGGTGGGCGCCTAATTGGTAAGATATGAAAAGCATTCCCTTGTTATATAGGTGGGCGCCTAATTGATAAGACATGAAAAGTATTCCATTGTTATATAGGTGGGCACCCAATTGGTAAGATATGAAAAGTATTCCCTTGTTATACCGATGGGTGCCTAATTGGTAAGATATGAAAAGTATTCCCTTGTTATACAGGTGGGTGCCTAATGGTAAACAATAACTTGAATTTGCTTCCTCGTTTCTCCGAGAAAATTTTCAACTGTGGTAGAAAATTTTCTGCCCCGGTTCTAGCGATCTTTCTTATGACGTGTCTTTCGGCTATCATCAACATTTTATTTTCCCGTTTCCAACTAAAGGAAATTTTGTTAGTTAAAACGTGGTGAGTGGTCGTGCCACCCTTGCTGGGGGATGGTTGTTCCCTTCCCATTTTCCTGCTCTATGTTTCCAAAACTTGTTGGGGATGATGTTATTTGCTGGGAGTGACATTTCTACTGGGGATGGTTTTTCCATTTATTCCTTCCCTGTTTTGTGTTTCAATACTCGTTGAGAGTTATTTTATTAAAGATGAATTTTCCTTTCTTCCTTTCCCACTCTGTGTTGTCCGGCCGTCTTGGAACTTGGTTGATAATTGGTCAGAGTTCTGCTGGGGATCCTCTTGGAACTTGGCCCACAATTTCCTCAACATGTTGTTTTTTCGGTTCTTCTCCATACTTTCCTTGCCATTTTAGACCAATATTATTCAGCCTTGCAACAAATGTCTTTTTGTCTTATTGCCTTGTCTCTGGCCTGTCCTCTTCACATTTTGCTTTGTACCATTTTGGGCAACTGGTAGTAAGCTCTGAAAGATCTTTCAAAACAAATTTCTGGAAAAAGCCTTTTAAACAAAGAAAAGAAAGATAGAAAAATAGAAAATCTTTCTGAACAAATGATGGGAAAGAGAAAAGAAAGGAACTTATATGGGGTGGTATAACCATTTCCAACGATCATGTCGTGCATTCCAGATTAATCAACCCAGTCCATTTGTGTCAATCAATCTTTCTGACGTCTTCACTTGCTGGGGATAAACATGTGCCCAACTCTTCGCAAAATGTGGATCCTTTCCACCAATCTTATCTTGTCGCGTCATAGTGCCCTTCGAGGGGTTTTCACTAATAAGACTCTCTCTTTTCTCTCAGCTCCCAACGCCTTATGGTGCCTGCGAATGTTTTCATCGATAAGACTCTCTCATTTTGCTTCTCTCAGCTTACGTCACCTTAGGGTTCCTGTGAAGGTTTTCATCGATAAGACTCTCTCATTTTGCTTCTCTCAGCTTACGTTGCCTTACGGTGCCGGTGAAGGTTTTCACCGATAAGACTCTCTCATTTTTCTTCTCTCAACTGGGGATTGGAGTATTGCCGATATGATTCTCTCTGTTGGGAATTCATATGACTATCAATTCTTTCAGCTCATGATCCTCATTCAGTCGGGAATAAGCGTGTTATTCTTGGCTTTTATTTGCCTGTCTTGGCACCTCTCGGATACTAATTGGGAGTTTTTTTTTGGACTTCAATATGGGTTTTATGTGGGGCTTAAAATAAAATGAGATAAAAATTCGAAATAACTTTGACGGGTAAAACATTACAACTCTTGGAATCAAAAATCTTTTCAAAATTCAAAAACATAACTTCTGCCCCAGTTCTCTTGCTTGGGGGATTTTTGACTTTTGTTACATTATGACCGAGCCGTGAGGCATCTACGTATCCTCTTTGAGGAATCAGGTCGAACGTAGTTCTCTTGATTCCTTTATTTTTCTTGTGACTTTCCTTTTTGTTTTTTTTGTTATTATTTTCCTTTTTTTCATTTTTTGTTTTCATTAATGATTCCAAAAGAGGGGTACGAAAGAATAAGTAAGGCTCAAAGGGGGAAAACAAAGTTAAAAGTGTTTAGATAGAAGAAAGAATTGCCTTAGTCATTTCATTATCCGATAAACACCAAGTACAAACAATCAAATAAACCAAAGTTATAATCAAAGAAATTACACGTAATATCTCTTGACCATATCAGAATCCATAGCCATGTCGATGAATCTTCCTTCGATGTCTATTAGACATAAATCACCGTTGGATAACACTCTGGTCACAATATACGACCCTAGCCAATTTGGGGCGAACTTGCCTTTTGCCTCGATCTGATGTGGGAGGATCTGTTTCCATACTTGGAGCCCTACTTCAAATTTCCTGGGGCACACCTTCTTATTGTATGCTCTTGCCATTTTCTTCTGATACAACTGGCCATGACATACTGCCGCCAATCATTTTTTTATTAATTAAGATCAACTGCTCCAATCGAGCTTTGACCCATTCATCATCGTCAATCCTGGCTTCAGCGACAATTCAGAGAGACGAAATTTCAATTTACACCGGTATCACTACCTCAGTTCCGTTTACCAACAAATAAGGAGTTGCACCTACTAAAGTACAAATAGTAGTGCGATAACCCAACAATGCAAATGGTAACTTTTCATGCCATTGCCTGGATCCTTCTACCATCTTCCTCAATATTTTCTTTATGTTCTTGTTGGCTGCCTCAACCGCTCTATTGGCCTTGGGACGATACTATGTGTAATCTTAAACTATTGACATACTTCTTTAATCAAACTACTGTTAGGATTGGCACCGTTATCCGTGACGATTACTTTTGGGATCCCAAATCTACAGATGATATGGGAATGCACAAAATCCACCACTGCATTTTTGGTCACTGACTTGAAAGTTTTAGCTTCAACCTATTTGGTGAAATAATCAATGGTTACCAGAATGAACCTATGACCATTTGAAGCTGCCGGCTAAATAGGCCCAATGACATCCATGACCCATGTACCTGTTGGCGGAAAAAATGAATCAGATCTCCATATACTTGACACTGATGGCACTTCCGTACAAAATTGAGACAATCATGCTCCATGGTGAGCCAATAATATCGTGCTCACAGAATCTTCTTTGCCAATACATATCCACTCATATGGGTCCTACAAACTCCAGCATGTACCTCTGTCATCACTATCGTGGCTTGACCAGCATCTATACATCTCAACAATCCCAAATCTGGAGTTCTTTTGTACAACACTCCTCCACTGAAAATCCATTTGCCAATCGTCGAATGCCTCTCTTTTGATCTCCAGTTGCCTACTTTGGGTATATCCCCATCCTGAGGTAATCGTTGACACCATAAAACCATGGCTCGCCATCCATTTCTTCTTATATCATATTGCAATAGGCATGTTGATCACGAACCTTAATATGCAATGGGTCAACATGAATCTTGTCTGGTTGGTGCAACATCGATGCTAAAGTGGCCAAAGCATCAGCAACCTCATTGTGAACCCTTGGGATGTGTCTGAACTCCACCGATCGAAATCGCTTGCTCAGATCGTGCAAGCATTGCCGGTAAGGTATAAGCTTTAAATCCCTTATTTCCCATTCACCTTGAATTTGATGTATCAGAAGGTTCGAGTCTCCCAAGACCAAGACATCCTGGACATCCACGTCCACAGCTAATCGTAAGCGCAGAATGCATGCCTCATACTCAGCCATGTTATTGGTACAATAGAAATGTAGCTGAGCTGTAACAGGATAGTGATGTCCTGTTTCAGAAATAAGTACCGCTCCTATTCCAACTCCTTTCGCATTCGCAGCCCCATAAAAGAAAAGCTTCCACCCTGGTTCCTCAGTCACATCTAACTCCTCTATATGCATCACTTCTTCATCTGGAAAATACGTCCTCAAAGGCTCGTATGCTTCATCAACATGATTCTCAGCTAAGTGATCGGCCAATGCTTGGGCTTTCATGGCCGTCCTCGTCACATAGACAATGTCGAACTCTATGAGTAATATCTGCCATTTCGGCAATCTCCCTGTGGGCATAGTATTCTGTAAAATATACTTTAATGGATCCAGACGTGAAATGAGGTAAGTAGTATATGACGATAGATAATGCTTAAACTTCTGTGCCACCCAATTTAGGGCGCAACATGACTTTTCAAGTTGAGTGTACTTCACCTCATAGACTGTAAACTTCTTGCTGAGATAATAGATGGTTTGCTCTTTTCTTCCTTTGACATCATGTTGCCCTAATACGCAACCAAATGAATTCTCCAGTACTGTTAGATAGAGAATCAATAGTCGTCCTGGTTTAGGCGGGACCAACACAGGTGGATTTTATAGATACCCCTTGATCTGGTCGAAGGCTTTTTGACATTCTGTCATCTATTCTATCACAGACATCTTTCTTCAGCAGCCGAAAAATGGGTTCACAAGTAGTTGTGAGCTGAGCGATGAACCTGCTGATACAGTTGAACCTTCCAAACAGACTCATTACTTCTGTTTTGTTCCTCGGTGGCGGAAATTCCTGGATGGATTTGATCTTTGACGGGTCCAACTCAATGCCTCGTCTATTGGTGATGAATCCTAGCAGCTTTCCTGATGGAACCCCAAATGCACATTTGGCCGGGTTAAGCTTAATAGCATACCTTCGAAGTCTTAAAAAAAACTTCCTTAGGTCTGCTACATGGTCTTCCTGACGCTTGGATTTGATGATCACATCGTCTACATACACCTCAATCTCTTTGTGCATCATGTCATGAAACACAGTAGTCATTGCTCTCATGTGCATTGCCCTAGTGTTCTTCAAGCCAAACGGCATTACCCGGTAGTAATAAGTTCCCCACGGCATGATGAAAGCCATCTTTTCTGCGTCTTCTTCATCCATCAGGATCTGATGATATCCGGTGTAACAATCTACGAAAGAACCAATCTTTTGTCCGGCATAATTGTCAATCAATATATGGATGTTGGGTAACGGAAAGTTATC
>JASVEL010010434.1:0-160772 GCA_032618575.1 Nicotiana noctiflora | reverse complement strand
AGGTCATCTAATCCCCAGCAGAGTCGCCAGAGCTGTCACACCTCCTTTTTCCGCACCCACGAGGGCACGAGGGAGTTTTTCCAATTAAAGGACAATCGAAACGGGATTTATTTATTTAGTTCAGAGTCGCCACTTGGAAAAATAATGGTGTTCCAAGTCACCGGTTTTAATCCCGAATCGAGGAAATTTATGACTTTGTATTACGGTCTGCGAAATTAGAAACCTGGATAAGGAATTCTGTTAACCCGGGAGAAGGTGTTAGGCACTCCCGGATTCCGTGGTTCTAGCACGGTCGCTCAACTGTTGTATTTGTTTTTATCTGATTTCTTTATATATTCTATTTTATGTGCATTTATTAATATTTTTCTTTATTTTATAAAGAATTACAACGTCGTAAAAATGCATTTCGGGCCACACCGTACCAGTACGCCTGTGGCTTTTGATACATTTCGACTTCGTTGAGATTTAGATTTGGGTCACATAAATGTGCACCCGTATTTGAGAATGTATATTAAAATTGTGCCTAAAATTTCTATGTCTTTATTAACTTTGGGAAAAACCGTAAAATTCGCTAAACGGTTCTTCCAAATCTATGTATTTTTTATAACAATTATTTGAGGGCCCGTGCACTTTGTTCTCTAACGAGTCTCATCTCATTTCATTTTTTAAAGGCCAAACCTGTGGTGTGCTATGTTTTTCTATTATTATTTTTTCCCTATCTACGAAAGAAAGATCCTAATTTATTATGTTCAAAATCCGATTAAATCAAATGAAGGAACCTTTGAACTGGGCCCAAATGGCTAGGCCAATGAGCCCAATTTTAAAATGATGCAAATAATGTAATCTCAATTATTTCAACATTCACGGCAGCCGTTCTGTGTAGTTTGAAGCAAATGGGATACTTCTAATGGCTTGAACTTGTATGATTAACTTCAGGCCAGAATCTGTTAATACTTAATTTGGATTACCAATTTATTGATATTCAGAAATCTTATGCCTACGTAGATTGCAAATTCCGACAAAAATCATTCAAATTAGTTGATCTACAAACGCTCATAAGCGGATTATTTTAGTCTATCTTCATTAACTACTAATACTACTTATTTTGAGATTTAGTCTAAATGGTAACGTCTTATTTAACACTCGAACCTGTTTTCATGCCATCAACCAATGTCGTTCTGGAAATGCTATCACAAGAGGATATCAGTGAATCCTTTCTAATTTCTCTACCTGCTAGGCTTAATTGAAATCCAAATCTATTAACAATCATCCTAATAGTCTCGAATATTTAATAATGCTCGAGTACCAGCAACGTTTTTCAAAGGTTCAAATTCATGCAGTCCAATATAATTACACAAAAGGACTGTTAACAATCTAAAATATTAACAAATGAACTACTTCATCACATCATCCGAAAGAGCACAAAAAATGAAAACAGGCTTAAGCTTCACATTCTCCATGCATTCATCTCACAACTTCAGTTTGGAACTATTGAATTATAGAGGTGTACCTGGTGATCGAAAAGCAAGAAGAAGAACCAAGTCAGCCACAATAGCGTCACAGCAGGATGAGCAAATCACAGCAGCAACTTATAGCTCTAACCAACAACAGAACAGACCCAAAGAACTTGCAAAAACCAAGCGGCAACACTCAAATCCCAAACAGATCCACTCAACTTCCAAGCTAAAACCAGACAGACTAACAAATGATTTAACGCTTTCAACAGACCACAAATCCAGTAGGAACAGGTAACACTTGAAGAAAAGAGGAAGAACTTCAGATACTTGGATTCCAAACAGACAAAAACAACCTTCAGCTAGCCCTTACGATGCGATAAACAGCAGAATCCTCACTGTTTTCTCCCTATTCTCTATGCTTAAGACCTCTCAATTTCTTCTCTCCCAAGTGTATGCCCTTTTAGATTGTATGCCTTCACGTGTGTGTTTTAGGTCTATTTTTCTGTTTTCTATCTCTTTTTGTGTCTGTCTATGTGTGTAGCCCTATATAGTTTTTTTCAGATTTTCCTCCTAGTGGGGCAGCACACTAAAACTAAACCCCTGCCCATAATTCTTAATCAGAAAATCCCATGCTATTCTCTGTGTTCCCCATTAGTGTGTGTTCAACTCATTTTTAATTCAATCCAGCATGGGTCTTATTTTAATTATCTCCTCTTAAATCCCTTCCATTATGTCTTGTATCCCACTACCATGTTTTAATTGTATTTTAATGCATAGTAACAGAGCACTCTAATTAAACAATTCTCCAATGCTTTTACTTCCTAAATTAAACTCCCCGATGCCTAGAGTTACTGTTTTAACTTAAATCAACCATCATTCTGAAGCTATAACTAATTCCTTACTCTAAGTCAGTCAATAATTATTGCTAAGGAGCTCAGATCAAATTGAGTATCCTCAACAGGGATCAATATTCAGAACTTGGTGCGAGTTTTTATTAGTTTGAACACAAACGAACAAGCAAGGAATCAGTTAATGTAATGAATAGCGAGGATCAACTGAAACCATATCATGACTTAACTGAATCAAAACTAAACAAAACAATACACAAACAGAGACACAGATCTGTGCAGATTCGAAAACAGAAGGCTTCCAATTTCAACTTCGCAAAGACTAACGGCGAACAACTATATATGACTAAATTGATTGAATACCAACTGAATTTAAACAAACAAATAGACTCCTAGACTTATGAACTCTGCATTTGAACTAAGGCGTGACAGAAGAGATGAAGATCACTACTAAAATATGAAACAAACGAAAACAGAAGAGAAATTGAAATCAAAGAAAAGGAGAATAAAGAAACAACAATTGTAGATACCTAAAACCCAATCCGAGCCTGCTTCGAACTTGAAAGTTACACTTCTCTCATTTGAAGTTGAAATAAACATTAATCGGATGTTCTTGGCTGAGAACACACGATTAAGGTTGATTAACAACCTCAAATTCTCTAGCCTCGTGTCAGTTCTTCGAGTCTTTCAATCATTCGAACGGTTCGATAATACCCAGGTTGAATTGAATGGTCTGTACGCTAAGTTTGGGATGAGGGAGGTTCTATGGTTGTCCGGTGTGAACTTGGGGCGGGTTGGGTAATTTTAGGGTTCTTCTCGAACACTCGAGTGACGATTCGAGATGGCCTGGTATGATTCGAGGTCGACGGATAAGGGGTTCGTGGAGAGGAGGTTCAGGGAGAACTACGGTGTTGACCGGGCGGCCATTGGCGTTGTTGCCGCCGGCTTAAAGGCGGTGGGGTGTGGTGGCGGCTGGGGTTCCTTACCTCTCTCAGAGAGGAGGCTTTGAGAGATGAGGGGGTGAAATGAAGGAGAAGAAACGGGTTTGGGGGGGGGTTTTGGTATATTGAAAAGTGATGGGTTAGTCTGGACCGTTGGATTATTGCATCCAACGGCTCAGATTAAAGGTATTCCGGGGCGGGTGATTTGGATTGGGCTTTGGTATCGTTTGGGCCGCTGAGGGGTAGGACGACTTGGGCCGGCAGGATTGGGGCGGATGATTTGGCCCAAGTCCTTTTGCTCTTTGTATTTTCCTAGTATTATAACTCTTATATCTATTCTTTTGTATTATTATTATTTTTTTTTCTATTTTTATTTTTTTTATTTTTTTATTTTGTAATTGTTTGAAGCTTATTGAAAATTAAACTAATTACCTCTTTTTGACAATTTTCACTTTTAGAAAAAGAATTAATTTCCTAAAGATGCAATTTTTTGTATTTTCATTTATCACACACAAATAACATGCAAAACAATTAACACAAAATTCACACAAAAATTTAAAAAGTAATGAAAAATCATTTGTTTTGAATTTTATAGGAATAACTCATGTGTAGGGTAAAAATCACGTGCTCACAATTATTACTTGTTTGCTGTTGCTGGGATTTCTATCATTTGCTGGTTGTCTTGCTTATTTGGGATTCCTCTTCACTGTTGCATTGCTTTTGAGTCGATTGCTGATTACTTGCCTTCATCTCCTTAGAACTCATTGGCTTTCTTTCCATTTGATCCAGGTATTCTCTTATCCGAGAACGAGCTGTAAAGATTTGATTGAATGAAATGAAGACCTGAGATTTAGATACATTTGATATTGTATTTTAGTATTATTCCTTGTTTCAATCTTAGATCTATAGCAGTAGTATAGAATGTAATAGTATAAAAACAAAATACAAAACAATGTAATAGCAGTAGTATAATAGTAGTAGCCAGTAGCACCTCATCTAGTTAATTAGGTAAAATCTCTAAAATGAAGCTAAAGGACCATCACACAAGTTAATAGTAATAAGCTCACCTAGTTAATCTGTTTTGTCAATCACGAGTTTGAATAAGTCTAAAAGGAAACAAATAGATGAGTAATGAAGTTGGTTTTAATAATATCAAATAGATTTGGCTCTTACTAAACAACAGTAGTTAATCAAAAAGTGAATCAGCCCCTAGATATCAGCAAGCACAAAAAAGAAAGGAAGGAGTAATTCATTTGAGACTAGATCTGTAACATTAATTGAGTCCAAAATCGTAGTATAGCAATGTATGTAAATATAGACATTTAGCTTTAGATAATCTGGTTATTGTCAATAAGGGATTGGGTTGTTTAAACACTGCATCACATAGATGAATCGCCTCTTTGACTGAGTAATTCCAATACTGATACAGGCCATCAACAGAAAACCAAGAAACGGGATTAGATCATTCGTTTATGCATTGATTAGTTGTGATATTGGATTAATAATGATATGCTTGTACAACTATTTTACTTTTTGATTAATAAAAGGGTAGTTTAATTTTATTTCTCTATGTCTGATTTACTTTGAGTTCATTATTTTTTCCTTTATTATTATTTCATCCGATTTGGGCCTGAATCTCTATATGAAGCCGACTGGGCCAGCTAGCAGAAGTCCTAAAACTGCCTGGGCATCGGAGACCTGGGCAGTTCGAACGTGTATTTAAATGAAGAGAAGACCAGGCCCATTAAATAACAGATTTCGACGGGCCTGGAATGTTAATACTACAAATCGATTAAGGCAAAAACAATGTATAGCAAATGTAGTTGGACAATTAGGATTGGACTTTAATAAATAATTGGGACGAGCCTCGCCCGACTTTAAACACCGGGGCCCCCATTTAGTAATAAGATAATATAATAGATTCGGGAAGGCTAATAGCAAATTCCATAGCCTCTCCCAAAAGTTAAAAGCCGATAGACGTTATTTAGGGCACGATGTTAATGTACTTTCCATTGAACGAGTGTGCACTTGGTGCGACTCAAATCCAAATCTCTATACATCAAAAGTCATAGGCGTACTGGTTGCGGTATGACTCGAGGCGTATTTTCGCGATGCCACAAATTCCATAAAAATAATACTTAACGTAAAAAGCACTATATATGTTGTTAAAATCTGTAATTAAGTCAAACAAGAGTCGAGAATGACAATTGAGCGACCGTGCTAAAACCACGGAACCCGGGAATGCCTAACACCTTCTCCCGGGTTAACAGAGTTCCTTATCCGGATCTTTGCTTCGCAGACATTTTTATGAGTCATAAATTTCCTCGGTTCGGGATTAAACCGGTGACTTGGGACACCATTATTTTCCCAAGTGGCGACTCTGAACAATTAAATAAATTGATCCCGTTCCGACTGTCCTTTAAGTGGAAAAACTCCTTCACCGATTATTATTATATCCCTTCTCGGGGTGTAGTAGTAAACAGTGGCACGTTTACATTTACGTATGTGCATGTGAAAAAAGGGAGGTGTGACACTATTTTGGTGTTTAACAGAGATGATTCAAATTTATTTGATCCAGGATCTACATATTTCTATGTGTAATCTTATTTTGCATTATATATGATCATATCTAGTGATTCTTTGAGTGCTCCTATTTATATATCTACCTCGGTGGGTGATTTCATTTTGGTAGATCAATTCCATGGTTCATGTGTAGTTGTGATTAGAGGTCTTGAGACTCGTGTAGATTTACTTTTTCTGGACATGGTTGATTTCGATGTCATATTGGGGATAAAATAGTTATCACCTTACCATACTTTCTTGGACAGTCATGCCAAGACTCTGACACTAGACTTGCCGGGTTTACCTCTTTTAGAGTAAAGAGGGAATCCTGGTCATTCCACCCGCAGTGTTATCCCCTATATGAAGACTCGATGTATGGTCGAGAAGGGGTGTTTGCCCTATTTGCCCTATATTCGTGATTCTAGTACTAAGGTCCTTTCTATTGATTCTGTGCCCGTTATTCATAAGTTTTATGAGGTATTCCATTCTGACCTACCAGGTATCCACCCGACAGAGATATTATCTTTTGCATTAATTTGGCTTCGGGCACTCAGCCCATTTCTATTTCGTCGTATTGTATGGCCCCGCCTGAGTTGAAAGAGTTGAAGGAGCTGTTATAAGACTTACTTGAAAAGGGTTTCATTATACCTAGTGTGTTGCCTTGGGGTATGCCAATGTTGTTCGTAAAGAAAAAGGATGAATCGATGCGAATGTGTATAGATTACTTGAAATTAAACAAGGTTACAATCAAGAACAAGTATCCACTGCCGAGGATTGATGATTTGTTCAATCAGCTTTAGGGTTCTAAGGTATTTTCAAATATTGACATGAGATATGGCTACCATCAGTTGAGGATTAGGGCATCTGATGTCCCTAAGATATCTTTCCATACCCGGTATGGGCACTAAGAGTTCTTAGTAACGTTATTTGGGTTGACAAATGCCCCAGTAGCGTTTATAGAGTTGATGAACCTAGTGTTCAGACCCTACTTGGATTTGTTCGTGATAGTCTTCATTGATTATATTTTGATTATTCCCGCAGTCGGGAGGAGCACGAGCAACATCATAGAGTGGTTCTTCAGACTCTGAGGGTTAGTTACTTGTATGTTATGTTTTTGAAGTGTGAGTTCTAGTTGGGTTTAGTTGCATTCTTGGGTCATGTTGTATCAGCAGAGGTATTTAGGTTAATTTGAAGAAGATTGAGGAAATCAAGAACTGGCCTAGACCAGCATCAGCTACAGAGATCTGAAGATTTTTGGGTTTGGAAGGCTACTATCATCAGTTTGTAGAGGAGTATTCTTCTATTGCTGCCCCGATGACCAGGTTGACCCAGAAGGGTGCCCAGTTTAGATGGTCAGACGAGTGTGAGGAGAGCATTCAGAAGCTCAAGACAGCTTTCACTATGGCACCAGTGTTGGTTTTGCCCACAGGTTTAGGGCCATCTACAGTTTGTTGTGATATATCTCTTATTGGGCTTGGTGCAGTGTTGATGCAGGATGGCAAGGTCATTGCATATGCTTGGTGGCATTTGAAGATTCATGAGAAGAATAATCCAGTTCATGATTTTGTGTTAGCAGCCATTGTTTACACATTGAAGATCTGGAGGCATTATCTGTATGGCATGGCGTGGGGTGTGTTCACGGACCATAAGAGTTTGTAGTATTTGTTCAACTAGAAGGAGTTCAATTCGAGGCAGAGAAGATGGTTGGAACTATTGAAAGACTATGATAACACCAACTTATAGCATCTGGGAAAGGCCAATGTGGTGACCGATGCCCTGAGTAGGAAGTCTGCCAGTATGTGCAGTCTAGCTTATAATCCGGTCGGTAAGAGACTGCTTGCTTTGGATGTTCAGGCTTTGGCCAATCAGTTCGTGAGGTTGGATTTTCTAATCCCAACCGTGTGTTATCTTGCACAGTTGCTCTTTCTTCATTATTGGAGCGTATCCGAGATTGGCAGTATAATGATCCTCATTTGTGTGTCCTTAGAGACACGGTGCAGTGCGGGGGTGTCAAGCATGTTACCTCTGGTGATGATGGAGTTTTCAGATTGAAGGATCGCGTCAGTATGTCTAATATGGATGGCTTCGAGAGTTGATTTTCAAGGAGGCCCATAACTCCTGGTACTCTATTCATACGGGCGCCGCAAAGATGCATAAGGTTTTGCGGCAACATTATTGGTGGAGAAGGATGAAGAAGGATATCGTTGCATATGTGTCTCGGTGTTTGAATTGTCAGCAGGTTAAGTACGAGCATTAGAGGTCAGGTGGTTTGTTCCAAAAGATTGAGATTCCTAAATGAAAGTGGGAGCGTATCACTATAGACTTCGTTAATGGACTTCTATAGACTTAGAGGAAGTTAGATGTAGTGTGGGTTATTGTTGATAGGCTAACCATGTCAGCACATTTCATTCATGTGGCAGTCTCCTATTCTTTTGAGAGGTTAGCTGAGGTCTATATTCGGGATATTGTTCGCCTTCAAGGTATGCCCGTGCCTATCATTTCAAATCAAGGTAAGTAGTTTACCTTGTATTTTTGGAGAGCGGTTCAACGAGAGTTGGGACACGCGTTGAGTTGAGCACATCGTTTTATCCACAAATGGACGAACGGTCCGAGGTGACCATTTAGATTTTGGAGGACATACTCCGAGCTTGTGTCATTAACTTTGGAGGCTCGTGGGATCAGTTTTTGCCTTCAGCAAAGTTTGCCTACAACAACAGATACCAGTCGAGTATCTAGATGGCTCCTTATGAGGCCTTATATAGTAGGTGGTGTCGGTCTCCGGTTATGTGGTTTGAGCTGGGAGAGACTCGGTTATTAGGTACGGATATGGTTTAGGATGCCTTGGACAAGGTCAAGATTATTTAGGATAGGCTTTATATAGCTCAGTCCAGGAAAAAAGAGCTATGCCGACCGTAAGGTTTGAGATTTGGCTTTCATGGTCGGTGATCGGGTATTGCTTCGAGTGTTGCCTAGGAAGGGCATGATGACATTTGGGAAGAATGGAAAGCTTAGCCCTAGGTTCATTGGCCTATTTGAGATTATTGATTAGATAGGAGAGGTGGATTATAGACTTGCGTTACCGCCGAGCTTATTAGCCGTGAATCTAGTTTTTTATGTGTCCGTGCTTCAGAAGTATCACGATGATCCATCCCACGTGATAGATTTCAGCATTATCCAGCTGGACAAGGACTTGTCTTATGAGGAGGAGCCAGTAACTATTCTAGACCGGCAGGTTCGTTAGTTGAAATTGAAAAGTTTTCCTTCTGTTCGTGTTCAGTGGAGAGATTAGCTTTTTGAGGCATCGACGTGGGAGTTCGAGTCCTATGCGGAACTGTTATCCTTAGTTTTCCCCAGCTGAGGTACTTCCTTTTTATGTCCGTTCGAGGATGAACAATTATTTTAGAGGTGGAGAATGTGATGACCCAAAAGGTTATCAATTATTTTTAAATTAAATTCTGCATTCTAAGGCCTTAGAAATCTCTTTCACCATCACCTCAATTTGTCTGCGCAGTCTGGGCGCATAGCCAGAAATCCGTTATGTAAAAATCTGTGAAAAATAATAAAATATGACTTTAAAATGAATTAAGTTGACTTCGGCCAACATTTTAGACAAACAGACCCGAACCCGTGATTTGACAGTCCTGGAGAGTCCGTAGGAAAAATGAGACTTAGGCGTATGCCCGGAATCAAATTCCAAGGTCCCAAGCCCGAGAAAAGAATTTTTTAAAAAAATTATTTTATTGATTAAAACTTGATGGTATCGAGACTATGTTTTGGTTCCGGTGCTCTGTACAAGTCTTATATGTGAGTTAAGATAAGTATGTAAAGTTTGGTAAGAAACAGACTTGAAACAACGTGAAGCTGATTATTTTTGAGAAAAAATGGAGATTTGAACATTTCACGATTTCGATGCTAAACTCATGGTTGTTGATGTTATTTTAGTATTTTGAATGCACGAGTGAGTCCAGATGATTTTTTAGGTTGGAGTGCATGTTTGGTTTAGAGCCCCCGGGGCTCGCGTGAGTTTTGGATAGGCCACAGTATGAATTTTGGACTTGGTAAATTACATGATTTTTGCTGGTGCGATCAGGTCTGCAGGCTTCGCATTTGGCTCGCAAATTCGATATCGCAAATGTGAGGGCTTGGTCACAAATGCGAACCAGCCCAGGCCTACCCTTCCTCGCAAATGCGAGCTGCTTCTTCGCAATTTCGACCTCACAAATGCGAGTGCCCTTTTGATTATCGTTCTTTTAGCAACATAAAGCATGTTGCATGATTAAAATTGTAAGTGATATATTTTGATTGTGTGTTGATACTATAAAATGGGAGCTCAAGATGTCGTAATTGTCCATCAAAAGATTATTGTTTTCCTTCTGTATCCAATAACACCATGCTTCTTTACAATAAAGTGTCGTAATTGTCCATCAAAAGATTTATTTTAATAAATAGAATAATTTGGGCATGTGCTTAGCACGGGCGTACCTCATCTAGTAGCAAAATAAAAAGTCACTCGAAACTCCGCTGAAGTACCCTAAAATACTTCAATTGTTGCGAGTTATCAATAATCCTTCAATGAGATCTATGAACAAGCAAATTCAATACTATCCATGAAAACTACGCTAAGACATAGAACCCTAATGGCCAATATTGATATGTATCTCCATTTAAATTTCTTCTATCAATTCAATGAAAAACTCAAGAATTATAGTAGAAATATTATCTTAATTAAGTGTTAAGACTAGAATTCACCAATTGATCTCAAGAAATTATGAATTTACTCAAGGTATCAAGGTAATGATCATTTAAATTTGTCAAAGACTTTCAAGCTCGTGAAGTATTTTTTTTATCATGTTTCAAGCCCTGGACTATTTTTTGGTTAACTGTTCGGTATCTGATATTCACTTCGAGGTTTGTCTAATCCAGATTTGCACTAAAAAGTTTCACTTAGAGGGGATAAAATATTTCCTACCAAATACAACTCCATAGTCATAACTCGAACGGTCGAACATGTAACATATGGTTACAGATAGAGTAATACTTATATTGACTATATATTAACTATTCACACATAACTCCGAGTGCGAAATTTCCTCCATATGGTCTCTTGTGCCCATCAATGCATGCCTTTCTTCAATTCAATTAATTCGTAAGCTTACTTTAATTACAAATGTTATCAATGATTTCTATATTTTCATAATCATATTTATTTCATCCTTTTCCTCGCAGCCTTATTTATTAGATTGTAAAATAAATTAGCTAATCTAACTACTAGTAGTTAGTAACTAGTTCTCATAACTCGACGTTCAACATAGACTCAAAGTGCTGCAAAATACAAAGTTTTACAATAGTCAAACCTTTTACAAATTTAAGACAAATGGAAAGAAAACATATGCATGTGTCTGTTTAGTATTCTTTTCGTATTATATATTTCTTTCCTTTTTTAAAACTAGGAACATCCTTATATATATATGCAGGTTTTTAGCAGTTAAATGAAGAAATATACCTTCTCTTTCTCTCAAAGTTTTTTACCCTATATTTTCCCCTCCCCACCATTCCGTTCTTCCTTAGTCAGAGGCGAATTTAAGACGAGTTCTGTAGCAGGTTCGATTAAACTCATCATTACTAGAATATATACGTATGCAAAACACAAAGATTATATTCATTCTTAACTAACTAAGAATGTTAAATCTTGAATTCGCTTCATGTCTTAGTTGATTGAACGGAATATAGAACTAAAATTGGTTGATTCGATTTTTATTGATTTTTGTTAACTTTGATTCTTTTATTGTTTGCAGAGAAAGAAAAAGAAAAAGAAATCCTCACATGGAGAGTAGATTGGACATGCATGAGATGAGTGAATGAATTTTCATCAAGGTATATATTTTCACTAATTAAGGTGCACTAAAATAATGAACCTTTCTTTTTTACTATTTAAAAAATGTAACAATTACTAATCATTAGTATAATTTAGTTGTTACACAAAGCCATGATTTTTTAAATTATTATCGGATTCTAAATTAATAACTTATCATATTCAATGATATTTTAAAACAAACATATGGTTTGGACTAAAGCTATTTAGGCTAATTTCAATTATAAAATAATTAAACGGCTTTTTATTTGTAACTTTGTAACCTGAAGCAATTTTTTTTTGTTACGCTTTGAAATCTTTTTTTTAACACAAGATTCATAATTTTATTTATTAACGTTATCATGAATAATAGTCAGGCTTATTAAACAATATATAGCTTCTTCTTTTTTGTGACAATATATACTAGTAAGCTAATTTTTGTACAATTCTAATGCAAGACAAAAAAACTATATGTATCTAAATTTACTATATTCTTCATCTTGCATCAGTATTTCAAAATGAAATACGTATTTACATAGATTGTTATATATTACTTAAATATCAAAGCTAAATAATACAACTTTTATCTCCAATATGAGTTGATTCCTGCATTTAAATAGTGAATTTATTAAAAAAGGAGAGGAAATATCTTTGGCATTAATGAAATCACATCTTTCCTTTTATTCTAGTTTTCTTCCTTTTTCTGTCGTCACCTTTTTTGTCACCTCTTAATTCTTTTCTTTTTTCTACCTAAACTATAATTAATAAAAACCCTGAAATTCTCAATATTTGAACAATTGTATTTTCCTGCTTCATTAATATGTACTATATATGTTCTATGTCCAATTTGGTAGTTTTAATTCCATTTGGGTAGTAAATTTATAATCTTCTTAAAAAACATGAGCTTTTAAAAGAATACTACAGTAAAATGGAGAAAAATTAAAGAAATTGGACATTCCATCCATTCTTCTATATTTTACCTTTTAAAAATCTCATTTCTTGATTCTCTTTGCCATATATATGTGATAATGCATTGGACTTAGGGAAAATTAACTTGAGTAAACAAGTAGAGGTAAGTTGTATTTGTACATGATCATGCTTATATTAATTTATCATGTTGAAGCTTATTAAATCCGCTCGTGTGAGCTTGCTCATATTACCGGTCCCAAATAGGGTTACGATAGGTTGTAGATGACGTAAAACTTGTTATTTCATAATAAATCATCATAATTTATGATGATTCATATATATACTGACCCCAACTTGTTTGTGCCGTTGAAAAAATTTTGTTGTTTTAAGCTTATTAAAGTCAATTCCTGCATGAAATTTTCAGCTAGCTCTAATTTTTTAATTTATTGATTGCTCAATGTTATATTATTACTAGTGTTTAAAATTTTCTAATAACCATGAAGGAACTCCAATATATCAAGCTATGAAACAAAGCTCATTTAAAGTGCCAAAGCCTATTTGTTTCTGTTTAGTTCTGGTAAGTTTTTCAGTGCTGAAATATTTACATAACGCTCTCTTTTTGGCACGGTCCTTCCTCGAATTCTGGACGATCGCCGAATGTTTCGTGCAGTGGACTGTCCTTTTTAATATTTAATAAAAAAATCTATATAATGTGTTTTTCTTGAATATTTATCAAATGCAGGCAGTCATAATGCTATTGGTACCTGCTTTATTGATACCTTTTTGGGTCAACAAGGTTAAAAAAATTGAAAGCGAGATTAAGGTACTCCCTCGTATTTGTTTTTTTTTTAACTCTGTTGTCGTTAGTGTATAAAACCTAAACAAAAAAATGTAAAAATAATAAGCATGACACCTTTGCTGATTGTCGAGGGTCGATCGAAAACAGCCTCTCTACTCTTCCGGGTAGGGGTAAGGCTTGTGTACGTATTACCCTCCCCAGACCCCACTTTATGGGAAAACACTGGGTAGTTGTTGTTGTTGCTGCAGCACCTTTGCTGATGCTTTAGCATAACAGCCAATGCATTAGATAAAAACTATGGTAGACCAGGTTCAACTAATCATAATATATAAATATCAGGCCGTTGACCTATAACGACAAGTAACTCTTCAAAACGAGCCTAAAATGCAAGTAACCTGGAAAATACAGTAAGTTATACCACATCATAATTATACACTATTACTTTTTTTCTTTTTCTTTTTTAAAAGGCACTCTGGTGCACAAAGTATCTCGTCTCATGTAGGGTCATAAGAAGGATCGCACCCGAAGAGTTGTGATGTGGACAGTTTACCTAATACATGCATTATATGTTGCTTACACAGCTGGAAACCGTGACCTATAGGTCACACGTAGACAACTTTAACGTTGCTCCAAGTTTTACACTATAAGTGTATATAACTTTATTTTGTACATCGATGAATTAACTAACACTTGTTTTTGAATCATTCTAAGTTATTATATGGTTAAATTTCAGGTGTATATATCAGGGAATGTACAAGATGTATTACAAAGCCATTTTCACAAGAACATTAAATTTGGATTAATGCTTATAATCCTAATGATGGTTTCAATGGCTATATCCATAATTACTTTTGTTGTTCTAACAATAAGAGGAGCAAGAAGAGAAATGTATTTGTGTTCAGCACTTATAAATCAAATGGAAGCAACTCAACAAGCAGAAAGGAAAAGTATGAACAAAAGCACAGCATTTGTTCTTGCAAATCATGATATTAGAGCTTCTCTTGCTGGAATTAGTGGATTAATTGAGATGTGTCGTGCCAATGCATCGCCAAAATCTGAATTGCAGAAGAATTTGAATCATATGGAAACTTGCACAAATAATCTTTTAGGTCAGTGTTTTCTTATAAATATACCGACAGTATAAAGATTTATTTCGTTTGAATCAATGTATTTTCACATGTTGTAGTCGGTAACTGTCTTATTTTCTACGTTACTAATCTAACTTTTATTAGACGGTTACCCGTTTAGGAAGCTTGTATGTATACTCAATCAGATCAATCGTATTTAACTTAAAATTAAAGGATTAAAATCGTATTTAGCTTGTAGAATAAAATTAAAGGATGACGGAAAGGAAATATTATAAACTTATACCAAGAACAAAAGCAGCAGCTTTCATTCCTCCGTGTTTAATGGAATTTGAAGGCTAAGGCCTGCGTACATATCAATCTTCCCAAACCCAGTGTGGGATTACACTGGGTATGTTGTTGTTGTGTGTGTATATATATATATATATATATATATATATGTGTGTGTGTGTGTGTATGTGAGGTCAAACTGAACTGACTAGTTCATAAATGAAGTGTATGTAATGACAAAGTTACAATCTTTTTTTGTTCAGACATATTGAATTCTATTCTTGATCAAAGCAAGATTGAAGAGGGGAAAAAGCAACTTGAGCAAAAAGAATTCAACATGGAAGATCTAGTAGAATATGTTGTCAACTTATTTTATCCAAAAGGAGCAATGAATAATATAGATGTGATACTAGATCCATGTGATGGTTCTATCAAAAGATTTTCTCGCGTTAAAGGAGATAAGACAGAACTAGAACGGATCTTGACTAACTTGTTGAGTAATGCAGTTAAATTTACCTCAGAGGGGCACATTACTCTTCGAGTTTGGGCTCGAAATCCTGGTTTTGATCAAAGCTCCAATAACTCTGCACCAAATACAAGTAACTCTGGTATTGGTTGTATGTCATGTTTACTTTTGCACAATAATAATGAAGCTTCTGCTGAATTGCAAGTACCGAACAAAGTCCAGCACGATCCCAACTGCGTGGAATTCATATTCGAGGTGGAAGATACAGGGAAAGGAATACCTAAAGAGAAACATAAGTCTGTATTTGAGAATTATGTTCAAGTGAATGAGACGGCTTCTAGCCACGAACAACCAGGCACTGGCTTAGGCCTCGGCATTACTCAGTCTTTGGTACGTGTATCTTTTACTATAAACTGCATACAGTCGCAAATTCAAAATTTAGAGTCAGTGTGTTCTTCTCTTTATATATACGACACAATTACACGTGCATATGTCAAACCTGCTGCGTCTAGTCTAGATCTGTTACTTCCTACATATGCGTTAGTCAATCATATTAATAGCCATCTAGTTTTATAGATACTGTACAATTCCAAATCCCTTAACATTGGAAAGGAGTGATGATAAATAGAATAAAATTTACAGCATTTAAGGTTAGAAATTTTCCCTGTTGGTCGAGTTTTTTGTGTCATCAGTTGCTACAGAAGTTTCTGTTTGGTACTAAACTTATATATATATATATATATATACATATATATATATATAATAGCACTTATTTATGTGTGTTATAACAAGAAAAATATTTATGGAAACACTATAAAACATAAGAATCAGCAAAAAGCATCACGTTCTGTATGTTTCCGAGTTGTCTCGTCTACTACATGCATTACTTCATAGCCGTGACCTCCTGGCCAGGTGACTAGGAGGTCACCGGTTCGAGCTGTGGAAAGAGCCTCTTGTCCTTCCGTAAACCCCGCGCCTAGCGGGAGCTTAGTGCACCGGGCTATCCTTTTTTTTTAGTACTTCATTACTCATGTTTCTTTCTTGTTTTGATTCAATATGTAGGTATATTTGATGGGAGGCGAAATAAGTATCGTCGACAAGAAAATTGGTGCAAAGGGTGCTTGCTTTAGATTCAACATTTTCCTGATAGCATGTGATCATCAGCCTCAAGAACGTCAAACATTTAGTGTTAATAATGCAAGAGAAGATGATTTGGAGTCACATTTTGGAGGTTATATATCTAGTGACTCTTATCATTATTCAGTAGCGAGTAGTAATAGTATCACTAGCCACCAGAAACCAGAAAGTTCCAGTACTGTCATTCTTTTCATCAGGGAGGAGGAAAGAAGCCGAGTTCTAAGTAGATTCATGACGCGAATCATAGGCTTAAAGGTACATGTCATGAGGCGACACGAGCAATTTTCACAGACGCTCAAGATGGTAAAAAAGGAAATTATCAACTTTTCATCATACAACTCTGCCTCCTCCTCCTCAGGGAAATCAAAGGAAATTCCTCTTAGTGCTTTAGATGGAACATATGATGATCATATCCCGTCGTTTCAGAGGAGGGGAAGAGGACTTAATTCTAAGAGCGCTCTTATAAGATCCATCATGATTATAATTGACACAAGTGCTGGCCCCATTCGAGAAATAACTCGAGCTATGGCTGAATTTCGGAAGGACTTTCCTAAGAATGTCTCTCTTCGAGTTGTTTGGCTCGATAAACCAGGCCTAGATGATGATAAGCTACCTTCAACAGATATAGTCATGACAAAACCACTACATGGTTCTTGTTTATATCATGTCCTCGGATTTTTACCAGAGTTCGGAGGTAAGATTTTACCTACTGTTACACAAGCAACAAAGGATGAAATAACTTCAAGAATGAGGATTCAGCAACCTCCAATGAGGTCCAGAAGTCCGCCCTTAGAAGCGAAAAGACAGGATGTTTCTACTGATGTTAATGGAAGTTGTAATAAGAACTTACCTTTAACAGGAAAGAGAATTTTGGTGGTTGAGGATAACGCGATATTACTTATGGTTTGCAAAAGAATGGTTTCTCAGCTTGGTGCAACCACTTACACATGTAAAAATGGTGAACAAGCTCTAGCTCATGTTCGCAAAGGCCTTAGGGATCAACGCGATATAGGACCATCTACTCCTTCACCACCATTTGATTATATTCTGATGGATTGTGAGGTAAGATGTGATTCATATTCATTCTTCTGGTTTGAAAACTATGTTCCTTAGATCCTCCAAAAATGTTGTTGTACCAATGTCAGAACCTCCAAAAATGCATAGTATTTGGAGGATCCGACATAGACGTGGTAACACTTTTGGATGATTTGAAAAATATAGATTAAATAGGATTTAACAAGGGGAACCTTGTAGCAACAGCAAATTGTCTCTGTGTGACTTATAAGTCACGGTTCAAGCCGTGGAAGCAGCCACTAATGCTTGCATTAGGATAAGTTGTCTACATCATACCCCTTGCAGTGCGGTCCTTCCCCTGACCCTTGCATGAATGTGGGATGCTTTGTGCATCAGGCTGCCCTTGTTTATGTCAAAGAGGACTTAAGTTAACATTTTTGTTGCATGGTTCATAAATGGAAAGCTTAATTAACATTTTTGTTGCATGGTTCATAATTGGAAAGCTTAAAATGTTGTATTATTAAAAAGGAAAGCTGAACTGTTAGAGATCATCAGACTTTTACATATTACCATAAGAAGTAATTTTTCTAGTGTATCATTCTTTTAGATTGTTAGGTTAAGTTGGCCTATAATAACAGGTAACTACTTATACCAAGTCAATCGAGTAACCTGAAAAATAGAATGGATAACAAGTTAACTACATTGTCAGTATATATAACTTATATCGTTGTTTGTTTTGTTTTTTGACAGATGCCTGTGATGGATGGATTTGAAGCAACTAGATGCATTAGGGAAGAAGAAGCACGATATGGTATTCGAATTCCTATTATAGCTTTAACAGCTCATTCAGCAGAAGAAGAGATCATAGCTAAGATTTTTCAAGTTGGAATGGATTATTACTTACCTGATAAACGAATCGATCGTGATGAGCTTTTGAAAGCCATAGATTATATAGAGCATAGAAATGTTTAAAAAATGTTCTATTTCGTCGAGCATTAATAAGTTTGTTATGTGAGACATAAAGTAAAATTTCTCGAGATATTCTTGCCTGCAGAGGGATAATCCCCGCAGAGGGATATTCGTCGAGCATTAATAAGTTTGTAACCCATATGCAGCATTGCCAATTCTTCTGAGAATTTGATAAGGACCATAGAATTTAGAAGAGAGTTTAAGGCTCTTCCAGATAGCAACAGAAGTCTGACAAATAAGGTTGTAGTTTAAGGTAGACCCAATCACCTACTGAGAACTCTCAATCAGTTCTGTGCTTGTCTGCCCGTTGCTTCATCCTATTCTGAGCTTTCCTGAGACTCTCCTGTAGCACCTTAGCCATCACTTGCCTTTCTTGTAACCATTGATCTACAGAATCCACCTTACTTTGAGCAACTAATTCAAATGACAACTGAGGGGGTTCATACCCATATATAACCTGAAATGGAGTCATCTATAATGCAGAATGGTATGAGGTGTTATACCAAAATTCAGCCAAGGACAACCACTAATTTCAGGCCTTTGGTTTGTGACTTATCATGCACCTGAGGTAGGTTTCTAAACATCTATTCAGCCTCTCATAGTGTCCATCTGTCTAGGATGGTAGGCTGAACTCATGTGAAGCTCAACTTTCAACAACTTGAAAAGCTCCCTTAAGCAAAGACTAGTAAAGACTTTATCTCTATCAGACACTATACTTTATGGTAGCCCATATAACTTATATACTTGGTCAAGGAATTCTTTGGCTACTTGGGCTGCATTGAAGGGATGGAAGAGTGGGATAAAGTGTGCATACTTGCTGAATCTGTCAATCACCACTAAAATAGTATCCTTCCCTTCTGATTTCGGAAGTCCCTCTATAAAATCCACGGAAATGTGCTTCCAAGGTTGTTCTGGGATGGGTAAAGGTTGCAGTAAACCTGGGGGTGCAATGTTCTCAGTTTTGTTTCTCTGACAAGTATCACACTCTTGAATGATCTTCTGGATGTCTGCCTGCATAGAGGGCCAATAAAAAAGTAACCTCAACCTCTAGTATGTGGCTAACACTCCAGAATGTCCTCCAAGTGCTGAAGAATGCATTGTCTTGATCAACTACTGCCTCATATTGCCATTACTCCTTATCCATAACTTGCCCAAATGCCTTAGTAATCCATTCACCACTTGGTTGGTAGAATTCTCATTGTGATTATGATTAAGGTCAGAAATGAGTTGGGTAACTTTTTCATCTCCTTGATAGCTGTCCAACACTTCCTGATCCCAAGAAGATCTGATACTGGTAATAGGACTACATTGTCCTTGACTCTCCTTGATAAAGCATAAGCTGTTGAGTTTTCACTCCCTTTCTTATACTGGATATCAAAATTAAGACCTAATAGCTTAGTCAATCCTTTGTGTTGCAGCACAGTAGAAATCTTCTGATCTTTGAGGAATTTAAGGCTGAAATGGTCAGTCTTAACTATAAAGAAATTCTACTGCATGTAATGTCTCCACTTGTCTACAGCTATTATGAGAGCCAGTAACTCCTTCTCATAAGTTGATATTCCTTGATGTTTAGGACTGAGAGCTTGACTCAAATAGGCAATAGGATGATGATCTTGCATGAGAATGGCTCCAATGAGCCACTAGCATCAACCTCTAGAGTAAAGGACTTTGAGAAATCAGGTAAAGCTAACACATGTGCCTTGATCATTGCCTCTTTAAGCTTCTCAAATGCAATTGTAGCTTCCTTAGTCCATGCAAAGTTCCCTTTTTTAAGTAGTGATATCAGTGGCTTACTGATGATTCCATACCCTAGTATAAACCTTATGTAGTAGCCAGTAAGTCCAAGGAACCCTCTTAAGTCCTTAATGCTTGTTGGTATGGGCCATTGCAGCATTGTTTGTATTTTAGCAGGATCAGTATGGACTCCATCCCCAGAAATTATGTGGCCAAGGTAGTCCACCTGTGGTTGAGAAAATGAACATTTGGATCTCTTAGCATATAGCTGGTTCTTCTTCAACAATTGAAGCACTTTTTCTAAGTGTTCCAAATGACTGCTCAAGTCTGAACTGTAGACTAATATGTCATCAAAAAACACCAAGATGAACTTCCTGAGATATTCCCCAAATACCTGATGCATCAATGCTTGAAATGTAGCAGGTGCATTGGTCAATCCAAATGGCATGACTTTGAATTGCCATAGCCCATGATGTGTTCTGAAGGCAGTCTTGAACTCATCGGATTCTTTTATCCTCACTTGGTGATACCCAGCTATAAGGTCAATTTTTGAGAATAGGACTGCTCCTTTGAGTTCATCTAATAAGTCTTCTACCACTGGAATGGGATACTTGTTTTTTTACTGTCATTGCATTCAACTTTCTATAATCAACACATAACCTCCAAGTGGAATCCTTCTTTTTCACTAAGAGGGCAGGTGAGGCAAAACATGATTGGCTAGGTACCACAGTCTTGACCTTGAGCATTTCTCTGATCATTTAATCTATTGCATCTGTTTGGTCATGAGAGTATCTATATGGCCTTAAGTTAAATGGGTGGCTATTAGGTAGCAGGGTGATAGTGTGATCACAACTTCTTGCTGGGGGCAAAACCTTGGGCTCTTCAAAGATATCAACATATTTTTGCAGCAAATTTAAGACTGGGACAGGTACATCCACTTCAGGATTTTCTGAGATAATTCATACAATTGCACAAGGCAACAACTACTTCCCTGTTGTAACAGTATGGCTGTGTTATCCTCAACATCATTCCATACCTCAGCATTATCAGTTTTGCCTGTGAGTGTGATGATTCTTCCCTCCTTAAAGAAAGTTACACTAAGAGGTCTGGTGTTAAGAATGACAGGAGTGAACTGATCCAACCGATTCATCCCTAACACCATATCACAGACACCAAGATGCAGCACTCTCACAGGGAACTGGAACTCTTCTCCTTGCATGTTCCATTTAAATTTAGGACACCATTCTTCACTAAACATCTGTTGGCCATTAGCCACAACTTCTCTCAAGGGTTGTGCAGAAGGGCAAATCATTCCAACCATGCACCTAGCTACTCTTGGGCTTATGAAGCTATGAGTAGAGCCACTATTCACCAAGATCAACATTGATAACTTCTTCACCTTTCCCTGTATCTTGATAGTAGAAGGTGAAGTGGTCATTCCAAGGGCCACATTCATGGACAATTCAGCATGTTCCTCTTCCACCACGGCCAATACCTCTTCCACACTATCAGTAATTTTATTAGCTTCCTTTGCATCATGGTATACCTCTTCTTGTTCTGTTCCATTATTGCCGGTCATAATGTTCAAGCCCTTTGGTTTACATTGATGGCCATGGAAATACCTCTCATGACACCTGAAGCAAATGTTTCTTTCTCTCATCTGTTCATAGGTTAAGTTCTTTGGTTGGTTGGTAACTGCAACACCAGAAGGGCTTGCTTGGTTGTTTGGATATGCTGGTGTGGGATTGGTGTTTCTGGTAGGGTATGTAAGCCTGAGTGGTTCAGAATAAGTGAGAGGAAGGGGGTTTTGAGGGTATGTGACTCTTGGAGCAATGGGATGGTAGTTTCTGGCTGTGTTTGGTGGGGGTCTATATAAGTGCTTTTGTAGGGCTTTCAAGGCATCTTCCTGCAGTTTAGCTACTTCATAAGTATCAGGAAGAGTGGAGGGGTTATAGATCCTGACTAAATATTTTATTTCTGGTCTTAAACCACTTACAAAGCTAGCTACAAAGTGTAACTCATTAAAGTGAGGGTTGATCATCATCATATGAATCCTTAATTCCTCAAACTTCGCTTGATAACTCTCTATACTACCCTTCTGTCTCAGCTTGCTAAATTCATCAATAATATCCAAAGGTCTAATATGACCAAACCTTTTGCATATATCCATACAGAATAAAGGCCATTCTACTACTCCTCCTCTATCAATGATATAGGCATCAAACCAATTATCAACCTTATCTTTAAGATGCATAGCAATGTAAGTCATTTTCTACTGCTCAGGTACTTTATAAATTTCGAAATACCTGTCACATCTTCTGATCCAAGCCCTGGGCTTAGTTCCCTTTTGGAACTTTAACTGTGGTTGTTAGAAGCTGATGGTTTCCTGCTTCAGTTGCTCCAACTGGTGTAGGCAAGATAGGAGGCTGGTGTTGATTCCTCTGCATGGGGGAGGTGGAAAAGTGATTCCTCGAGCATCAGCTGCTGAAGGTGGTGTGAATGGAGCTGTAGCAGTAGGTGGTTATGGCTGTGGAAAACTTCCTTCACTAGATGCTCCTCCTCCTGACATGGACACCCTTTGTGCATATGAAGATCCAACCAAAGGTGAAGGTGTCTCAGGTGTTCGATCCTTCATCAACTGTTGAAGAATCAGTTCAAGCTTCCTTTGGGTTTCAGCATTCTGAGCTTGAGTTTCATCCATTTTGTCGATCTTTGTCGACACAGATCTGATACCAGTGGTCAATTGATGTACCTGCGTATCCAATTTCTTTACGCTATCCTCGATGCCTTTGAGTTTTTGATCAGCCATAGAGGTCGGAGGAAGGCTGCTCTGATACCAAATGTTACACTCGATATGCAGAACACTTAGAGAAATAAGAAAAGAAGAAGGATAAAAGCAGAGAAGAAGAAAAGGACAGTAGAAGATAAGAAGAATTAAGAGGGAATTTAGATAGATTTCTCATTCATACCCAATGATTGTCATACAAGAATAATATAGACTCAAAATATCTGACAATTCTGTTACCTAGAGTTCCGTGAAATGCTGCCAAATGGCAGTATTTTGACAGTGACTTGTACTATTCTGGACAGGACTAAAAAGGCAAAAAATAAAAATTACAATGGACTGAATTGTACTAATTAAAACTACAGGACTAATTGTGACTGCTAATATTAACGGTATTAACTACCATTTCATAACATTAATCAAAGGAGTAGGGATTCAATTTTGTTTGCTTCATCTTTTGAGCACGTCGTTGTATTCAATAACTCTACATCAACTGTATCGAGCGATTTTTCGTTCAAATTTCATTAACAAAAGAATAATGAAAGAATTGTCTAATACAATTTTGTTTGACCAGAATTTCTTTATCTTTAGTAGATATTCTTATACCGTTTGACACTATATCTGCTCATCGTTCCAATATATCATCTTGTACAGTTGGTTAAACAATTTGATTTACTAGATTTACATTGAACCATAAGCAATAATATTGGATTTTGGCTTCTTGTTTGATAAACTATTAGATATTGATTCTTGATTATAATGATATTAGAAAGTAGTACACTATACATGGTGAATTCAATGCCCAACTGTATTCTCATGTCAGTCATATTGGTAAATATTAATTTCAAAATGTAAACAGACAGTTTCAGTTAAATATCGAAGTTACTTTGTATATAGATATATATACCTTTCTATAGTAGCATAAAAAGGGGTGTCAACTGTCAAAAGGTCGTCTTTCATTTGCTACATTTTCTTAGCTAAAAGACTGAAAATTTATAAATCTTTACTCCTCTTTGCTTCAAGGTTCACGTCTCCAAGCATTAGATAATGGTATATTTGTTACTATAAATTACCAATTTTTTACTACGGGTGAATGTTACTCAAAACAGCTTTTGTTTTGTTAAGGGGTTCGATTACTTTTTCATTACTTGATCTGTATTTTATTTGTGTTAGGAAATTTATAGATATTCTAATTAGTTAATGTTAATGTTAGTTGTTTTACCCTAGATTGTTGAAATGCAAACTGCATTATAGAAACAGATTTATAGATATTCTAATTAGCTAATGTTAGTTGTTTCATATTCAATTTATTGCTGCATTTTCATATATGGTTTTCTTCTTACAAAAGCAATAGGAAAATTTTAAAATTAAAATAAAAGACTACTGCTTTGATGTATCTAATATTTATAATAACTACACAAATCAAACCACTTGATCGTACATACGGAGAATACACGCGATTAAGTTAGTTGTTTGAGACAGATAGTTAAAATATAGATGATTTCTCATATTAAATCAAACAAACTTAAGGCCAATCCTTCTTAGCAAACTGTAAGATATTGATAGGTTTAAATCGAAAAGGTAGCTACAATGTTAAATAAAGAGACACCTTTGCATTGGCATAAACCCTATACTTATTTTTATCCAACACTCTATTAAAAGATATTATGATATAAATTAAAAGACAAGCCCTTTACTGTTTTTCTTTCTTTTCTTCTCTATGTTTTATGTCCTCTTTCCATGCTCAACCTCCACAGCTAATATTGTACGACTTGATGTTCATGCTGGTGTTATGCTATTTTCTTTTAATTAGAATATGGTTCTCTCTTAGCAATGAGTATTTCACTAATGAATGAAATTTTTGATTATCGTTCTTTTAGTAACATAAAGCAGGTTGCATGATTAAAATTGTAAGTGATATATTTTGATTGTGTGTTGATACTATAAAATGGGAGCTCAAGATGGTGTTGAACTTTTTGTCTTGTGAGGAACTTCAGATTTTCTTCTCTCTTATTATAAGAAAGTCTGGGGTCTAGTATCAGGGTTGTAGGATAGGGGCTTCTAGATTTTTCGTACTCATTTCCCGGGGTGGGTGAGGCGTGGTAGGGCGAGGATTAGTTTGTGTTCTCTTATGGTAGTCATTTCTATTAGTTACTGTTTTAATATTATTGCATGCCAGTTTATTTATGGTACATATGTTTCTTATGTTTAGATAATTATTTATGCGATGTATGCTGGAGTAACTAATGTTATTTTTGTTTTTGTTTTTGTTTGCCTTTCTTTTTCCTGCGCCGAGGGTCGATTGGAAACAGCCTCTCTGCTCTCTCAGGTAGAAGGAAGGCCTGTCTACATATTACCCTCCCAAGATCCCACTTTGTGGGAATATACTGGGTTGTTGTCATATACCAACTCTAGCCAAGTATTCTATTTCATAACTAACTTCAAATATGTTCGAATGTAAGGGATAAATTTTTAGGAGCCATTTTCCTTTCTATATTCTGATAGCTTTCTGACATAACAGCAAAGTTCAATGTAATACAAAGTGTATTGATAAAACATCCCCTCGGAACGGAGCTAAAGAAAAAATCACAATGATTTTAATATGTTAACAGGTTTTATCTCTTATTTATGGTTGGATAATTAGTCATAAATATCTTAAGGTGTTATCTTAAGCTGTTCAATGATGAATTAAGCATGACTGTGCGAGCTTCAAAAAATTAGTATTTTCAACAGAAAATTCTTAGATTATTGAACTTTTCACTATTTTATGTGTCTGGATCTATCTTGATAAGCATGGATTGGGGAATCCATCTATTATTAGATATTGTAATTGATAATTTTGAGAAAGACAAGACTATTTATCTCTCCTACCGTTTCTTATTCTTGATTTGTGGCATTATTAGTAGGAATTTTTTTTTTTGTTGACCTCATTCTTGTTGTATGAAATACAATTTCAACCTGTAGTTTTTATCTAGTTTGGAACGGCAAATAGATATTTCAAAAATGACAAACTTATGTCCACGCGCTTTGAATACAGTTTGTTTGTGTTTAGTGGACGTCTGAATCAAAATGAAAAATATATACAGAATAGATTCTCCAAACCCTTCTACTTTTATTGTTTTCCTTCTGTATCCAATAACAACATGCTTCTTTACAATAAAATATCATAATTGTCTATCAAAAAAAATTTTTAAAATAAATAGCGTAATTTGGGCCCACGCTCAGCACAATCGTACCTCATCTAGTAGCAAAATAAAAAGTCACTCGAAACTCCGCTGAAGTACCCTAAAATACTTCAATTGTTGCGAGTTATCAATAATCGTTCAATGAGATCTATGAACAAGCAAATTCAATACTATCCATGAAAACTACCTAAAACATATAGAACCCTAATGGCCAATATTGATATGTATCTCCATTTAAATTTCTTCTATCAATTCAATGAAAAACTCAATAATTATAGTAGAAATATTATCTTAATTAAGAGTTAAGACTAGAATTCACCAATTGATCTCAAGAAATTATGAATTTACTCAAGGTAACAAGGTAATGATCATATAAATTTGTCAAAAACTTTCAAGCTCGTGAAGTATTTTTTTTATCATGTTTCAAGCCCTGAACTATTTATTGGTTAACCGTTCGGTATCTGGTATTCACTTCGAGGTTTGTCTAATCCAGATTTGCACTAAAAAGTTTCACTTATAGGGGATAAAATATTTCCTACCAAATACAACTCCATAGTCATAACTCGAACGATCGAACCTGTAACCTAGGGTTACGGATAGAGTAATACTTATATTGACTATATATTTACTATTCACACATAACTCCGAGTGCGAAATTTCTTCCATATGGTCTCTTATGCCCATTAATGCATACCTTTCTTCAATTCAATTAATTCGTAAGCTTTTTTTATTTACAAATGTTATCAATAATTTCTATATTTTTTCTTAATCATATTTATTTCATCCTCTTCCTCGCAGCCTTATTTATTAGATTGTACAATAAATTAAATAATCTAACTACAAGTAGTTAGTAACTAGTTCTCATAACTCGACGTTCAACATAGACTCAAAATGCTGCAAAATAAAAAGTTTTATAATAGTCAAACCTTTTACAAATTTAAGACAAATGGAAAGAAAACATATGCATGTGTCTGTTTAGTATTCTTTTCGTATTATATATTTCTTTCCTTTTTTAAAACTAGGAACATCCCTATATATATATATATATATATATATATATATATATGGTCTTAATAAGAGCAGTTTTTTAGCAGTTAAATGAAGAAATATACCTTCTCTTTCTCTCAAAGTTTTTTACCCTATATTTTCCCATCCCCACCATTCCGTTCGTTCCTTAGTCAGAGGCGGATTTAAGACGAGTTCTGTAGCAGGTTCGATTAAACTCATTATTACTAGAATATATACATATGCAAAACACAAAGATTATATTTATTCTTAACTAACTAAGAATATTAAATCTTGAATTCGCTTCATGTCTCAGTTGATTGAATGGAATATAGAATTAAAATTGGTTGATTCGATTTTTATTGATTTTTGTTAACTTTGATTCTTTTATTGTTTGCAGAGAAAGAAAAAGAAATCCTCACTTGGAGAGTAGATTGGACATGCATGAGATCAGTGAATGAATTTTCATCAAGGTATATATTTTCACTAATTAATGTGCACTAAAATAATGAACCTTTCTTTTTTACTATTTAAAAAATGTAACAATTACTAATCATGAGCATAATTTAGTTGTTACACAAAGCCATGATTTTTTAAATTACTATCGGATTCTAAATTAATAACTTATCATATTCAATGATATTTTAAAACAAATATATGGTTTGGACTAAAGCTATTTAGGCTAATTTCAATTATAAAATAATTAAACGGCTTTTTATTTGTAACTTTGTAACCTGAAGCAATTTTTTTTTGTTACGCTTTGAAATCCTTTTTTTTAACACAAGACTCATAATTTTATTTATTAACGTTATCATGAATAATAGTCACGCTTATTAAACAATATATAGCTTCTTTTCTTCTTTTTTCTGTGACAATATATACTAGTAAGCTAATTTTTGTACAATTCTAATGCAAGAACAAAAAAACTATATATATCTAAATTTACTATATTCTTCATCTTGCATCAGTATTTCAAAATAAAATACGTATTTACATAGATTGTTATATATTACTTAAATATCAAAGCTAAATAATACAACTTTTATCTCCAATATGAGTTGATTCCTGCATTTAAATAGTGAATTTATTAAAAAAGGAGAGGAAATATCTTTAGCATTAATGAAATCACATATTTCCTTTTATTCTAGCTAGTTTTCTTCCTTTTTCTGTCGTCACCTTTTTTATCACCTCTTAATTCTTTTCTTTTTTCTACCTAAACTATATTCAATAAAAACCCTGAAATTCTCAATATTTGAACAATTGTATTTTCCTGCTTCATTAATATGTACTATATTATTCTATGTCCAATTTGGTAGTTTTATTTCCATTTGGGTAGTAAATTTATAATCTTCTTAAAAAACATGAGCTTTTAAAAAAATAATACAGTAAAATGGAAAAAAAATTAAGAAATTGTACATTCCATCCATTCTTCTATATTTTACCTTTTAAAAATCTCATTTCTTGATTTTCTTTGCCATATATATGTGATAATGCATTGGACTTAGGGAAAATTAACTTGAGTAAACAAGTAGAGGTAAGTTGTATTTGTACATGATCATGCTTATATTAATTTATCATGTTGAAGCTTATTAAATCCGCTCGTGTGAGCTTGCTCATATTACCGGTCCCAAGTAGGGTTACGATAGGTTGTAGATGACATAAAACTTGTTATTTCATAATAAATCATCATAATTTATGATGATTCATATATATACTGACCCCAACTTGTTTGCGCCGTTGAAAAAATTTTGTTGTTTTAAGCTTATTAAAGTCAATTCCTGCATGAAATTTTCAGCTAGCTCTAATTTTTTAATTTATTGATTGCTCAATGTTATATTATTACTAGTGTTTAAAATTTTCTAATAACCATGAAGGAACTCCAATATATCAAGCTATGAAGCAAAGCTCATTTAAAGTGCCAAAGCCTATTTGTTTCTGTTTAGTTCTGGTAAGTTTTTCAGTGCTGAAATATTTACATAACGCTCTCTTTTTGGCACGGTCCTTCCTCGAATTCTGGACGATCGCCGAATGTTTCGTGCAGTGGACTGTCCTTTTTAATATTTAATAAAAAAATCTATACTAATGTGTTTTTCTTGAATATTTATCAATTGCAGGCAGTCATAATGCTATTGGTACCTGCTTTATTGATACCTTTTTGGGTCAACAAGGTTAAAAAAATTGAAAGCGAGATTAAGGTACTCCCTCGTATTTGTTTTTTTTTTAACTCTGTTGTCGTTAGTGTATAAAACCTAAACAAAAAAATGTAAAAATAATAAGCATTGCACCTTTGCTGATTGCCGAGGGTCGATCGAAAACAGCCTCTCTGCTCTTCCGGGTAGGGGTAAGGCTTGTGTACGTATTACCCTCCCCAGACCCCACTTTATGGGAAAACACTGGGTAGTTGTTGTTGTTGCTGCAGCACCTTTGCTGATGCTTTAGCATAACAGCCAATGCATTAGATAAAAACTATGGTAGACCAGGTTCAACTCATCAAAACGAGCCTAAAATGCAAGTAACCTGGAAAATACAGTAAGTTATACCACATCACAATTATACACTATTACTTTTTTTCTTTTTCTTTTTTAAAAGGCACTCTGGTGCACAAAGTATCTCGTCTCATGTAGGGTCATAAGAAGGATCGCACCCGAAGAGTTGTGATGTGGACAGTTTACCTAATACATGCATTATATGTTGCTTACACAGCTGGAAACCGTGACCTATAGGTCACACTTAGACAACTTTAACGTTGCTCCAAGTTTTACACTATAAGTGTATATAACTTTATTTTGTACATCGATGAATTAACTAACACTTGTTTTTGAATCATTCTAAGTTATTATATGGTTAAATTTCAGGTGTATATATCAGGGAATGTACAAGATGTATTACAAAGCCATTTTCACAAGAACATTAAATTTGGATTAATGCTTATAATCCTAATGATGGTTTCAATGGCTATATCCATAATTACTTTTGTTGTTCTAACAATAAGAGGAGCAAGAAGAGAAATGTATTTGTGTTCAGCACTTATAAATCAAATGGAAGCAACTCAACAAGCAGAAAGGAAAAGTATGAACAAAAGCACAGCATTTGTTCTTGCAAATCATGATATTAGAGCTTCTCTTGCTGGAATTAGTGGATTAATTGAGATGTGTCGTGCCAATGCATCGCCAAAATCTGAATTGCAGAAGAATTTGAATCATATGGAAACTTGCACAAATAATCTTTTAGGTCAGTGTTTTCTTATAAATATACCGACAGTATAAAGATTTATTCCGTTTGAATCAATGTATTTTAACATGTTGTAGTCGGTAACTGTCTTATTTTCTACGTTACTAATCTAACTTTTATTGCACGGTTACCCGTTTAGGAAGCTTGTATGTATACTCAATCAGATCAATCGTATTTAACTTAAAATTAAAGGATTAAAATCGTATTTAGCTTGTAGAATAAAATTAAAGGATGACGGAAAGGAAATATTATAAACTTATACCAAGAACAAAAGCATCAGCTTTCATTCCTCCATGTTTAATGGAATTTGAAGGCTAAGGCCTACGTACATATCACTCTCCCCAAACCCAGTGTGGGATTACACTGGGTATGTTGTTGTGTGTGTGTGTATATATATATATATATATATATATATACGTGTGTGTGTGTGTGTGTGAGGTCAAACTGAACTGACTAGTTCATAAATGAAGTGTATGTAATGACAAAGTTACAATCTTTTTTCTTCAGACATATTGAATTTTATTCTTGATCAAAGCAAGATTGAAGAAGGGAAAAAGCAACTTGAGCAAAAAGAATTCAACATGGAAGATCTACTAGAATATGTTGTCAACTTATTTTATCCAAAAGGAGCAATGAATAATATAGATGTGATACTAGATCCATGTGATGGTTCTATCAAAAGATTTTCTCGCGTTAAAGGAGATAAGACAGAACTAGAACGGATCTTGACAAACTTGTTGAGTAATGCAGTTAAATTTACCTCAGAGGGGCACATTACTCTTCGAGTTTGGGCTCGAAAACCTGGTTTTGATCAAAGCTCCAATAACTCTGCACCAAATACAAGTAACTCTGGTATTGGTTGTATGTCATGTTTACTTTTGCACAATAATAATGAAGCTTCTGCTGAATTGCAAGTACCGAACAAAGTCCAGCACGATCCCAACTGCATGGAATTCATATTCGAGGTGGAAGATACAGGGAAAGGAATACCTAAAGAGAAACATAAGTCAGTATTTGAGAATTATGTTCAAGTGAATGAGACGGCTTCTAGCCACGAACAACCAGGCACTGGCTTAGGCCTCGGCATTACTCAGTCTTTGGTACGTGTATCTTTTACTATAAACTGCATACAGTCGCAAATTCAAAATTTAGAGTCAGTGTGTTCTGCTCTTTATATATACGACACAATTACACGTGCATATGTCAAACCTGCTGCGTCTAGTCTAGATCTGTTACTTCCTACATATGCGTTAGTCAATCATATTAATAGCCATCTAGTTTTATAGATACTGTACAATTCCAAATCCCTTAACATTGTAAAGGAGTGATGATAAAATAGAATAAAATTTACAGCATTTAAGGTTAGAAATTTTCCCTGTTGGTCGAGTTTTTTGTGTCATCAGTTGCTACTGAAGTTTCTGTTTGGTACTAAATTTATATATATATATATATATATATATATATATATATATATATATAATAGCACCATAGGTGGCTCAAGGGTAAGGCTAGTAAAGCCTTTGCTTTAGGCCCCAAAAATTTTGAGGCCAAAAAGTGTTAATAGTAAAATAGATAATAATATTTTGACATAGACAATTTTGAACTTTGTAGAAAAAAAATATAAAATCCATTACTAAAGGTTTTAAAAAAACAAAGAATGTTTACTTTGTAACATAAGAAATATTCTAGAACTTAGAATTACACAACTCAAGTTTTCGTATTAGCAAATACAATTTTTTACATCAAGATCCAAGGTAATGTATTGCAAACATATGGCTAACATCTTATTAACTTGAGTTAACCTTTGATAATATAAATAATAATAATATTATTAAATAAAGCTAAAAATCATATATCTTGTATGAATACTACTATTATATAAATAAGTACAGAAGAAAAAAAGACAATATCAAAGTTTTTGCATATACTTATATAGGTGTATAAAATTTAGATTTATATTAAAATTTGGCTTTAGACCACTAAATTCGTTGAGCCGCCCTTGAATAGCACTTATTCATGTGTGTTATAACAAGAAAAATATTTACGAAAACACTATAAAACATAAGAATCAGCAAAAAGCGTCACGTTCTGTATGTTTCCGAGTTGTCTCCTCTACTACATGCATTACTTCATAGCCGTAACCTCCTGGCCAGGTGACTAGGAGGTCACGGGTTCGAGCTGTGGAAAGAGCCTCTTGCAGAAATGCAGGGTAAGGTTTCATACAATAGACCCTTGTGGTCTAGTCCTTCCTTAAACCCCGCGCCTAGCGGGAGCTTAGCGCACCGGGCTCTCCTTTTTTTTTAGTACTTCATTACTCATGTTTCTTTCTTGTTTTGATTCAATATGTAGGTATATTTGATGGGAGGCGAAATAAGTATCGTTGACAAGAAAATTGGTCCAAAGGGTGCTTGCTTTAGATTCAACATTTTCCTGATAGCATGTGATCATCAGCCTCAAGAACGTCAAACATTTAGTGTTAATAATGCCAGAGAAGATGATTTGGAGTCACATTTTGGAGGTTATATATCTAGTGACTCTTACATTATTCAGTAGCGAGTAGTAATAGTATCACTAGCCACCAGAAACCAGAAAGTTCCAGTACTGTCATTCTTTTCATCAGGGAGGAGGAAAGAAGCCGAGTTCTTAGTAGATTCATGACGCGAATCATAGGCTTAAAGGTACATGTCATGAGGCGACACGAGCAATTTTCACAGACGCTCAAGATGGTAAAAAAGGAAATTATCAACTTTTCATCATACAACTCTGCCTCCTCCTCCTCAGGGAAATCAAAGGAAATTCCTCTTAGTGCTTTAGATGGAACATATGATGATCATATCCCATCGTTTCAGAGGAGGGGAAGAGGACTTAATTCTAAGAGCGCGCTTATAAGATCCATCATGATTATAATTGACACAAGTGCTGGCCCCATTCGAGAAATAACTCGAGTTATGGCTGAATTTCGGAAGGACTTTCCTAAGAATGTCTCTCTTCGAGTTGTTTGGCTCGATAAACCAGGCCTAGATGATGATAAGCTACCTTCAACAGATATAGTCATGACAAAACCATTACATGGTTCTTGTTTATATCATGTCCTCGGATTTTTACCAGAGTTCGGAGATAAGATTTTACCTACTGTCACACAAGCAACAAAGGATGAAACAACTTCAAGAATGAGGATTCAGCAACCTCCAATGAGGTCCAGAAGTCCGCCCTTAGAAGCGAAAAGACAGGATGTTTCTACTGATGTTAATGGAAGTTGTAATAAGAACTTACCTTTAACAGGAAAGAGAATTTTGGTGGTTGAGGATAACGCGATATTACTTATGGTTTGCAAAAGAATGGTTTCTCAGCTTGGTGCAACCACTTACACATGTAAAAATGGTGAACAAGCTCTAGCTCATGTTCGCAAAGGCCTTAGGGATCAACGTGATATAGGACCATCTACTCCTTCACCACCCTTTGATTATATTCTGATGGATTGTGAGGTAAGATGTGATTCATATTCATTCTTCTGTTTGAAAACTATGTTCCTTATATCCTCCAAAAATGTTGGTGTACCAATGTCAGAACCTCCAAAAATGCACAGTATTTGGAGGATCCGACATAGGCGTGGCAACACTTTTGGATGATTTGAAAAATATAGATTAAATAGGATTTAACAAAAGGAACCTTGTAGCAACAGCAAATTGAGCAAATTGTCTCTGTGTGACCTATAAGTCACGGTTCAAGCCGTGGAAGCAGCCACTAATGCTTGCATTAGGATAAGTTGTCTACATCATACCCCTTGCAGTGCGGTCCTTCCCCTGACCCTTGCATGAATGTGGGATGCTTTGTGCATCGGGCTGCCCTTTTTTATGTCAAAGAGGATTTAAGTTAACATTTGTGTTGCATGGTTCATAAATGGAAAGCTTAATTAACATTTTTGTTGCATGGTTCATAAATGGAAAGCTTAAAATGTTGTATTATTAAAAAGGAAAGCTGAACTGTTAGAGATCATCAGACTTTTACATATTACCATAAGAAGTAATTTTTCCAGTGTATCATTCTTTTAGATTGTTAGGTTAAGTTGGCCTATAATAACAGGTAACTACTAATACCAAGTCAATCGAGTAACCTGAAAAATAGAATGGATAACAAGTTAACTACATTGTCAGTATATATAACTTATATCGTTGCTTGTTTTGTTTTTTGACAGATGCCTGTGATGGATGGATTTGAAGCAACTAGATGCATTAGGGAAGAAGAAGCACGATATGGTATTCGAATTCCTATTATAGCTTTAACAGCTCATTCAGCAGAAGAAGAGATCATAGCTAAGATTTTTCAAGTTGGAATGAATTATTACTTACCTGATAAACGAATCGATCGTGATGAGCTTTTGAAAGCCATAGATTATATAGAGCATAGAAATGTTTAAAAAATGTTCTATTTCGTCGAGCATTAATAAGTTTGTTATGTGAGACATAAAGTAAAATTTCTCGAGATATTCTTGCCTGAGGGAGCTTAGTGCTCCAGACTGCCCTTTTATTCTTTTGTGCAGAGGGTAGCGAGAGCGGCCCTCAACTGTCTTTGTCATAGTTTTATGTTCTTTCTAAAGTTTAGTGTCTTGTTTTTTTTACTCTCATGTAAATAGTTTCGTGATATTTACAATATGAAAAGAAGAAAGAAATTCTTAAATCTTACCAGATGGAGATGGAGCTCATGTCTTCCATACATATGAGTTCATGATTTTGTGCTGACCTACAATGACAGGGTAAACTCTCTATATCAAGTTTGATATGATAACTTGAAAAATGTTGTACAATAATTTTATAGGTACCAATTTTGAGGACGACTTTGTTTCAAATTGTCTTTTCATGTCTTTTGGCTTTTGTTTTTATCTTTTCTTTTCTTTACCATTTTAGGGTTCCTTTAGCTTTTCCAAAATATTATTTAAATTTTAATATTAACAACCAATGACACTTTCATCCTTCCCAAAAACCAAAAAAACAAAATCTTTCCAATTAGTAGTTGATTTGCCTAAAGAGTGAAAACCGTCAGCAAAATAATCTCAAGTTTTGCAATCAATGTACTACTCCATCGGGTAGGGGGTAAGGTCTACTACCCTCCCAAGACCGTACTAGTAGAATTTTACTGGAAATCGTCGTCGTTGTACCATAAAAGAATTCAAAGTCTCCCCTAAGAACTTCCTAAATTATCAAATATTAACTAATCAATCTCCACAGGCAATAGCAATAACAAGCAAAGGGGAATCTGGAATGAGCAACAAAATAGACACAAAGATAGTCCAAGCTAGCTAGGCATTTGCCATTAACAAGTTTTTCAAGACATAACAAACTAACAAAGTCTGAATGAATCAAATTACAAAAGAGAAGGAAAAAAACTGTCCAAATTCTATTTTTATCTTGATCATCCCATCTAACTATGTATTTTTCTTCCTCCTCCATCAATGAGGAAGAAAGGAAAAGGGTACAAGGAAATCAAGGTTTCACATTCTCACTCATGAACTGCTCCAATTGAGAGATTTCACCGGTCAAACCAGAAGTTTCGGCAACAATTAATTTGTTATAGCACTGAGAAAATCCAAATGGTTCTCCAGGTACTCCAAGCGTAACCTCGTTAGAAATGTCTGCCTCAGATACAGCAGTTCTTGATGTACGAAGCTTGTCGCTGAATATCAATGGTAAAACAACCGCGGAACACATTCAGAAAACAGAAAATTCCCAGTTCAACATAAAGTTAAAGCAGTTTTAGTTAAGTCCATTGACATAAGGACAAGTTTGCTATCAAGAAAAAGGAAAAAAGAAAGAAAACAAACGTGACAGTACAAAATGCGGAACTATTGAGTTAGCTTTCCCATTTTACAGTCCTGGTAGAGGATGCATTTTTTATCAAATATAATCCTATATTTACATCTAACATTAGTCAACTTGACATAAGTTTTTATTTTTTGAAATAACAACTAATATTGTTTCAGAAACTCTAAGAATATGGACTCGAGTAGCTTGCTGATGCAAATAGCAGCTAATGATATCCCTACTATTGACAAAAATGGGAGCGTAGAGTTATCTTACATTTCCTTCTCCAGCTGTTTCCTTATGAACTCCTTTGTATGTGCAGTTATTTTATCGACCTTGTTGTACAGGAGAAGTACTGGAATCTTTTTCTTGACCACAGTTGCTTTCGTCAATATTTCATACAGGTATCTTTTTTGAGACGGTGTTAAAATGTTAGAATCAGTTATCAAGATAATAATCTACATGGAAATGAATAGAAGAAAGAAAGTACTCTGCAGCAGCACGGCTGTTTGGCAAAAATTCCACTGAATCCACCACAAACACAATGCCAGCTGCTTGAGGCAAAAACTCGTCTAATTTCAAACGAAGACGAGAATGCCCTGGAACATCAACAATATGAACAGGTCTTGTTTTCCCCTTCTGCAGCCAAATATAAACAGGTCTGAATAGTTGAATTTTGAAGTCTATTTGCAGAAAGATTGGCACTTCAGCAAATCAATTAAGATAAAAACTAAAGATACAATCGAGGTGGACTACTATCAACTAATAAAATCCGATCCATCTTAGTGGAGGTTGAGATAATGATAATCTAGTTAAAAGGCACGAAAAAAAAAAGAGAGAGAGATGGCTGTCACTACATTGTCCCTTTCGGAATGTAGTATAAAACTGTCTTCATTTGGTTCCATCGATGTCACAGTACCCTGATGGGCTGAGCCATCTCTAAGCTATATAACAGACATCATAAAAAGATAAAGTCACATAACGTTTTTTAAAAAGCTTATATCAGGTCCTGCATTCGTTCATTCAACAGCACTTACCTGGTAGAAGAGGAAAGTTTTGCCACTTCCACTCAGTCCAATGAGTAAAATTGTACTAGATGTAGTACGTTTAAAAAGGCGAACTGCAAAAAGACACTAAGAATTTCTAAATTTCAGCTTTTGATGAGAAAAAGTTCAGTAGCTAACATGGAGCATTTAAGGACAGAAGAGAGACATAAAAGTTTAGGGGAAGGGGCCAAGAAGGAAGTAGATTTTAAAAAAAAACTTAACCTATAAGTTCATTACACAGAGAAGAAAAAATGCTGGGGGAAAAAATAACAGAAAGACCAAGCGAGGCATGTAATTCAAGGACAATTTAAATTCAACGGCACGTGGTTCATTTCTATATCCAATTCTCTATGAATCATTTATTACAATCACGTGACTCGGTTAATTAACTATATATTATTTCCAGCTGCTGATACCAGGAGACGTGCTACTGTTGCTAAGAGTTAATTTCGGCATCACAATTTTACGCCTCGTGTTTCCACTAACACAATCCACTACACAGTACACACCCAAGCCAACTCTTAGTGTTCCCACTGCACACCCACACACGGACGACATCTACTCATTGAACATATGAAACAAATGATCATACTGTAAGAGCTTTATGACTTCTCTTTACAGAGGAAAAGAGCGAATAGAGTTCACATATTGATTACAACAGCTACATCAACTTTAATCAATCTGCATTGCTTTTGTGGCTACATCAATATCCTCTACGAGCATCACTATGACAAATCCTGTCTTCTGTTATCACATTATCACCCAACATGGATCCAGTATATGTAAAGCAATTTCAAAACGTTTGATAACACTTCAAAAATTACAGATTAAAATAGTAGAGATAATAGTGGCCATTGATGAACTTGTTGGCTCTGTTGTCTTCATTGGTCATACATATCCTTAAGGAAGAATACTAGTAAGTCAAAAACATTTCATTAAGGTTAGAAAGAAGCAGCACCATGAAGCCGGAAGAAACAAAGCACCTAGTGACTTGAGAAGAAGATATGCTGGACAGTAGCACTATGAACTACGGGCTAAGTTGCTCGGACACGGGTTCGGGTGTCCGACACGGGTGCGGATCTAAAGGTCGGATCCTTCGAGATGTAAATTCTAAGATTGGGGGATACGGATCCTAATGTGGATACAGGTGCGGGGATCCGGCTAAAATTAATTCAAAAATATAAAAATATCTCTAAATTTGTAAGAAATTTAGTGGAATACTTAGCATAGCTTGTAAAGTGTGTGTTTCTTTTTTATTCTCAAGTTGTAAATAAGTAATGGATTGATATCGTAGATAAGGTATGTTATTTTCTTCAAATTTTATTCTAGTTTTGGTTCTGATTTCGGGAATCAAATTGTATCTTATATCGAATTTTTCCATCTGTTGTGGTCAAAGTACCCAAAAGTGTTTGACCATATCAGGTACGGATCCCATACCCACACCCATACTAGTGTCGTATCGACACGGGTGCGGCACCTAAACTGAAGTGGCGGAGCAACTTAGACTACAGGAGATATTATATACGGAACTCTGGGGCTTTGAGTCAAGAGCAATTGGATCTGATTAAGAATAAATGATATGTCAAAAATGGACAGCATTGGTTGCTTTACATTAGCAAGGACAGTGGCGATAGATAGGTTGAAATTCTGATAGAGTCACTAAGATCCCTTTAATCTATTGAGCATCCAAAACAAGAAGATGAGAATTTTCAATTATCCAGAATAATTAGGAATCTTCTGCCAAGTCTCGGCTCAAAAGCTAATTCAGACTTGGAAGGAAGGCAATATTAATAATGTGGTAGAGTCATCTCGCCTCTATTCTTTACCTCCTAAAATACTTATCCTTCTAGATCCTTCTCCAAGTTCAAGGTACTTCCTTTTCACAATATGCAATTTAAGTTGCATTACAGAGATTTCTTAAACAGTAAGATAATTTCCAAGTTAACAAAAGAAGACATACCTGATGATTTTACTGCTTGAATTACGTGAATAACTGGATTAGTAAGCCAACATTCGCATTAATAGTTCACAGGATTTGGAAAATCTCCAACACTTTTAGGTACAACCACAAGGTAGTTCTAACCAAGTCTCATTCTGTTTATAGTGATTACTTTTTGCCCCAACATGTTGGATTGTCAAGAGACGATGATACATTTGATCTAAGAGTAAATCACACATGCGATGAGCTCAAAAGGAAAGGATGGATAGCCATTTGACACACCGAAGAAAGACTCTAAAGTGCAAAATGTGTTAAGGAATATAGTAACAGCTTACTTATTAGAAACAAAATCACGGTAAATAAGACGACTCCAATTGCAGCATAAAGTTGAGTAGGGGGTATCTGATGAACATATTCTTGAACTTCATATAACCACTGCTGCATTTGAATCTTCAACTGCTCTATTTTCTCCATATCCATTACTTTGAACTCCATTCGCTGAGTTTGAATATTTCTCTGAGAAACACCATTTAAAGAAACGTGTCAGTCTATAGCACATAGAGGCAATATATACACCTACAAAGATACAATAAAAGCATGCAAGTGTTTTTTTATCAACCAGATATCTCATTCAAGGTGGGACAGAACCCTTGTAAGAAACCACGGGTGGATCCAAGATTCAAACTTTATGAGGTCAAGATTCTTTTTTGATATTTTTTATTTATGCATTTAATAGTAGGAGTCGTATGAACGCAGGCTCCCACTGCCATAAATTATGACATAGGCTCGGGCACTTGGGCCAACTTTAGGCGGGCACCCCTCCAAAGTGCGATGGAAGTCACCTACCTAGGCCATCGGCCTATTTGATTAACTGGGTTCAAATCTATACAAAGTGAATTTTTTTAATACATATACAGGGTCTGAGCCAAAGCTACTAGGTTTGGATGAACCAAAGGCAATGCACTACATCCCCCCAAGTAGAAACCAACAACAACAACAATCCCAGTATAATCCCACAAGTGGAGTCTGGGGAGAGTAGTGTGTGTGCAGACCTTATCCTGCCTGGAAGTTAGAGAGACTATTTTCAATAGACCCTCGACTCAAAGGCAAGATGAAAATAAAGCAGTAGCACAAACATTAACAACAACAAGAAAAACAGAAAACAAAGCAAAGAGGACAAGACGTAAAACTATAAATTTCAGTAGTATCGCACTAGACTAACACTAATACTACTGGTATTTAAAAGAAACACGCACGACTACCTACTAGCCTTCTACCTAATTTCTCAACCTCCACGTCTTACTATCAAAGGTCAGGTAGAAACCCCCAAAAAGATTTCCTTTAACAATATAGGCTGAGTTAGTATATGTGCAACAGGTGTCCATTGCTTTCGACTCAACCTATATATAGTTGACGCACATAGTTGAAAGTTTTAATAAATGTACACACACACACACGTTGCTAATGGGTTCAACAATTATGAGCATTCACTGACTTAAAATTTTGGATTCCTCTCAAACAGATCATAAACTCAGTAAGAAAACATCTTTCAACAAGTAATTCTGTCTAAAAAGGCCACAATAAGCAAATAACAGGAAAAAAATTAATAATTGGACCTGCAAAAATTAGATTACATAGAGAAATGCAAATAAGAAATAAACACAGATTTTTGCCGAACTATTCAAAGAGAGTTGGAGTTTTGGATTTGATGTCAACAAAGAATAAAGAAAAATAAGAGAAAAAATCGAAGAAAGGGTGAGAGGGAAACCTGTAATTCCCTCAATTGACTGCAGCAATGAGGTAGAATTCAAAAGTGAAGACAAAATCTGTGGAAATTCGGGTCAAGATGTAGAATTACAATGTAAATGATCAAAATCCCATGGCATAGCCACTTTTCTGCCTATCTAAAAATAGCCATCACTTGGGAAGACAATCAAAAATAGTCACTATTTGCTGCAGCAGAGATTGATCCCAGTACGGGCATTATGAGTTTTTGGTCATGTTATTTGGGTTGACCAATGCCCCAGCATTATTTATGGAGTTGATGAACCGAGTGTTCATGCCTTATTTAGAATTGTTCGTGATAGTCTTTATTCATGATATTCTTATGTAATCCCACAGTCAGGAGGAGCACGAAGAGCACCTCATAGTGGTTCTTCAGACTCTGAAGTATATCTAGTTGTATGCCAAGTTCTTAAAGTGCGAGTTCTTGTTGAGTTCAGTTGCATTTGTGGGTCATGTAGTATCAGCAGAGGGCATTCAGGTAGACCCGAAGAAGATTGAGGCAGTCAAAAATTGGCTTCGATCAGCTTCAGCTACTGAGATTCGGAGTTTCTTGGGGTTACCTGGTTATTATCGTCGATTCGTGGAAGGGTTTTCATCTATAGCGGCCCCGATGACCATGTTGACCTAGAAAGCTGCCCAGTTCAGGTGGTCAGACGAGTGCGAGGTGGGCTTTCAAAAGCTCAAGACAGCTCTGACTACGACACTGATCTTGGTTTTGCCCACAAGTTCAGGGTCTTATACAGTTTATTGTGATGTTTCTCGTATTGGGCTTGGTGTAGTATTGATGCAGGATGGCAGGGTCAGTGCTTATGCTTCAAGGCAGTTAAAGATTCACGAGAAGAATTACCCAGTCCATGATCTAGAGTTTGAAGCCATTGTTCATGCTTTGAAGATTTTGAGGCATTACTTATATGGTGTGACGTGTGAGGTATACACTGATCACAAAAGTCTGAAATACTTGTTCAAGCAGAAAGAGTTGAACTTGAGGCAGCGAAGATGGTTGGAGCTAATGAAGGATTATGATGTTACTATTTTGTACCACCCGGGGAGAGCCAATGTGGTAGCAGATGCTTTGAGCAGGAAGTAAACCAGCATGGGTAGTCTTGCTTATATTGCAATCAGCCGGGGATCGCTTGCTTTGGATATTCAAGCCTTAGCCAATCGGTTTGTGAGGTTGGACATTTCTGAGCCCAGCCGAGTCTTAGCTTTCACGGTCGCACATTCTTTATTATTGGAGAGTATCCGTGATCGGCAATTTGATGATCCTTTTGTGTGTCTTGAGAGACATTGTGCAGTGTGGAGGTGCCACGAATGTGACTTTAGATATAGATGGTGTTTTGAGGTTGCATGGGCGAGTATGTGTGCCCAATATCGATGGTATTCGAGAGTTGATCTTAGGGAGGCCCATAGTTCTCGGTTTTTTATTCACCCGGGTGCCACGAAGATGTATCAGGACTTGCAGCAGCATTATTGGTGACATAGGATGAAGAAGGACATTTTTGCATATGTGGCTCGGTGTTTGAATTGTTTGCGGGTGAAGTATAAGCATCAGAGGCCTGGTGTTGTATTTCAGAGGATTGAGATTCCCGAGTGGAAGTGGGTGCGGATTACTATGGACTTCGTTACTGGACTTCCGGTGACCCGGAAGAAGTTTGATGATATTTGGGTCATTGTTGATAGGCTGACCAAGTCAGCACATTTTATTCCTGTTGCCACCACCTATTCATCGGAGAGATTAGCTGAGATCTACATCCGAGAGATTGTTCGCCTTCATGGTATGCCGACATCTATCATTTCAGATCGGGGTATACAGTTTACCTCACGCTTCTAGAGAGCAATTCAGCAGGAGTTGGGCACCCAGGTTAAATTGAGTACAGCATTCCATCCTTAGACAGACGGTCAGTCTGAGAGGACTATTCAGAGATTGGAGGATATGCTCTGAGCCTGTGTTATTGACTTTGGAGTCTCTTGGGACCAGTTTCTACCTTTAGTAGAGTTTTCCTACAATAACAGCTACCGGCCAACCATTCAGATGGCTCCTTATGAGGTGTTGTATGGTAGGTGATGTTGGTCTCCAGTCGGATGTTTTGATGGGAGAGGCTCGGTTGTTGGGTACATACTTAGTCCAGGAGGCCTTGGATAAGGTCAAGATCATTCAGGACATGCTTCGTTCGGCTCAGTTGCGGCAAAAGAGTTATGCATATCGCAAGGTTTGATTTGTAGCTTTCATGGTTAGCGAGCGAGTATTGCTCCGTGTATCGCCTATGAAGGGCGTGATGAGATTTGGGAAGAAGGGCAAGCTTATCCCTAGGTTCATTAGCCCATTTGAGATTCTTGATCGTGTGTTAGAGGTGGCTTATAGACTTGCCTTGCCACCTAGCTTGTTAGTCGTACATCCAGTGTTTCATGTGTCTATACTTCAGAGGTATCACGACGATCCTACCCACGTATTAGATTTCAGCAATATCTAGTTGGACAAGGATCTGTCCTATGAGGATGAGCCCGTAGCCATTCTAGACCGGTAGGTTCGACACTTGAGGTCGAAGAGTTTTCATTCAGTGCGTGTTTAGTGGAGAGGTTAGCCTCCTGAGGCATCGACCCGGGAGTTCGAGTATGATATGCAAAGCCATTATTCTCATCTATTTCCTGACTCAGGTACTTCTTTCTTTTGTCCGTTCGAGGACGAACGGTTATTTGAGAGGTGGAGAATGTGACGACTCAAAGGGTCATCACTGTATTTCTCCCTTTTTCCGTGCTTCTGAGGCCTTGGTAACCTCACTTTTAGTTGCCTCGATATGCTGCACGGTCCGGGCATGAAGCCGGAAAATTTTATGTTGAAATATATAAATTTTGTGGAAACTTTTGAAGAATTATGATATTAATATTGATATAGTTGACTTTGGTCAACATTTTGGGTAAACGGAACTGGACTCGTAATGTGACAGTCGCGGGAGGTCCGTAGAAAAATTTAGGACTCAGGCATGTGCCCGGAGTCGAAATCTGAGGTCCAGAACCCCGGTAAAAGAATTATTCTGTTAAATTATTTTTTGAAATTAATAAGAAAAAATGGAAATGAAAATGAGTTAGAAAATATAGGTATCGGGCTCCTATTTTTGTTCCGACGCTCGGTACATGTCTTAAATATGCCTTAAGAACTTTCTATGAAATTTGGTCGAAATCGGACGTCATTTGACATGTTTCGGACCTAAATAGCTAACGTTGGATGTTTATGAACTTTGAACTGAAAATTATGAGTTTTGGGGTTTGATTCTTTGATTTTGATGTTATTTTAGCGATTTGATCGCTCGAGCAAGTTCGTAGGATGATATCAAGTTAGTGTGTGCGTTTGGTTGGGAGCCTCGAGGGCTCGGGAGTGATTCACAGGTGGTTCGGGGTAATTTTACACCTAAAACCTTAGCAGATTTTCTGCAATTTCAGCACAGGCCCATTCTCCTACGCGAACGCGACCTTGTCCCGCATTCGCGATGCCTTGTACCCCAACCTTCTTCGCGTTCGCAGAAGCCCCACCTCGTTTGCATTGTTCAGTCAGCCTCTTCTTCACGTTCGCGTGGCTTAAACGCGTTCGCATTGTACTGGTGACCCTCTTCAATGCGTTTGCATACCTCCCCTCGCGAACACGTAGACCAACCTGGACCTCCCCCCCCCCCCCCAATTTTCCTTCTTCGCATTCGCATCAGACCCTCGCGAACGGGATGCACCTCATGTCCGCGACCGCTGTGGCACGAACGCCTAGAACAATTTTGCCCAATTATTTTTAAAAGCCTAAAACAGAACACTTACGGGTTTTCATCCCATTTCTCAAACTCTCTCTTCTCCAACAGCATATAGGCAATTTTTAAAGCTCTTCATCACCAAATCTCCTTGGATATCATTGTTTCATAGACGGATTCTAAAGAAAAAGCGGTTTTAGAGCCTTGATTGCTATATTTGGACAGAGGTCATCTAACTTTGACTTTAGGGAATAGGATTTGAGTATCCTAATTGTTATTTGCTAATTGATCGAGTGTAGTGTATAGGCATGGTGACGAGTATCTATACACCGGAGTCTAGCATGACCGTGAGTCTTTGTTTGTACTTGTTTTGAGATAATTTGAAACTCTTCTAAGCTAAATAATGATTTCTACATGATGTGAAGAGTTTGAGATAAAATATAAAATATTAATACTTTGGAGTGTTGGCTCGAATGATAAATACTATTGAGTAGGAGATGAAAGTATTGAAAAGAGTTGTGATTGATCCCTTGCCAGGATGGTTTGAATATATTTAATATTCCCTTGACGGGATGTGAAAGCTATTGATATTGTTCTCTTGCCGGAACTTAGTTGTGAATTTTGTTATTCCCTTGCCGAGACATTTCTTATTATTGTTTATTTTCTCTCGCCCGTTTGGTTGTGACTGTTGTTTGGGTGAGGAAGAGCGATATTGCACGAAGGGTCATTCTGTGCCATTTTTTATTATATTTGCACGAAGGGTCATTCCGTGCTATATTCTGACTATTTATGCACGAAAGGACATTTTGTGCTATGATTTGACTATGTTTGCACGAATGGTAATTCCGTGTCATGAAATGAGAGTTATGTGAGGAAAAGCACGAAGTGATGCCGTGTACTTTATTCGATTGCATTGGGTGAGGATGAGAGTAAAAGCACGAAAGTTGATGTCGTGCAACTATTGAATTCCTTATTATTTGGTAGTTATTATTGTGCCCTGTTTCTTAATTACGCTAATAAATTTTATATTCAGATTGTACTCCCCCGTAGCATGTTTCCCTCCCTTTTAACTGTTTAGTTTCAGTATTTCTTTTCCTTTTATAGTGTATACATATATGGAATTGTATAGGTTGATTTGGTAATCCTGTCTAGCCTCGTCACAACTTCGCCAGGGTCAGGCCAAGCACTAACTAGCACATGGGGTCGGTTGTGCTGATGCTACACTCTATGCAATTTTTGTGCACAGATCCAGGAGCAGCTTTTGGACAACAACATTAGTACTTTACCCCGTAGCTGTCTTTAGTCCTGGGACTCACGAGGTACCCTAGCTGGAGTTTGCATGCCGAAATCCATTCCCTTATTTCAGTTTGTTTTCATTGTACCGAGACATACATATGTATTTACTTTCATTCAGACTTGTTTGCAGTACTCTTTAGTAGTCTGTGAGCTAGTGACACCAAATTTTGGGTAGTGATGTATTACCAACTTCGGCATTTTTGGTTTCATTTTATTAAGTTTAAAGTCTTCCGCGCTCGTTTAATTGATTTTTATTTATTTACATTGTTGAGATTTATCAAAGAATGTTAAAGTTTGGCTGGCCTAGCTCCGTTAGTAGGCGTCATCACGACTCCCAATTGTGGGAAATCCGGATAGTGACAAAATATTACTCTAACCGTTCCAATTTATATGAACTTATTTGATTGGGTATATATATATATATATATATATATATATATATATATATATATATATATATATATATATATATATATATCCTTCAGTTTCCATGTTAGAAAAAAAGATTCTTCAGTTCCCATAAATCCCGCGTCCGATTCTCCTTTTCCGACCTATCCATATTTGGCAAGTAATATTATTTTTTCAGAATATAATTTATGGTAATTTTCTCCTTTCATAATCCTTAAGTTTCCATATATTAATTCCGCATCTTATTTATTCTCCTTTTCCACATGACTATCTAATTATGGCAGGTAAACATAACAATTACTCCTGTATATAGTTGCATTGCATGAACAACTTTATTCTTCTTCATCACAACCCGTTAACCCGAACTCTAAACCCTAATCGCTCTTCGCCATGGATGAGTACGCGTTGTTAGTTGGTGTTTTCGGGTTTTTCTTTTTTATAGCAGTTTTTATTAAATCAATTATTCCAGCACCAGCAACAGTTGCAGCAGCAACAGCAGCAGCTTCTACTACAAACCCTATGCCATTAATTTGTATTGGTTTACTAGTTATTGTTATTGTTGCTTCTTTTGCTAGAATGCCACCTAGTGGTGGTGCCTAATAATATTATTTCTTTTTATAATAATTGTTAAAAGTTTTTGTTTCAAATTTGTTTAGTTTATCTGCATGCATGTAGTGCAGACTAGTATTATTTGGTGTTGGATTACTGTTTTTGTTTTTTTTAATAAAAACAAAGCTTTATGTTTGTCCTACTTAAATACTGCAAAGTCATGCTTATATTTGTTGTTTGGTTAGGACGAGGGTCTATCGAAAACGGCCTTTTTATTTCTTGAAGTAAGGTAAGGTCTACATGCACTACTCTCTTTGCATCCCATTTGTGAAATTTGATTGGGGTGTTGTTGTTGTTTGGTAATTGTTCTTTGTAGAGGGTGGATCTAAGTTCTCTCTATTCTTTTGTCTTTTATAGTGCCGGGTTTATTCACTAGTTATCGCTATTGTCTTTTTATCTATTTTCTGATTTTTGCGATGCAATTATCATTCCCTTGGTTTCTGTTGATGATACTGATATATTATCTCTTTCTCTTCTCGTGTTCTTGAGTCGAGGGTCTTTGAAAAATAACATCACTACTTTCTCAAGACAGGGGTAAGGTCTGCGTACACATTACCCTCCTCAGACTTACTAGTAGAATTTTACTAGGTCGTTATTGTTGCAAAGACAAATCTTATAAGATTTGAATGTTAAAGTTCGGAATTATACTCTTCCACAACTCATTAGCTTACTAGGTTTGGAATTTGTACTTATTTAGTGAATTTTAACCAAATACAATATCCAATTGTAAACAATAATCGAAACATTCACCATACAAATATATTTCAAAATTTTAATTAGCGATAATTTTTTTTGGGTGATTGTTATAGGCATATTATAGTAAAGATATGATTGTGGTATCTTAGACATTTACACAGTTAAACTAGGGGCACTTCAGCCTTTTCCATCAAGTTGTTAGGTTGTTGGGAAGTAGTGTCACCATCCAAAATTCAACTAGCCATGATGACACCTAACTAGGTAAGCCAAAAAAAATCCAATTTTTAAAGATATTTAACTGACTCTAATACACCCCAAGGACTGCATTACAAATCACGAGCTTCTAAAATTAGAATTTACAAAGTTGGTGTGCATAAGAATGTCATCTATTTGAAATATACTTGAACACATAAAAAAAATACTAAAGCTACTAAGGACAAGAGGCATCTATGACTGGATCGCATGTACATCTTCTATGCTAGCTCTCGCCATATACAGCAACATCAACATCCAAAATGTGCACGCAAGATCCAGAAGTATAGTATTAGTATAACCGAACTCATGTACTCAATAATTAAAAAACCTAACCTTAGGTTAAAAGTAGCGACGAGCTAAAACAAAGGCCATCATACAAGACGAATAACCAGCAACAATGCATAACAATATAATGAAAGTAACACCACTAATAACTCACAATAAATATTTAGCTAGTATACAATTCCAGAAAAATAAATATTTCCTTTCAAGTATAACAGTTAAACTCAAATCTTTTGCCGAAATCACCAAAAATATGAGTAAGTTCGAAATTTGTGATTTTTCTCAAAAACTTTAACGACAAATAAGAAATTTCATTATCAGATGGAATGATAAAAACTACTTCACTATGTTTACATATCAAGTATGCATGTCTAATGCAATGCAGAATAGTAATGAACTCATGTACTCACACTCTTAGAGTACTCAATCTCATTATCTCGCATTTCCACTCATTACGCTCAATATTCAGTACACTCGGTCACTCGGCACTGTACAGGGTAGATCCATCCCAAATATAAATAAAATATAAATAAGGCAACTCCATGCCCTGAGAAGATTCATCCCGAATATAAATATCAAATGTGCTCACTTTAAGGGGTGCAGACTCTGGAAGGACTCCTTCAGCCCAAACGCTATAATCTGCACGGACAACTCACGTGCTATAGTATCAATATCTGAATCTCCATGGACAATTCACGTGCTGCATGGATAACTCATGTGTTGTAATATCATTATCTGGATCCGCACAGACAACTCACGTGCTGCACAGACAACTTACGTGCTATAGTATCAATATTTGGATCTACATGGTCAACTCACATTCTATAATAAGTCAATCTGGCATGTTAGGGCGTATAACTCAATCCTATAATAATAAAGTATATAAAGTCAATATGCCATGTTGTGACGATGCGACCCCTCGTCTCATGAGTAACTGCCTCGTTCTTTCCATTTTTCTACTTCCTCATATTTCATTATCGGTATTGGGTGCACTAGAATTTATTTATAGTGATTTTGATAAGAAATGAGACATTTAGTCTCTTTTAAGAAGAATTAAGTTGGAAAAAGTCAACTGTACGTTGACTTATGAGTTAGAGGGCTCGGATATGAATTTCGATAGTTCGGTTAGCTCCGAGAAGTGATTTGTGACTTAGGAGTATATTCAGATATTTATTTCAATGTTCGTAGAATAAATTAAAGCATTTTGACATAAGTTGGAAAAATGGAATTCGGAAGTTTGACCAAGAGTTGACTTTTTGATATCGGGGTTGAAATTTTATTTCGGAAAATGGAATAGCTTCGTTATTCCATTTATAACTTGAGTGCAAAATTTGAAGTCATTCCAGATTGATATGATAGGCCTCAACATCGAATGTAGAATTTCAAAATTTGTTAGTTTCGTGAAGCTTGAATTGGGATGTGATTTATATTTTATTGTGGTTTGGTGTGATTTGAGACAACAACTAAGTTTGTATAGTGTTTTAAGACCTGTTGGTTAATTTGGTTGAGGTGTCGAGGGTCTCGGGTGGATTTTGGATGGTTAACGGAGCATGGTTTAGAAATGTTTTAACGTGGTTCTTCAAGAATAAGTGGTATCAACTAATAAAATGTACTCCAAATTCTGTTTTTATTAAAGCATTAGATCCGTATCAAAATTTTGGAGCGATAGCAAAAAGAATCGTCAAATCGGACATCGTATGAGAGAGTTATGCCCATTTTCGTGTCGGAAAAAATAGTTGCCCATCGCCAGCGCCCAGGGGTAGCGCGGGGCGCCATCCATGGCGCCAGAAAGTTTTGGCTACTGGTTCTAGCGCCAGAGGCAGCGCCCGGCGCCACCTGTGGCGCCCGAATCAGAAATATGCTATAAGACGGGGCTTTCGGCCATTTTTACACATTTGGAGCGATTTTTAGAGGTAAACTTCACCACAAAACTTGGAATAATTGTTCTTAACTCCCTTGTGATTATATTCCATGAATTAATCTTCATTTTAGGGAGTAGATTATTGGTATTTCAAGAGAAATGGAGGAATTTTCTAAAATTCCAAAAAATTAATTTTCAAGATTTGGACATCGATCTGGAGTCGAATTTTGGTAAAATTTGTATGGTTGAACTCGTGGGGAGATAAGGAACCCGTTGATGTAAATTTTTTTGTATTTTGACAAGTGGGCCAGGGGCTCGGGTTTTGCAAAATTATGATATTCGATATTTTTCGAGTCTTTTCGATTTGGTTATATTCCATTAGCCTATTGTAATATATTCGTTGTGGTTTGAGTCAGATTCGACGTGCGAGGAGGTCCATTCGACAGGAAAGGGCATTGTAAGCTAGTCTTTGGCCGGCTAGAGGTGAGTAATGTTTGTAATTGATATCCTGAGGGTTTGAAACCCCAAATTTCACATCGTAACGCTATATTGAGGTGTGACACACATTGTATGACGAGTGTGAGGTCGCTTACGATTGGGATCATGACTTGGTCCATCCCGAGTGATATTTCTACTATATTGGTGATTGAGACACATACTATATTACTGTGAATTGGGCTTATTGCCATATTTTGGGGCCTTGTGCCGACCTGTAGAATCCTTGATATTACTGTTTTAGCATATCTTTGCATATCATTTAGTCTCAGTCCGAGGTTTTAAATGTTATTTTGCAAACTCAGCCATTCTCCTAAGTTTTGAAAACTCAAATGATATTCTAAATGATATTTCTGGCTGAGGACTACTGTTTTATAAATGCCCAAGGGGCTTATCATGATTTCTGGACTGAGTATGGATCGGGTTGAGCACCGCAACAGTAATTTTGAAACAGTAGTAACAATGACACTTTATAATGTGACTTGAAACAATGATAAAAATGACACTGTATGATGTAAATTGGCCAGGTAACAATGACTGACCAGGAATTAAATGATGCCACGAGATGGCTTGATATTGCGCTTGGGTTGTAGGAGCTTCTTTGGAGTCTGTACACACCCAGTGAGCGTCATCGACGATAAATAAATAGAGTTGGTTGCACGCCGTAGCGGGTACTAGAGTGTACCATTATATGCATTTGTTCATTATTTCTTGTTTGTATTATTTCTTAAGATATCAATTTGCTATTCTGGAATTATCTGATCACTCCTAAAGAGAATAAATATTAGATAGTGGTAACAATGACACTGTATGATGTGTTTGGTCAGTTAACAGTGGCTGACCAGGAATAAGAATATTGCCCAAAGGGGGGTTTCTGTGCATAGTGTCACTGATTGTTGAAATTATTTTAGCAACTATTGAAAGGATCATTTTCAAAAAGGTTTAAAACTGAGCCAAGATACTTCGAAAGATTTTACAGTTTTTACTAATTTTCTCAATTTAAGGGCTTTTCACTTACTTTTATACAACATGACGATCTGTTATACGTGATTTCTTACTACTCAGTTTAAAATCACGCACTTAAGTTTTTACAGCCCGATTATGATATAGTCCAAAATATACTTAAAGTATTAAATAGGAAAAGTGGTAAGTTATATATATATACATATATATATATATATATATATATATATAAAAATTCATCTTATATGATTTTATTTGGTGTTCAGTTTAAGAAAGAAAAAAAAAAGTTGAAATATTTGGTGTCAATTTTTGTGGCTATAAAAACTTATGTAACCTTTATTTTTTGCAGTCTCATTTTCAAATTCAACTTTCCTATCGTGAAAAGTTTAAGGTAAACTTATTTAAAGTTATAAAAGAGTCATTTTTGTTAAAAAATAGATTACAAAAATATTGTCACATAAAATTAAAGGAAGCCTGTAATTGAAGACATTTAACTAGGTGGAACTCAATTAAAATTTTATGGCTTTCCTACAACAATAAGCATGACAAGGGTTTTAGGAGGGGTTTTCAGGATTGCGGCTATTAATGGTTGTTTCTTTCCCATGTTTACCCGCCGTCTAATTCCTCTTAAAACCCTCTACACAGTCTCCTTACACTGGCAGTCGCTAGCTCAGAATTTCCGTTCAATTCACAATGCACACCAAATGTTTGATAAAAGTCTTAAACCAACGCTTGTTTCCATTCACCAATCCATGCTCAGTGGGATACACCAAAACCGTAAAATTGAATCTCTTAAGCTATTCAAGAATCAGCTCCAAATGGGTATCTCAGAAATCGATGAAGTTGCAATAGCCTTAGCTCTAAAGGGTTGTCGTGAAAATGTAAATTTTGGGTCTCAAATTCACAGCTTGGCCATTACCAGTGGGTTCATTTCATTTACAACAGTCCCAAATTCATTAATGAGCATGTACTGTAAAAATGGGTATTTTAATAAGGCTTTGTGTGTGTTTAACAGCCTTGATTTTCCTGATAGAGTTTCTTATAATACCCTGCTTTCGGGTTTTGAAAATGGTAAAGAGGCATTGAGTTTTGTTCTTTGGATGCATTCCATTGGGTTTATGTTTGATGCTGTGAGTTATACTGCTGCTCTTAGTCATTGCACGAATGAAGAGGAATTTCACTTTGGTATCCAATTGCATTCTCTTGTTCTGAAGTTCGGATTGGAGAATGACGTTTTCGTTGGAAATGCACTTGTGACTATGTATTCGAAGTGGGGTAATAATATGGCGGAAGCTGAAAGAGTGTTTTATGAAATGTTGCAGAAAGATTTGGTTTCGTGGAACGCATTGCTCTCGGGCTATGCACAGGAAGGGAGTTACTCGTGCCAAGCCACTTTGGGGTTTAGGGAAATGATGAAGGCAGGAGTGAAACCTGATCACGTGTCGTTCACCAGTGCTGTATCTGCTTGTGGACAGGAAAGATCTTTGGATCTTGCGAAGCAGATACATGGTTTGGTTATTAAGATGGCGTATGGTACTCACGTTTCAGTGTGTAATGTTTTGATATCGTTGTACTATAAGTGTGATGTGACCGAAGATGCAAATAAGGTTTTCCAAAGTATGACCGAACGTAACGTAGTGTCTTGGACGACAATGCTTTCTATGAATGATGAAAATGCTGTATCTGTTTTTAACGGGATGCGGAGAGATGGGGTTTACCCTAATCACGTTACTTTTGTTGGATTAATTCATTCTATAACTGTCAAGAGTTCGTTACCAGAGGGGAAAATGATTCACGGTTTTTGTTTAAAAACGAACTTCTTCTCCGAACTAAATGTTGCTAATAGCTTCATTAGCATGTATGCTAAGTTTGAATTAATGGAAGACGTGTTTCAGGTTTTTGAAGTGCTCGCCCAGAGAGATCTCATATCGTGGAATGCATTGATTTCTGCATATGCTCAAAATGGAATGTCTCGAGAAGCTTTACAAACATTCTTGTCAGCATCAATGGAGTTTCCACCTAATGAATATACATTTGGCAGTGTCTTGAGCGCGATCGCCTCATCTGAATGCATTTCTTTAAAGCATGGCCAGCGATGCCATGCTTGTTTGATTAAGCGGGGTTTCAACAGGAATCCAATTGTTTCGGGTGCTCTTCTTGACATGTATGCTAAACGTGGGAGTATCGCTGAATCTCGAGGAATTTTCTATGAGATAGCTTACAGGAGCCAAGTTTCGTGGACTGCTATTATTTCTGCTCATTCAAGGCATGGAGATTATGAATCGGTAATGGCTTTGTTTAAGGAGATGAAGAACAAAGGCGTGAGTCCTGACTCAATAACTTTTCTTTCCATACTAACAGCATGTGGTCGAAAAGGGATGGTTGATATGGGAGTCGATATTTTCAATTCCATGGTTAGAGATTACTCCATTGAACCATCTTCAGAGCACTATTCTTGTATGGTGGATATGTTTGGTCGGGCGGGGAGGTTAAAGGAGGCTGAAATATTTTTGGCTCAGATTCCAGGAGGACCTGGATTGTCTGTGTTGCAAAGCTTACTAGGTGCATGTAGGATTTATGGAAATGTAGAGATGGCAGCAGAAGTAGCCAATACTTTGATTGCATTAGAACCAGAGCAGTCAGGTTCATATGTCTTGATGTCGAATTTGTTTGCAGAGAAGGGGCAATGGGAAAAGGTTGCAAACATCAGAAAAGGAATGAGAGACAAGGGAGTGAGGAAAGAGATAGGATTCAGCTGGGTGGATGTAATAGGTAGTATTGATTGTTCTTTAAATTTGCATGGATTTTCATCAGATGACAAGTCTCACCCCCAGACGGAGGAGATATATAGGATGGCAGAATGGATAGGTTCAGAGCTGAAGTATTTGGAGCACGAAGAAGAAGAGAGCGAGTATGTGGCATTAGTGTGTATAACATGAGTTCCTTAAAAAACTTGCCGGAACCTATTAAGCTGCTGCAATTGAGAACCGTGTTGATTTTCTTGGTCTTATCGTGGTTGATGTTGGTGCTGGTAGTTGCATTTTGTCATTATTTGCAGCTCAGGTGATCTACTTGTAGCAATGCATTTTGTGCTTTTCGGTGAACGATATCAACATCTGCTGATATACTCTATCTTTTCTTTTTCCCACCTATCTCTCAAACCAAAAAACCCTCGCAGGCCGGTACAAAGCACGTTTATGCCATATAGGCTTCTGAAATGGCTGAATATGCCAGGAAACTTATTGCTGGAAATCCATCACTGAGTAAAATGTTACTGTAAGTGTTCTTTTTACTTGTTTAAGCTGACCCCAACTAGTATGCGATTGAGGTGTTGTTGATCGATTGATTGTTCTTTTGCCTTATTGGGTGTCTTTTCCATTGGTATTCTACATAGTCATATAGTATCTTGGTTGTGCTTCTTATTCCTTTTTGTATGTCTTCTATTCATGATGTTTAGGTAGTCAAAAGAAAAGGTTGAAGAGGTGGATTTACCTGAGAAAGCTGATATTTTGATCTCTGAGCCAATGGGTAAGCTTATCTAGTTAGTCTTGTTCTTAATATTTGATAGATCGATCAAGTTAGCTTCCTAGATAGAGCATTGTGTTGGTATACTTTGGTCATGCTGCAAGCTTGTTAAAGTTTCTCTCTTGGAGTGACAACTAAAGTTCCTTATGAAACTTATCTACAGCTATGTGAGTGATGCAGTGCTCATACCTTACAGGTACTTGATTATTTAAAGAAAAGAATGCTGGAGTCTTATGGGGGGTTTTGGTCCAGTTTTAAGAGCATAGCACGTACATGTGTGGGTTAGGCGCACGTGACAGGTTTGAACCCTTCTGCATACAGAAGTCTGGTATTTAAGTGGAGTAGTATAGAAGGGTGGGCTCATTATTGGCCGAGTTCTGAACCGTTCACCATTGACCCGCAGGGATTTTTCAAGAATTCTGGAGTCTTGTATGATTGCAAGACCAATTTTTTGTTAAAAATCTTTAATTTGCTTGTATACAGGGTTTTCCATCAGTAATAAAAAATGTTTACCTTATAATTTAGTCTTCCTACCCTAATCAATATGGATCCCAAGGGCACCTACAGAGGTCTGTATGGTTGGCGGCTAGAGGAGCGATTTTGACTGCCAAAAATTTGAGTTAGAGGAGGGTCTCCTATGTTAGTTGGTGTTTCACGTGCACTAATTTGAGAGGATGTGGATCACCTTCTATTGATGGCATTCTGATTATGGTGGGAGATTTTGAGATGGTTTGGGTTAGTGTGGACTGTGGACCATGCTGAGTATAATGAAGGATGCTCAATTCAGCTAGGCATTTAGAAGACGGAAGATAAAAGAAGAGAAGACATAGATAGGATATTGCTCCGTTGGCTTTAATGTGAGTTGTGCGGAGTGAGAGAAATAAGAGAGCGCTTGAGGGAAGTGAGTTTGATTTTTTACATTTGAAGAACATTTCTCATCTTTGATATGTTTTTTTGTACACCCATGAGGTTCCTATTTAAATTGAAGAATGGGTGTCTTCTGCAGGTTCTCTACATTTTGGTATACTTCTTCTATAGGGGAGTTTGTCCCCCATTGTTAATAAATTTCTTCCTTGTTCAAGAAAATTCCTCATTATTCAGCATTTGCTAATGTTTTGTTTCCACAGTGTAGAATATAAAGTCCTGAATTTCTGCAGATAGAAGTATTTTTAAGAAGCATTCAAGAGAATCATGATAGGATTTTTTGATCGGTATATATTCTTGTTTGTTCTTCTCCTTTTTGTAATACAGTAGTTCTCTTTTCGATTTCAAGCGGAGTCGAATCCTTGCGATAAAAAACAACAACAACAACAACAACTCGCATCAATCTAAGCTTCGATACCAGAATTATCTATTAACCGTACTAGTGATATAACAGATATATGATGGAATGGTTGAGGTGCGTGCAACTCGGTCTAAACGCTACGCGCGTCATTAAAAACTTCTCCAGTTTCATAAAAGTACCAACTAATTTTGCCCACAAAGACTTAGGCGAATGAAAAGAAATCATGAATATTTTTTTAGAGCACGCACATCCTTGTAGATACGCTGTCCAATTGGCCGAACGGAAGATCGACATGAGAAGCCGATGTTCTTGGTACAGAATCCCATTACAATATGAAGAAAGAAATAAGGGTTGAAGTTTAGACCGCTCACAGTAGTTCTACCTATAGAAAGGATCACGAAAGAGGCGATCAGAATGGTACTCAAATCCATTTACGATCTCGAGTTTCCAGACACATCGCACTTCCGCTCGGGTCGAGGCTTCCATTCCGTCCTCTCTTCTCTTGCTGTCAAAAGTGCTTACTCATGGTCTATCGTGCAGTTGATGATATCATTCTGGACTAGTTTCCAGGCATACGCCAACCATACATACCGCTTTCTCGTTCAGAAATTTCTTAAGATTAAGGTTCGAAAGAGAATTTAAAAAGAAAAACAATAATAAAAGGGAAAACGAAGTGAACGAACTTCATTCAAAGGAGAAACCAACTAGGAATATCATTACTTAGCTTTAGTTTGCGTACCTTAATCCTCATTTTCACTTTCTTAGTGACACAATCAAGGTGTCATTATCACTTGGATTAGAGAATGTATTCCCCTCCGTTGTATTAATTATGTTTAATATTTCAAGGGAATTGATCCTTATTCCTACATGTATATTACTTTATTCTCAATACAAATATGAATGTAATTGGTCTAATCCATCAAATTAACTTTTTAAAATTTGATTTTGGGGGAATAAACGTAAACAAACCAAATCAATATCTCTTTTAGCTTTTAACCTTAGCTTATTCTCTTTTATAGCCAAACATACACTAATGATATTGTCTCTTTTGGATCTAGGCCCATACGGTTTTAAAACATGTCCGTATTTTCTCGATGTGGGATTTGCGTAAGGTGTCACATACACCGCCCATTAGGGACTTAGCGTCCGAAGTGGCTCTAATACCATATGTAACAGCACAGTCCACTACTGATATTGTCCGCTTTGGGACTAGGCCTGCACGAGTTTAAAATGCGTCACTAGAGTCTAAAAAATGTGTATTTTGTATATCTAATATCTCTCCTGTATTTTGTCGACGTGAGGTTCACGTAAGGTGTCATAGAAGAAAAAATCCCAATCAAATTCTTGAACAAATACTATACGTGTCTTTTAAAATTGCTCTCACTTTTTGTATATCCAATGAGATTTATACAGTATATTACATTATATAATATGGAGAATAGATTCACTACTAATTTAAGGTGAAGAATACGATTAAGAAAGACTGTTGATACTTATTAATGTCACTTTATTAGAGAAAATTCCATTCGTTAACTAAACAAAACATATATGTATAGTTGGCCAAAAAAAGTAAAGGTATCATAAAATTCTCTTTTACCAATGCAAAAAGCAATTAGCTTGTGAATCAATTCTTCTAATATATGAGATTAGAGTATGTAATCATTATCTAATTATGAGATGCCTTAAAATCTTTATACGCAAGAATCATTTTGCTGATGTATATCTTGATCGTGATTACATGTCGTGCCGTTTGCTCCTACTATATTATGTTAGTTGTTGATATTATTTGTTACTTTATTTTACCGATTTTTAGCCGAGGGTCTATCGGAATCAGTCTCTCTACCTTCATAAGGTGGGAAAAACGTCTGCGTAAATATTACATTCCCCGATCTCCACCTGTGGGATTATACTGAATTTTGTTAATTGTTGTACATCTTGATCGTGAAAAATATTGAAATTTATTTTTTCTCTTATTTTGGTATTTGTCTAGTGAGTACACCACTTTTAAAATGGTAAAGTTTTGCCAACTTTGCGCGCATGTAATCAGGGGCGGATGTAGGAATTTTTGTAAGCGATGTCGGAATTTAAAGAAGAACTAGAATATTACTTTGAAGTCATATTTTTAGACAAGAAATGATCTTAATTTATTGATTTTGTTGAGTATTAAGTTAAAAAAGATTTTGAACTTCATCACAATTTTTAACTACAAAGACTTTCTCAAATATTTACAAAAGAAAAATGTGCTAGTTGAGGTTTTAACCTTAGACCTCTGAGAGCAAAATCAAACACAAAACCAACACATCAAGATACAATTTATCTCAAGTAGTATTATTTTCCTACTTATCCGTTTTGGTATAATATTAATAAATATATTTAGTAAAAATTTTCGACAAAGCGGTATACACCATTGAGGAAGCGTGCATCCGCCCCTGCATGTAATTTTCACGAGCACACCAAAAAACTCTTTTCTTTGATTAAGATGGATCACTACTTGTTTTTCTTGTCGAAGATAAGGTTTATATAAACTCCAATGAATAAGGAGAAGTTATCAAATTGTTAAAGAAATTGAAGAACTCGTTTTTATCCCTTGAGAATAAGATAAAACATCAACACGGAGTGATTATGTTGCAGTAACGGAATAAAATGTTTGTTTTTGTGTGACCTATAGGTCACAGATTTGAGCCGTGAAAATAGCCACTAATATTTATATTACGTTAGGTAATTTACATAACATTCATTGGGTGTGGTATGTTCCCGGACCCAACGTGAATGCAAGATGCCTTATGCACCGGACTGCCCTTTTAACAGAATAAAATATTTACACTACCAAAGATTGTGATGGAATAAACATGATCTTTATCTCCATCCTTTGAGTTCGATCATTTGGAATGAAAAAAATTCTAATAAAAAGCGTTTTCCCTAGACCTTATCTTATGCGAATTCCGATTAGTCAGAATTCGAATATAAGGGCGGAGCTAAAGTGTTTCAAGCGGGTTCAATCGAACCCAATAACTCTGATTCAAACCATACATATTTGTCACTTGTTTTACATCATTGAATGCGTAATGTAAACTTTGTGCAAGAATATTATCTTGTTTCGTGTGGCTTTAACTTTTGGCTTTGGTTTATTTTAGGGGAGAGCTTGGAATTTGTACTCAGATAAGCTAAATTTTTCCCTACTTCTCACAAGGCCGCACGTTTATTACATTATCAATTTTAACTTATATCCGTCGAGTATAATAAAAAATTTAATTTATTATAATTCGTGCAATTTATTCTACTATTAGATGTGCTTTAATAATTTTTCTAGTTACTCATATCATTTATTGTGAGTAACTAACTATACATCACGTGCTACCACAAATATGTAGAATATAAAGACTCAAAAGATCTCCAAGGTGGTAATAATTGTGACGACCCGGCCAGTCGTCTCATGAGTAACCACTTCGTTTTCCCAATTTCTGCTTCTTTATGCTTCGATATCCATGTTTTATGTGATCAAGTTGATTAGTTTATTTTCGGAGTGGATTTGGCAAGGAATGGGGCATTCAGTTTCTTTTAAGAAGGTTTAAGTTGGAAAAGTTAACCGAATATTGACGTATGTGTTAGCGGCCGGATGTGAATTCTGATGGTTCGGTTAGATTCGGGAGGTGAATTGTGACGTATGAGTGTGATCGGAATTGGTTTTGGAGGTCCAGAGTAGAATTAGGCTTGAATTGACGAAGTTGAGATTTTGATCCGGGAGTCGAAATGGAATTCCGAGGGTTTCAGCAGCTTCGTTATGTCATTTGGGATGTCTGTGCAGAATTTCAGGTCTTCCAGACGCGATTTGGTTGGTTTTTTTTATCAAAAGCGTGTTTTAGAAGTTTTTAGAAAATTTAGGCTTGAGTTCGATGTGAATTGGTGGAATTGGTATTGTTTGAGGTGTTTTGATGATTGGAACAAGTTTGAATGAGATTTTAGGATGTGTTGATGCTTTTGTTTGAGGTCCCGGAGGCCTCGGGTAAGTTTCAGATGGTCAATTGGACCATATTTGGTATTTGGGAGTTGCAGAATTTGAGAGTTCAAGTGTTGCAGAAATTAAGCCTTCGCGATCGCGTGGGGTATATCGCGATCGCGTAAAAGGAATTTGGAACGCCAGGATTTAGACCTTCGCATTTGCATAGGTGGCCTCACGTTCGCAGAAGGCTTGGAGCTAGTGCCTCGCATTCGCCTGAGGCTGCCCGTGTTCGCGTATAAGAAATAGGATCCAAGAGGTTATTGCTCTTCACGTTCGCATCAGTGGTCTCGTTTTCACATAGTATGGGAAGTGGAAGCATCGCTTTCACAGTGTATGTGTCGTGTTCGCGTAGCGTGTTTTTGGAGTCTTGGAAATTTGCTATTTGCGATCGCGAGGCTTGTGTCGCGATCACGATGAAGAATGGGTAGAACTGGGCAGAATGCTTTTAAGTTATTTCATCCGTGATTTTGGGTCATTTTTCCTCCATAGTTAATCATTTTGAGAGCTTTTCGAGGGAGATTAAAGAGAGATTCAAGGAGAATTGATTGGAGGTAAGATTTTTAAACCTAAAACTTGATTCTATTGTTAGGAATTCATGGAAACTTGAGCAAAAATGGAAGAACTAGGGCGTGGAATTTTGGATTTTTAATTTCGGTTTTGAGGGGTCATTTGGACTCTGATTTAGGTGTTCTTTATATGCATAGACTCGTGGGGTAATAAGGAAACTGTTGATGTAAAAATTTTGAGTTTCGAGAATTGGGCCCAGGACTTGGATTTTGCTAATTTCGGTATTTTTGATATTTTTCGATTGTTTTCGCTTGGGCTTTGTTCCCCTAGCATATTATGACGTATTCGTTCATATTTTGGATAGATTCGACGCGTATGGTGGCCTATTTGAGGGGCAAAGACGTCTCAAGCTAGAGTTTTAGCCGGTTCGAGGTGAGTAATGATTATAAATGATGTCCTGAAGGTTTGGAACCCCGGATTGCACATCGTAGTGCTATATTAAGGTGAGACACGCGCTTGATGATGAGCGTGAGGTCGTTTACTATTAGGGATTGTGACTTGTTCCATCCTGATTGATGATTTTACCGCGTGTTTGACTGATACTTACTTGTTATCATCATGATTTGGGCTGATTGCCATTTTTGAGCTTCGTGCCAACTATTTGAACCCCTTCGGGAATTTTTTATCATTATACCTTATTGTATTGACTTATTACTTGAACTCAGTAATGATGTTTTTACTATTTTATAACTCAGCCACTTTTACTCAGAATTGAGACTTAAATGATATTTTTAAATGATGTTTTGGGATGAGAACTACTGTTTTACTAATGCCTCAGGGGCTTGTGATGATTTCCGGATTGAGTTTGGCCGAGAGCCAGATGTGAGGATACATTGAGTGATATGAGGTCGAGAGCCGAGAGCAGATGCCACAACATGGCTTGATTTTGCGCTTGGGCCGTAAGGGGCCCATTCGGAGTTTGTACACCCCCAATGAGCGCGGGTACCCATTGTGATCTGAGAGTGAGCCCGAAGGACAGATATTGTTCTGAGAGTGAGCCCGAGGGGATGGTACTGTTCTGAGTTGTTGCCCGAGGGGGCGGATTTCTATTTGTTATTTAACTATTAATTTACCAATTTTACTTGTTGAAAAATGAGATTAACTTGATATTTCACTTATTTACCATTTTAAGTGACTTTATTGCTTCGGTATAGAATGTTGTGTGTTTTACGTGTTTTTTTTCTTTCAGCCATTATTTATATTATTACTCACTAGGTCGGAGTACTCACATTACTCCCTGCACCGTGTGTGAAGATTCAGGCATAGCAGATTCCGCTCCTGAGTGCTGATCCTCCCAGTCCAGGAGGTATTTCGGAGACTACAAGGTAGCTGTTGGCATCCGCGGCCCCCGTGCCTCCCTTATATTACTATTTCTATGTTCTTCAAACTATTGTACCAGATTTCATATTTAGTAGTGTTGTATCAGGATCATTAGTTGGTCATGACTAGTGCGACCCTGGTTAGAGCTGTGTCGGGATGGTTTTTACTATTATTATCCATGTTTCTGAGAATTATTACTATTAAATTATGTTTTAAACTGTTCTATGGTAATTAACTGCTTAAAGAGGTGTATTGTAATGATCTGGCTGGCCTTATCTTCACGAGAGGCGCCATCACGATCAGATTCGGGATTAAGGTCGCGACAATGATATTGATAGTTGGGGGAAACAAAACCAACTAAACATTCACGTTAATTATGCTCATCATGTTTAAAGACAAATTTAGAAATTTATATCGAGTGATTTCCCTTGTTAAGTCTTTATTATTGAATTGAATTACGCTGCACTTTAAATAAAAAAGGTTCATATAATCATGCACCCCCTTAGAAATAAAGATCCATATCTCTTTTTGATTTAATCATTCAAGATCCACAATTTATTGACCCAATGACTAGTATATCTGATACTTCTTAATTGACTAGCTGTAAATAATCTTAGGGCTATGGAATAAAGGATTATATTGCATCTAGTCCAAGAATATTGATGGAAATTTTCTAATCTTGCGGAATAGAATATGATATGATGAGATAGAATGCAACAAAAATAAAGACACCGAACGAAAGTTTGCATTGTAAGAAGTTAATTATATAGGGGTAGGGGTGTAAGTGTGCCGATCTCCATTAAAGATGACTTTATCAACTTCCAAGACTTGAACTCGAGATATATATTAATGGAAAAAGATTTCCAAAGCAGAAGAATATATATAGATAGACAAATATGACGCCCTCATTCTTCCAACCAAAATCAAGAATCCCTCATTCCTTTTCCAGCCTCTACCACAACATGTTGGAAATTTCATCTCCCTTCCATACTACTTTGATAACCATATGAAATCTCTCTGTGTATAGAGTAATGTAATTTTCTCTCTATTACTACATTCTAATGGTATATCATTGCATCTCTTTGAATAAATTATAGAGCCAGCCTGCTGCGCAAAATATTCTGCGCGCGTTTTATACATGGTTTAATTTGGGGAAGAACTTACCCGAGGAGGTGTAATATAAGCAGCCTACCCTGATGCGTGTATTCATGCCTGATTTCGTGGCTTGAATCCGTAACATGTAGGTCACATAGAGACAACTTGACCGTTGCTCTAAGGCTCCCCTTCTCTTTGAACAAAATAATAATTTTAAAAAATAATATTGGTACAAACGTTGAATATTGAATTCTCAAATGAGATGATTCACAAAAGTTATCATAATATCGAAGCAAGTGTAGATTTTGGTTTGAATCTCATCATTTATTGTCAACAAAATATTTCACGTATTTTACCAATAAAATTTAAAAGCATATTATAAATTCATGCATTTACTTGTACATATTCGACATCACCAAACAACTTCTTTTTTGTTTTTATGATTTTCATCGTCAAATTTCCAACTATCTTTTGGGGGCGAATCTAGGCTTACTTAAGCGTATGGGTTTCCGCCAACTTAATAGGTTTTGTATAAATTCTGTATTTGTATTTACTATAAATCTATTATTATTATAAATTATTGTAGAAATTTATAAATTTTAAATTTTAAATTTTTCGTACGAATACGAACAATTCAAGCCATGCAAAGTTGTTTCCTATTGGCCTTTTTTCTGGAAAAGTCCAAGACAATTCCAATGTTTCCTCTCCAATCAAAGATTAATTCCCTTTGGTGGGTCTAAGGATTTGGATAGAAAAGGTAAACTGGATTCTCCTCAATTAATCCAATTATTCGTTTTCTAGAATTTTATATTCTTTCTTCTATACTTTTTATATTGTGACGTACTACATTTTCATTGTCTTACATCACTGTATACGAATTTACTTTTGATATACGCACGTGTAGACATGGACGAAGCCTCTAGCAAAGGGTGGTCAACCGATCACCCTTTACCGAAAAATTACATTGTATATATAAGTAAAATATTGATTTTAGATATATAAAACATACATTGAACACCCTTTGTTGGAATTTTTTTTCTACTTCTTTCAAGTTTGAACACCCTTGAAAACATTTCTGGTTTCACCACTGTGTGTCGATAGTGTGTACCTGTGTAATAAAAAACGTAGAGTATTTGAAGAATTCAATCTTAATGTAGACATTTGTCTTTCTCCTTTTATACGAAGTGCTTATTTACTTATAGCGCCTCTTAATCTTTTATTTTACCGGAGACAAATTTAAGATTTGATTAAAATTTGCAGTTTTATCTTAACTTATTTAATTTATTGTGTTCGAATCCAATTATTTGCGCGTGCTTATGAACATTTTAATAAATATATTGGATCCAAATCAGAACTATGAGTTTGGATGAACCCATAACTTATTATTTACATCCACGCCCATCTATGTGTGTATATTTCGTAAATGCATGTATAAGTGCACATAACTAAAACTTATATATTATAGAGTAATTTTTGTGCACTTAAAGTATACAACTTTTACGCCATCAGGTAAAGATGATCTAGAACACTAGATAATAATTATTTATAGTTGTCCTAATTTGATAATCTACAAATACAATAAATAACCCGTTAAAATATACTGATAATATAAAAGTTTTTCACACTATTAACGTATCGGTTAATTTATGGAAAATAACCTCTTTACCTGTAAAAAAAAACTCTTTACCTGTACAATGTACGGGTAAGATCTGCGTATACATGACCCTCCACAAACCCAACATGTGTGAATATACTAGGTAAGTAGTTGTTGTAACGTACTCCCTCCGGCCTACAATAAGTGATCATTTTACCGTTGTCACATACATTAAAGAAATACGAACTCCTAGAGAGAACAAAAATATGTATTCACTAATAAATTAACCTTAATTAATTGATACGTTGACACATCGTGATATATAAATCAGGAATATTTTTGAAAAAATAAAATAAATTCCATCTTGATTATATAAATGAACAACTTAATTTGGACTAAATTAAAAAGGTAAAATGAGACCGAAGGAAGTATCGATCAATTCTATATTATATGTAGTGACGCTCTCTATATAAACTCTTATGACCCTTCTTCAGCCCATCTTTCAACTTAGATATATTCCCTATATTATTATATTCTCCTTTCTTCTACAAATTTCTTGTATCATAATTATAAGCAATTCATAAATAATAAGAAGATCAATGTCTGGTGTTTGGGTATTCAAAAATGGAGTAGTCAGACTTGTAGAAAATCCAGGAGATCATTTCCAAGGTTCTAGGAAAGTGTTGGTTCATGTTCCTACAAATGAAGTTATTACATCCTATGCAATTCTTGAAACTAAACTATATAATCTTGGTTGGGAAAGGTACTATGATGATCCAGAATTACTTCAATACCATAAGAGATCTACAACTCATCTTATTTCTCTCCCAAAAGATTTCAATAAGTTTAAAACCATGCATATGTATGATATTGTTGTCAAGAATCGCAATGAGTTTGAAGTTAGAGACATGTGAGAAAAACAAAAGATTTTAAAAGGTTATGTTTTGATAACTCATTCTTAATTAATTCTAGGTGTGATTAGTCTTTTTTAAATGTTTTATTTTGTTTTCGATTTTCAGGGTGTTGTAACTAGTTTTTGTTATGGAGTTTTGTTTAACTTCATGGTACTTGTGTTTAGAATTTTCCTAGATTTCTATTATTACCCGACGTTGATTCTGCTCTTTTATCTTGTTGTTGTTGTATTCTTTTTCTACACTGCTATGACTATGCTTGACTGGGTCGAGAGTCTATTGGAAACAGCCTTTCTATGTGCACAATATAGGAGTAAAGTATGCATACATACTACCTTCCTCAGATCCCATGTGGGAGAATACACTAACACTGAGTATGGTATTGATGTTTTGTTGTTGGTACTTAATTATTAGGGTTATCAATGGATATTTAAAAATCGACCGAACAAATTTTTAGATTTCTTTTAATAATATCGTAAATTTTTGTATAAATCTATAACCATACCGATAATTAAGGTAGATTTTTTATTTTATGAAAATATACCGAACCACACCGAATAAATTTATATGTGAAAAATATATTTATATATTAACTTTAAGAAGAATAAAACATTAAATTTTTCTTTGGGCCTTGGAATTGTAGAAACGATTACAAGCCAATATGTGATTTAACTCAAAATCCTACTTCTCAAACTTATTATGCTACTCCTATTGAAATTAAATTAATTTCAGCATATTCACTAGCAAGAAACAAGATATTCTAGCGATTATGGGTAGCAAACTATAATTGATTGAATATGTTTCATCTCGTATTATTTGGATTTATCTTTTTGAATATTTAATCTTCTATAGACTTCATTCTTGTCCCAACTTGGTTAATATCTTTTCGCTCGTCTGATTTATATTTCTTTGTCTTTGCTTAGTTTATTTCACATTGGTATAGAATAGTTAATGGATTTACACTCTGGCCATCTTTCATGTTTTCTTAATTGATCACCCTTTAAACAATATAAAATGTCTAGAGAATCTTAGGAAGTCCTATAAAAGCACATATGTTATTGCATTCTAGTTCTCTACTAGTGACTTTTACACAATATTTAAAAAATTACTCAAAATTAGTCAAACCGTATAGATACCAAAGAGCAACCGACATGATTGGGACGATTCTTGAAAATTTTAATTTTAGTTATACATAATAGAATAATCAAAAATTGGTATGATATAATTTTATAAAATAATCGGTCGAACCATACCATTGACACCCCTAGCTAGTACTTATGTTAGACGTTGTTGTACCTACAAAAAGAAATATTTGAAAGCCAATGTAGTGTATGTGTGTATATACAGAGGCGGATCTACGTGTAAGGGACATGGTGGTACGCCACCGGCAAGTTTTGGCCAAAACTATGCAATAATATGTATACATGCATGTATATATAGAAGAAATGTATACAAATATTTTAAGTGGCACCCTCGTTAGCAAAAACGCTCATGGTGCATGTGATGACACAAAAGGTCATCACTTGATTTTAAATTAAATTATGTATTTATGAGGCCTTGAAAATCTCATATAGAGCCACATCGATTTGCGTGCGTATTCCTGGCGCATAGCCGGAAAGCTTAAATATGAAAATATGTGAAAAATGACAAAATTTAGCTATAAAATAAATAAATTTAATTTTGGTCAATATTTTTGGGTAAACGAATCCGGACCCGGAATTTAACGGTTCCAGATGGTCCGTAGAAAAATATGGGAATTGAGCGTATGACCGAAATCGATTTTCGAGGTCCCAAGCCCGAGAAATAAATTTTTTAAAGAAAATTATTTTTGGAAATTTGTTTAAAGGAAATTGAAATGAAATAAGATTAGAACATATTGGTATCAGGCCCGTATTTTGATTTTGGTGCCCGGTAAAGGTCTTATATGTGATTTAAGACGATCATGTGAAATTTGGTGAAAAACGAATGTCATTTGATGTGATTCGGGCCTAAATTGCAAAATTTGAGGTTTAAGAAGTTTTGAAATATTTCATTGATTTTGAGGTTTAATTCGTTATTAATGATGTTATTTTGGCGATTTGATCGCACATATAATTTCGTATGATGCCATTGAGTTAGTACGTATATTTGGTTAGGAGCCTCGAGGGCTCGGGTGTATTTTGGAAGGTTTTTGACTTAAAAAAAGTTGCAGGTTTTTGCAGTTGAGTGCCTAGGGATTTTAGCAATCGCGTTCACGTGGCCCCCCTCGTGAATGCGTAAGGCAATTATTCTAGGTGCCGGATTCCTTCTATGCGAACGCGAGGCAGTGGGGGTTTATCCCTTCGCGGACACGGTCCTGGCCACGCGAACGCGAAGGCCAATTCAGCCTGGGCAGGGGGTGGGTCAATTACCCTACGCGAACGTGATATCTAGAACACGGACATGAGGCTCGAGGAGTTTCTACTCCGTGAAGGCGAGACTTTTTCCACGAACGCGAAGGCTTATCACGCCTAACCCATCGCGAATGCGATGGACCTGTCGCGAATGCGATAAGTGTTTTCACCCAGTGATTGTTAAAAGACCAAAACAAAATACTTATGGGATTTTCATAAATTTTCATAAACCTCTTCTTCTCCAAAACTCTTAGGCGATTTTTGAAGCATTTCCTCACCATAATCTCTTGGGTAAGTAATCTTTAACTTGTTTTCTTTCATTTTTATCACTAGATTTCTAGGCCTAAAATATGAGATTAAAGGTAGAAAATTAGAGATTTGGGTAGAGTTAGGGCTTTATGATCAATTGTGATTTAGACCTTGTTTTGGGGTCAAATTCTAGAACTAATTATATATTCGGGCTCTTGCATGAATGGGGAATCAGATTTTTGTTCGAGCCTCGTCTTTTGACCAAGCGGGGATGGGGTCAATTTTTGGATTTTTGGGAAGAATGATTAGAAAACTATAATTAGGCATTGGAATTGAAACGTAACTTTTGTAAATTTTTGAGAAGCGGGCCCGGGGGTCGGGTTTTGGCAACTTCATGATTTTTGGTGTAATTCGAGTTATTTCGATTGGGTTATGTTCCTTTAGCCTATTTTGATGTATTCCTATTGATTTTGATCAGATTCTGCACCTGTGGAGGCCGATTCTCATGGCAAGGGCATTGTGGGCTAGTCTTCGAGCCAAGTCGAGGTGAGTAATGGGTGTGGGTGATAACCAGCGGGTTTGAAACCCCGGTATATCACTATGTGACGTTGTGGATGTTGATGAATTTGTGATAGTACAAAACTAATTTAGAACTCTGCGGAGCCAATTATACTATTTTGGAGAAACACAATTAATTACCAATAAGGTCTTGTGTTGTAGTAAGTCTCAAAGAAACTTATTCAGTTTCCAAAGTATACGCGAAAGTGGTTGATTATATTGAGACTATAAATAAAGGAAAGATTTAATATCTTCTATTACTACAACTTGTAGCTGGGTAATATGTATGTGAAAAGCTACCCGCTTTATTCTCCAGTTTGTACTACACAAATAAAAGAATACCACAATAAAGTGGATGTTTATTGATATAAAAATACATATCATAATAAACTTGGAGTTTATTGATAATTGCACACGTCATGGTGTAAACTTGAAATTTATCAATATCAATAATTTATCCGGTTGACATAATTGATTTAGCCATGTTAATTCAAGTATGATGTGCAAAAATAAAAGAGAATTCACATGGGTAAATAGAACTAGAAAATGCTTTACGAATTTTCTTATATTGTTTGTTCTCATTAATTAATAGACCAACTAAAAATCGGATTAATCCCATGAAAGCTGGAAACATCAAAGGTGAATTGGGACCCATTCACCTGCCATGTGTACCGCATAAGATGCATCTATGAGGTGGTTACTTGCGCGATTATTATTAACTCGCAATATGGTATTTTGTGAGGTAACTTGCTCAATAATGTCGAGCCTAATTTTCAGATTTTCTATTCAAGAAGTTCATCTTTTGATAGGTTTTATTACATCACAGTTGGTTTAGCAAAATAATTTATTGAGAGCCACCACTTAATAGCTAAACAATTGCTTATGAGAATAAAGTTTTGTATATCAGTTTGATATACGTTATATACGAAAGTATATTATTTCTCCCATCACAAGTGATTTTTTAGGAACCAAATAATTTCATCTCATTATTATTGATGTGTGGCGAAGTCCATTGAGTTGGCGAAGACTCTTCAGAAGAGGAGATCAACATAGCCTGTATCCAGGAGACTAGGTGGAAAGGGACGAAGGCGCGGGATGCTGACGGGTTTATGTTGTGGTACTCTAGGGTCGTGAGGGGTAAGAATGGTGTGGGCATCTTGGTGGATAAGGACCTTAGAGAGTCCGTGGTGGAGGTTAGGCGAGTGAACGATAGGTTGATGTCTATCAAGTTGGTTATCGGGGGATGCGTCCTCAATGTCATCAGCGCCTACGCACCGCATGCGGGCTTAGATGAGGAGGTCAAGAGGCGTTTTTGGGACGACTTGGATGAGTTGGTGCGTAGTATTCCCCAATCTGAGAAGTTGGTCATTGGAGGGGACTTTAATGGTCATATTGGAGCAGATGCTAGCGGTTATGGTGAGGTGCACGGTGGCTTTGGCCTTGGGGTTAGGAACGGAGGAGGCTCTGCGCTGTTGGAGCTTGCTAGGGCTTCCGAGCTTCTGATCGCTAACTCGGCATTTCAGAAGAGGGAGGAGCATTTGGTCACCTTCCAAAGTTCGACGACGAGGACCCAGATCGATTACCTCTTTCTCAGAAGGAGCGATAGAGGTTTGTGCAGGGACTGCAAGGTTATTCCGGGAGAATCCCTTTCAACCCTTCATAGACTCTTAGTGATGGATGTCGAAATCTGGGTGAAGAAGAAGCGGAGGGGTGCTCGGGGCCATCCGCGAATTAGATGGGGTGCTCTGACTAAAGAGAAAGCCCAGGAGTTGGAGAGGAGGTTAGCTGATGGTGGAGCTTGGAGTAGTTCTGGGGTAGCAGACGCAATGTGGTCAGAGACGGCGACTCTGGTTAGGGAGGCAGCGCGGGATGTGCTTGGGGTAACCAAAGGCTGTCTAGGCAGACATCAGGGCGACTGGTGGTGGAACGATGTAGTGCGAGGAAAAGTAGAGGTGAAGAAAGCTGCTTTTGCGAAGTTGGCAGGGAGCACAAGCGAGGAAGAAAGGCGGGTGAACAGAGAGAGAGCTATAAGGTGGCAAGGAAGGAAGCGAAATTGGCGGTCACGGAGGCTAAAAATGCGACTTTTGGCTGCATGTACGAGGAATTGGGGGAGAAAGGCGGGGACAAGAAGTTATTCCGGTTAGCCAAAGTAAGGGAAAGGAAGGCGCAGGACCTGGACCAGGTTAGGTGCATCAAGGATGAGGATGGTAGAGTCCTGCTGGGGAAGTCTCAAGTCAAACGGAGATGGCAGGCGTATTTCCGAGACCTTCTGAACGAGGAAGGGGACCAAATCATAGAACTAGAGGAGCTGGGGCATTCAGAGCGTCATAGAGACTTAGGGTACCGCAGGCGCATTAGGGTGGAAGAGGTAGTTGGGGCTTTGCGTAGGATGAGTAGAGGTCGAGCGACCGGGCCAGACGAAATCCCGGTGGAGTTCTGGAAATACATGGGAAAGCCAGGAGTAGAGTGGCTCACCAGGTTGTTCAATGCGATCTTCAGGTCCAAAAGGATGTCGGAGGAGTGGAGGTGGAGTACAGTGGTGCCCTTGTATAAGAACAAAGGGGATATCCAGTGTTGCAACAACTATAGGGGCATCAAATTAATAAGCCACACCATGAAGGTCTGGGAGCGGGTGATCGAGGCCAGGGTGAGGGAGTCGACATCTATTTCCGTGAACCGGTTCGGTTTCATGCCGGGTCGGTCCACTACAGAAGCTATCCACCTTGTCAGGAGATTGGTGGAATAGTTTAGGGATATGAAGAAGGACCTGCACATGGTGTTTATCGACTTGGAGAAGGCATACGACAAGGTCCCTAGGGAGGTACTATGGAGGTGCCTGGAGGCTAAGAGCGTGCCGGAAGCCTACATCAGAGCAATCGAGGACATGTACGATGGAGCTAAGTCTAGGGTCAGGACAGTGGATGGCGACTCAGACCATTTCCCGGTGGTTATGGGGCTCCATCAAGGATCTGCGCTTAGCCCCCTCTTGTTTGCCTTGGTAATGGATGCTTTGACGCGGCATATTCAAGGGGATGTACCTTGGTGTATGCTTTTTGCTGATGACATAGTCTTGGTTGACGAGACGAGGGTCGGTGTTAACGAAAGGTTAGAGGTATGGAGACAGACTCTCGAGTCTAAGGGGTTCAAACTAAGCAGGTCAAAGACAAAATATCTGGAGTGCAAGTTTAGCACTGAGCCGAGCGAAGTGGGAGGGAGCGTGATGATTGGATCTCAGGCCATAGCCAAGAAGGATAGTTTTAGATACCTTGGATCGGTGATCCAGGGGGGCGGGAGATAGACGGGGATATCACTCACCGTATAGCGGCGGGATGGTCGAAGTGGAGGCTTGCTTCGGGAGTCTTGTGTGATAAGAAAGTGCCACATAAACTCAAGTGGAAGTTTTATAGAGCTGTGGTTAGACCTGTATGGGACGGAGTGTTGGCCGGTGAAGAAATCTCATGTTCAGAGGATGATGGTTGCGGAGATGAGGATGCTTAGGTGGATGTGCGGGCTCACCGGGTTAGATAAGATTAGGAATGAAGTTATTCGGGAGAAGGTGGGGGTGGCCCCAGTGGATGAGAAGATGCGAGAGGCGAGGCTTCGGTGGTTCGGGCATGTGCGGAGGAGAAGCCCCGATGCCCCGGTGAGGAATTGTGAGCGGCTAGCGGTGGTTGGTGTGAGGAGAGGCAGAGGGAGGCCTAAGAGATACTGGGGAGAGGTAATTAGACAGGGACATGGCCAGGATGCGGATTTCCGAGGACATGACCCTTGATAGGAAAGTCTGGAGGTCTAGTATCAGGGTTGTAGGATAGAGACTTCTAGATTTTTCGTACTCCTTTCCCGGGGTGGGTGAGGTGTGGTAGGGACGCCCATAGATGATTAGTTTGTGTTCTCTTGTGGTAGTCATTTCTGGTAGTTGCTATTTCAATATCATTGCATGCATACCTGCTTATTTATGGTATTTATGTATCTTATGTTTAGATAATTGTTTTTGCGATGTATGCTCGTATAACTAATGCAGTTTTTGTTTTTATTTTTGTTTTTGTTTGCCTTTCTTTTCCTGCGCCGAGGGTCGATTGGAAACAGCCTCTCTACCCTCTCGGGTAGAGGTAAGGCCTGTCTACATATTACCCTTCCCAGACCCCACCTTGTGGGAATATACTGGGTTGTTGCTGTTGTTGTTGTTGTTGTTGTTGTATTATTTGATGTGTGGTGTATATATTATTTAACACCATAATGCACAAAGATGTGTTCTCAAAATTGATAAAACAATTTAGTTTTTCTAACATGAGGAGGAGACAAGATACAACAGTTGAGAAAAAGTTACATGGAATGAATTATCATTTAAACATCTAGATCCCCGAATAAAATAATATGAACTTGAAGTTCATATAAGGATAATTCACGTGCAATTTATTGGAAAACATGCCAGACGCTATATTCTCATTGAAAATGCTCATAAGTCCTAGAAGGACAAAGTCTATGGTAAGCGTAAAGCGTATAGACAATCGATTTCAAATAAACTTCTTGATAAAGAAGATGTACAAATGATCAATATGATCATAATAAAGGAGGCAAGTGATCTAGAAGATCACATGACATAACACTTCATAATATCTCATTAGAGAGTCGGGTACCTGAGTATATGAATGGAGAGATCTCGATGTTACGTCATTATGAAAATATATAGAAACTGATATAAAATCTTTGTCGACGTCAATCTTCAAGAAGCTAGTGCACAAGATTGGTATGCGAATGCTCAAGTATGTGAATTGATGCTCTCGTCAAGGGGAGTTAATGCACGTTGTACTCTTTTTCCCTTACAAGGTTTTATCTCACTGGGTTTTCCTTGCAAGGTTTTTAACGAGGCAACCAAAAGGCGTATTATTAGATATGTGTACTCTTTTTCCTTTTCTAGATTTTTTTTTCCATTGAGTTTTATTTTAGTTAAAGTTTTAATGAGGCACATTACTTATTGAGTAGACATTCAAGAGGGAGTATTATGAATAGAATTCTATTTGGAGTGAATGTCTATCTTGTAGAGAGTTTTACTTTGTGACTAAGTCATTTTTTTCCTATAAATTGAGGGGTCTTACCCCATTGATTGTAAATCATCCCAAAATTCAATAAGAATTCTTTCTCTCTCTCTCTCTCTCTCTCTCTCTTTGCAATATTGTTCTTGTTCTTTTATTATTTTATAACAATGACTTCTTTTTTGCTTATTTGGTATTTAAGAATAGGACCCACAAATAACACATGTCAAGTAATAAATAGTTTAGTATATGACGTGTTGTACATTCAGCGCAATTGATATACACGCACTACCGGATGTATTTATTTGTACTCATTCAGTCAAATTTGAGTGTTCAAATGAGAATAATGTAAATTTATATATCGACTTTAAAATCGGGTACAAGTCTAAATAGTCAGGAAACCATTACGCAAAGAAAAAATTAATGTTTAATATACTTGCAAATTAGCTATCAGTATTACAACCATCTATTAACGTTCAATAAACAACACCCAGAAAAATGTAGTTCAGTATAATACTTGAATTTTTTTTTTTTGTCAAGGGGAAATCAATAGCTCACATATAACTAACAAAATATCATTTTTATTCTATTTACATAGTGTAATTTTTGGATGATGGGGTATCGATCTATTGAACCCTCCTACACTCTACTTAGCTAGTCACCATCTTGTTGAAGATAAATGACAAGTTTTTCTTAGTTACTCTCTTTGAACTCGCAGTTATTTATGGTTATGGAACTAGTAAGTTCTAGTGTAATCTAATTTCAGAGTTGACATATATTTGATGATTTAGTTATATATATACAACCAAACGAAAGAACAAACAAAGTCGTTGTAGTATAGTGGTAAGTATTCCCGCCTGTCACCCGGGTGACCCGGGTGCGATCCCCGGCAACGGCGTTGCTAATTTTTTCATTTATGCTCTTCACAGCTAAGTCATGGCTCCTAGCTCCCTCAAACCCCGTTCGATCCCTGCTCTTAGCTCAGGCAGAACTAGGATATTTTGGGTTTTTTTGTGGTTTTCTATTGGGAATTTTTCATACATGTACCCTATAGCAAACTATATTACCAAAAATGTTTAAAATTTGGTAATTACCCGACCTGTGCATAATTTAACTACACTTTATGTACCAAACTATAAATAACGGAAAACTGAAGATATTATCCCATTAATTCGCGCGCGATTGTAGACATAGAATAAGAAGGAAGATTCTGTGCATTTAATTCAAAATTGTGAAAAGGAAAACGAATCTGTAGCTCCGAAAAAAGCTCCTTCTTCAACTGAACAGAAAATATCTTCTCGCTTCTATTCCCAAAAACGCAGAATTTTCAGAAATTCAAATTGTAGAAATACAATTTTCTTCTACAAACTATTCTTCTCAATCTATGTTCTCGAATTGTATATATACAACTGAACGACAGTTGTGATCTCATAACTATTGAATTTTGAAAGTGTTTTTTTCGGTTAACAACTCAAAATCATGGCAAAAGTTACAATTATGCTGAAATCGAATGGTAATTGGGATAAATATGGAAGATATATAGATTTTGTAGTTGACGCAATTGTGGTAGATGATAATTCAAGCTACGAAAATCTCGTTTCTACAATTGCTGAACAATTGTCGATTGATACATCTGAGAAAATTGTAGAAATCAAATACATTGTGGATGAGAATTGTCCTCCAATGGAAATTAGGAATGATATGGGTGTTTCTGTGTATATGGAAACGAAGAAGGATAATAGGAACTTAAGTTCATATCCGTTATGTATAAGTGTTAGAGATTTCAATATGGAATTGGCAATCACAAATGAAAGCATCAGTACAAGTATGGTTGATCCAAACTGCAGAGTGTTATGGAGTTATCGAATAACTACATTTACACTACATAAAACTACATATTAACTACAAATATTAATATACAGCATATTTACTGTATTTTTTAATTTATATTCTTCAGGTTCTTCAGGATCACTAAGGTTACTTGATATTCCGTCGTCACCAACAATAGAGGAATATCAAAGTGAAATAATAACTGAATCTAAGCAATTATGTATTGAAGAAGGACAAGTGTATCAGGACAAGAAAACAATAGCTGCTGCAATGAGGAATTATGCAGTGCAGCACAAGTTTCAGTTCAGAGTAAAGAGATCGAGTCATAGAAGGTATGTAGTTAAATTGTATAATATTTGAAGTTAATTGTAGTTTTGACAAAATTTCTGAATCTGGTTGATTGTTGAATTCTATTTCTAGTTATGCTTTTTGTATCACTGTATTTGTAGTTATTTGAATTTAATTATAGTTTAACTACAATTTTTTTTATAGCTACTGGCTTATATGTGTAGCTGAAAGCTGCAAATGGCATTTCAAGGCCACATCAATTAACGATTCTGAAATGTTCAAGATAAGAAGTTTCAGTAGACAACACACTTGCTGTATAATGGATGAAACATTTATACAGCGCAAACGTACTGCATCAGTGGTTGGTAGCATGGTTGTTCCGAAATATTGTGATCCTAAAACTGTCTACACACCAAAGGACATACAACAGGACATGTTATCTGAACATGGACTAAACTTAAGCTACATGCAAGCATGGAGAGCAAAGGAAAAAGCATTATATTTTTTGAGAGGAAATCCGTGTGACTCCTACAACAAATTACCAAAATATTTTTATATTCTTGAGAAGATATATCCTGGTTCGGTTGTTAAACTAAAGAAGGCAGCAGATGATTGCTTCTTATACGCATTTGTTGCTCTTTCTACATCAATCAATGGTTGGAAACATTGTAGGCCTGTTGTTGTCGTTGATGGAACATTTTTAAAGTCAGCATACAGGGGGATTATGCTGACAGCCAGCACAATGGATGCAGCAGGTGAGTAAAATACATACTGTGTGGTTATTTTTTCATTATTGTAGTTAAGTTGTAGCTAAATTGTAGTTGTATGTAGTTATATTAAAAAAATAACGAATTTGTGCAAATGTAGTTGCTATTTAATTTTATATTCGGACTACAAAATGTAGGCACTATTTTTCCCTTGGCATATGCTGTCGTTAATTCTGAAAATGACGCTTCTTGGAAGTAGTTCTTTGAGAAATTCAAGGAGGCATATGGAGAAAGACCTTCAATGTGTGTTGTTTCAGATAGGCATGAGAGTATATTGAAGGCAACATCAGTTGTTTATCCGGGAATGGCACACTATTCTTGTATGTGGCATATATGGACAAATGTAAGATCAAAATTCAAAAAGGGACATCTACAACTGCATGAATTGTACTTTGCTGCAGCCCGCTCATACACTCTGGATGAATTCGATGAAAGGATGATGAAGATTGAAGAGGTAGACCCGCGTGTAAAGTCTTACCTATATGATATTGGCTATCATAGATGGTCAAGAGTACATGCAACGGTAAATAGAACTTTTACTATGACGTCAAACATTGCCGAGTCATTGAATGCTGTTACGAAAGAAGCAAGAGAGCTGCCAATTTATGACCTATTTGAGTATATGAGAACTCTTATTGAACGTTGGACAAAAGAAAAGTTGTTGAAGGCAAAGGCTACTTTTACATTCCTTGGTCAAAAATTCCACAAAGAGTTGGATGATAACAACACGTCATCGCAGAAACTACGGGTAACATATTCTTGATTTATGCTGGAGGAAAAAAAAAAGTGATGCAAAATCTGGTTTAAATTGTAGTTAAATTGTAGTATAGTTGTAGCTAATTGTAGTTATTTGTATATAATCCATTTAAATATTTGATGTATCAGTTTTTCTGTTTGTTTTGGTACTGTAGGTGAGAGCTTCAACTGATTATATACATACGGTGTTAGATGGTGCGAAGCGGTACATTGTGTGTCTACAAAACAAGAAATGTAGTTGTGGACAATTCCAACTTGACGAACTACCTTGTGCACATGCTCTAGCAGCATTAAGGCATAGGAATGAAACACCTGAAAACTATTGCTCTCCGTATTACACAAGGGAGAACCTTCTTCTTACATATGAAATGCCAGGTAAATCCTCTTCCTGATGAAGCCAAATGGGATGTTCCACAACATATTTTGGATGAGGTAGTAAAGCCACCAACGGGAGATAAAAGGCAGCCAGGGAGACCTCAGAAGGAAAGATATAAAACATTTGATGAAATAAAGTCAAAGAAGTACAAGGTTTCATGCGGCAATTGTGGAGTCGAAGGGCATAACAAAAGAACTTGCAAGAATGCACCAAAAAAGAAATGATTGTTATGTAGTGAGAATTGTTATTCAATTTAATTCTTGTAGCGTAAATAAGATTTTTCAGATATGACTGAAAACCTGTATTGAATTTGAGGATGAAAGTTTATTAGAATCACTTTAACTGTGTGGCTCTACAATTTCATGTTGTTTGAATGCGAAGAATAGTGATTGTACTTTATGACTTAAATAAATGAATGACTCAATGTAAACTGTTTCCTTATTGTGGTTAAAATATAGTATACGTGTGGTGTACCTGTTGGCGTATAATATAAGTTTTAGTAAATTGTACATGAAATGTAGTTAAATGTAGTTTAATTGTAGTTCAATTTAATATTAACTGACGGTTAAATTTATAGTTGTAGTTAACTGTAGTTCAATCTAATTGTAACATCTGACATTTATAGAAATATGATAGAACTCGACTACGCGAGTATAATATCTGGTAGATAACAATCATCTTTTACAAAAACTAAGAAACATAATTCCTACATTTTTTAACAGCTACCAAACTACAGAGACACATCTAAGAAAAAAAGAAATCATCTCTTCTTTCGTTGAACTTTAGTCCTCTCGTTTTTTGCCGGTGCACCCTTCCTTCTAGCAAGTCTGCTTGTAACCTCACTCTCGCTAATTGATCCATCTTCTATCTTCTTTGTGGCGTAATCCCATAGTAGAGCTCCAAAGCAAATACGATATGGGACAATATCACTCAAATCTTCCTTTGGTATGTAAAAGTCACCACAGCTAACATATTCAGCAAAAGAAGCAATATATACACCACAATCCCTGCATTAAATGATCATTTGTCAGTATATATCAAACTACAAAAACAATAGGATAAACAATATAGAATGGGAGAATAGTTTATTTACAGTGAGCCTTCTTTTTGTTGTGGAATCTCCGCAACCAGCCATTGAATGTCAAGAGGGTCGGTAACCGCTTTTTCAATGTATGACTTTGAATTCTTGAAGTCAATATCATTGCGTTTACCATAAAACCAGTGCATGACAAATATAGAGGAATGATTCTTGCAAACTTGTCAACCATTGTTTGAACAGATTGGTTACGCTTTGCTCTTACCAATGAATCATAAACATAAAGTTGCCTATCCTTTATGTCAAAGACTAGCAACAACCAATGAAAGTTATCAACAATGTTAACAGGCATGAGCACATAATCAATAACATCCCATGGAACATTTGCAAGAATCCTGTATCCCAGTATATATTCAGCAATGTCATCCTCGGGTTTAATCACCGAATTCCTTATAGCCGGCGGAGAACTAGTGAACTTCTCGTATATTGCTTCAATCTTTATCTTGAACAAGCAATCAGTTGTTGTAAACCTTGTCTTGATGTTAGGGCCATATTTCCCCTTTTTTCTCAGATAATACATAATAACATCAATGTGCTGCACAAATAAAATTGCAGTATACAGTAAACAACATTATTAACTACAAATATCTACATACAACTACATACTAACTACAAATTAGACTTATCCAAAAAAATGTCGCATGTTCTGTAACTTTTCCCCAACAACAAATAAATTGCACTTAAAACAAATGCATCAACTAGTACAATTTAGTGCAAGTTATAATGAACAAATGTGAAGAAATACTACAACCAAAGAATATCAACTACAAAAAACTACATATGAACTACAGCTGAACACATACTATGAATAAAAACAGGAATGGAAGTTTAAAAACTATATACTTACAGTGCTATTGATTACTTGTCCAGGGTGAGCTAGTTGATAGAACCATTCTTTCTTGTCAATCTTTTCACAACCCAAATCCAACTGAGGAATTATTTGGTTATCCTTCCGTGAGTAGAAATCTTTCCTCCTATAATAACAAAAAGATTGAATCAAATATAACATTTAGCAAAATTAATTTAACCTTTAATTTGTAAAAAATAATTGATAAAATGTATAAATTAAAGCAAATATACCTCCTATTTCCTTTGTCATTGCGACTGTATAACCAAGTTGTGAACCTGTCTATCAATTCAGGATTATGCAGTGCAACACAAGTTTCAGTTCAGAGTAAAGAGATCTAGTCATAGAAGGTATGTAGTTAATTTGTACAATGGTGTGAATGGTGATCGAGCATGTTTTCCCGGCAACTTTGTTCTAACAGGATGAAGAGGGGTTACTTCAACTTGTAGTGGATCCTCAAAAATCACCAATTGTGATAAGTTGTCTGGAAGCTCGAAATCATCAAATGTAACAGCTTTGTTTTGTATGGGTTCATGCACAACTTCTTTTTCATCAATTCCTCCCTGATAAACTTCCTTCATTGTTACACCATGTATTGGGGACCGTGGTTGATCAACCACTGCTGGCACTACCCCTATTATATGGAATGAACAATTGTAGGTACAATGAATTTAAATGTAGTTATTTGTAGGTTATATATATATTTGGTAAAAAAGTAATAAATGTTACTATACCTGGTGTAAAGGCATCAGCAACTTCTTGAAAATCGGGATATAAGTCAACTTGAGGTTGTCCAGGTTGTTTAACAGTGGGGTCTACAAAATATAATTATAAAGTAATTAGTAACTCATACAATTTGAAGATAGGTTTGAATGAGTAATGTAGATACCTCTTTTACTTGTGGTTGCAGGAGTTGCTTCTATCTTCTCACCAGAATTAATACCAAATTGCTGGTGTTTGACAAAGAGATTTTGTTCATTAGGTTTGGTGGAACTCCCTGCAAACTACAATTTTGATGTATATTTTAGAAAGAAATTGAGTGATATGTCAAATATAGATTTGTACTAAATTTGGTATGAAAAATCGAACCTTTGAATCATCAAACTCAAACCTCTTGTTAATGGCAGACATAACATTCTTTATAGATTGATCTATGAACTGTCGAATGGAAGAGAGTTCATCAACAACATCCTTCTTTATAGAATCTAACTTCTTATCAACCTTCAAAAACACATATGAATAATGAGGTTGTAATATTAATATATACTCTACAATTAAAATACACATTAGCTACATAATAAATAAATTGTATTAAAATTGTAGTCACAAATGTAGTTATTTGTATTTTTGTAAAAACCTGCACAATTTTCTTTTCTAGATTGTTGATCTTGATGTTCACTGATTCCATTGACTTATTTGAAGAAGATTCTTTTGGTTCAGCTGTTGGAGATGCATCAACTTGCACATTGGATGGTTCAGCAAATTCTTCATTTGCATATTGAATCTTTTCTGGAAGATTAAGAATTGCCAGCTCTTCTCCAGATTCAACAAGGTTTGAGAACTGAAAGTAAAAATGTAAGTTAATTGTATATAATATAAGTTTAATTGTAAAATAATTAAACAATGCCATAAAAAATACCTTCAGAGCCACTCAGGCTTTATCATCTTCTCCTCAAATGCTGTCAACCATATCATACCTTTGTTTGCTGACCATCTTAGAATCCTAGGAATAGACTCAGAACACCGTGTAGCAATTTCGGTGTTGACAGACGAGCAACACTCATATAGCCATATTTGTAAGGCTAACGAGCATCCTCGTACAAGATACGAATGTACATTTGGACTAAGCCTATGCCTAACAGAACCAATAAGCTGCCTGAATGATTTCGTACCCCAAGGGTACGAATCAAAATTTCCAGATTCAACTAAAAAGAAAGTAAACTTGTCTATAACTGCTACATTGTCCTTGTCCGAAGGACAAACAAAAAATTCCAGAATATACAGAACACACAATTGCACAGCATCAACATCATTTTCCCAAGCTTTGTTAATAACAACATTCTTTAAATGCCATTTTTCTACTCTCTCTTTACCAGCAAAATACGTGTTCATCAAATTACTAACATATTGTGGATTATAACCACAATCTAAGAAGTTATTAACACAATTCAGGCCAGTTATCAAACCAAAAACTCTCAATGAAAAAATCAACTTTTCTCCCTTTAAAAGTACAGACAAATATTCATCGGTAGAATTTTTTAGCTCATACTTCATTAGGAGATGAAGTGATTGATTTTGCATCACAACAAGTGGAAGACCTAACAAGTACCCAAAACAGGTTTTTTTAAAAGCTCGTAGAAGCATTGGCAGATAGCAAAGCCTTAATTTGGCTTGGTATGCTAGGCTCACACAAAGTGTGGAACCTAAGAATACCATAATCCACATTCTGCGGAGCAACAAAGATGCTATTCTGAAAACAACATGAAAAAAGCTAGGTTGAGTATAGTTAACTACAATTAAATACAATAACACTACATTTAACTATATAATAACTGGACAACTACAACACACAATGATATTATAACTACAATTTAACTACAAAAACTACAAATTAACTACATAATAACTGGACAAGTACAGAACACAATGATATTATAACTAAAAATTAACTACAAAAACTACAAATTAATTACAAAACACCTGTTCCAAAACTACATATCTACCACACAATAACTAAAAATTAACTACAAATATATTAATGATTCGTATAAAAAATACAGAATATCGACAATTAAACCTTAAAATTGAGACAAATTAAATACAAAAACACTATTCATAACTACAAAATCCATCACAATATAACTAAAATATAACTACACATGTACTAATATTTCATATAAAAACTACATAATAACAACAATTAAATCTCAAACTTGAGACAAATTAACTACATAATCACTGTTTCTAACTACAAATTTACACAATATAACTACAAATTAACAACACATATATTAATAATTCATATAAAAAAACAAAATAACGACAATTTAAACTCAAAATTGAGACAAATTAAAAATTTTACATAACTACACGGCAAAATAAAATAAAAATACCTTTTGTGAAAAATCATGAGGGATGACTTTTTTTGCTTTTTTTGAATGTTTCCTTTTTGGTTTTTTAGAAGAAGATGGAGATAACTTCGATTTTTGACAGATTTAAGCTTTGGTGAATCCTCGACAAAATCATCGTCAAATTCCAACTGTTTTCCCTTGCGCTTGCGCTTGTTGTTGATCAACATCACTAGCATTTCTATCTTGTAAATGCTTAGAGCGCATTTCAGCCCTTATTTGTCCGGGTGAAGGAATAGGTTTCGATTTTCCAGTTGCATGTGTATTCTGTTGGTTTTTTGCAGAAGATTTAGGTGTTAAAACACCTAAATCGAAAGAAGGAACATCAGTTAAAACCTCTTTTGTAGGTTTTTTTTTAGGTGTATTTTGGTTCTTCATGATTTTGTTGAAAGATGAACTAGAAAAAAAATGGAGTGGAAGTTAATGGAGAATGAGGAAGATGTGTTCTGCTATACGGAAAAGGTGGAGAAGAACTGTAAAACACAAAAAAACGTGAGGGAAAAAATGTACTGGGTGAAATCGTGGGGTGGGGGGTGGGGGTGAGGTACGAAAATTTTAAAAATTGGAAGAGAGATAAACGGGTAGGTAAATATTGGAAGATATTATCCCTAAATACACTCCTACAATAAATGGTAACTTAATTAATGCCTTAAATTGAATTATGGTACATAAATTGAAACTTGGTATGCTTAAATGTAATAAACACAAACCTTAAACATGGTTGGTAATAAGGTTTGCTATATAGTATACACATGTAAAAATTCCAGGAATTTTTACGTGTGTATTCCATATAGCAAACCTTATTACCAATCATGTTTAAGGTTTGTGTTTATTATATTTAAGCATACCAAGTTTCAATTTATGTACCATAATTCAAATTAAGGCTTTAATTAAGTTATCATTAAATGTAGGAGTGTATTTAGGGATAAAATTTCCCAATTTATTTTGTTACCCGTTTCTCTCTCTTCTAATTTTTAAACTTTTCGTTCCTCGCCCCCACCCCCTCCCCACGACAATGCTGTACCTGACAATGACGATGATGTACCTGACAATGGTGATTGATCTCACAAATACAACTCGATACTATTCATCATCAGAATGGAGGAAAGAAGGCATCAAGCATGTAAAGGTTGGTACATGGTAATAACGTCATGGAAGCAAATAGGTGGTGGGGGAGTATTTTTTCTCCTTGAATTATGGTGGTTCTGATTTTCAAACTCTTCATGTGTATTAGATTCCATGCAAAGGCCACGAGTTTCTGGAAACCTTTTAATTTGTCTCAATTTTGATATTTAATTGTCGTTATTTTATATTTTTATATGAATCGTTAATATATTTGTAGTTAAATTGTAGTTATATTGTGGTAGATTTGTAGTTGTTTTGAGTGGTTTAGTAGTTAAATTGTAGTTATACTGACATTTTTTATTGTAGTTCTTCTCAGTTATTATATAGTTAAATATATTTTAATTGTAGTTAAATGTAGTTTATTGTACTCAATCTATTATATAGTAATTACCCGCCTTGTAGTTTAATGTAGTATAAATGTTGTAATTTTGTAGATACCCTTAAAAACAATACAACTTTATACAATATTAAAACTGATTTGTAGTTTATTTGTAGTTTTTTTGTAGGAATTTTATAGATGAATAGAAAATTTTGTAGTCTATATTTTTTTTCAACATAGATCGTAGTTTAATTGTAGTATAAATATAGTAATTTTTTAGATACCCTTAAAAATAATATTGCTTTATACATACTTAAATTAATTAATAATTTATTTGTAAATAAATATAGGAATTTTGTATATATTATCATAAAATCAGAGAGGAGAGAAAAAAAACGATTTTCGGTCTAAGCAGAGAGAGAAGAGAGACTAGTCAGATCTGTAATATTTCCTTTTACTGCAACAATTTATTGGATTTTTGGATCGTTGTGAAGTTTGCCGCCTACGTTTTCCTTTTGGGTGGGATTTCTGAAAATTTTGGGCTCTTTTTAAGGTTTCAAATTGGAATTTTGATATTCTTTTCCTGATTTTTAGCACGCCATATTAGGAAGATTTAGCTACTATTAATTACTAATTAATGAATAGTATAAAAATTATAGAAAAACAGTGCACAAGGCGGGTAATTTACCAAATATACACATTTTTGTAATAAAGTTTCATATATGGTATAAATAATGCCCTTTGGTAAACTTCTCACCACACCTGTAACATAGGTGATTGCTTTTCCTGTATTCATATACCTCAGGACTAAGTCTGAAGGAATTTGGCTTGACAGCAGCAGTACCCTGTGATCTGCTGCCTGTTGGACCACTGTTGGCTGGGATTGGCCTGGACATAGTCTTAGCCTTCCTGTGTGCAGCTTCAATAGCTTTCTCCTGTAGCCTGGCTTGTTCAACAGCAAACCTCATGGTAGTGGGCTTGAACAGCTTAACCCCAAACCTGATCTCCTCCTTCAATGCTCCAATGAAGCTAGAAATGAAATGAGACTCATCTAGGTGGGGATTCCTTATTAGCATTTGAGCTTTCAAATCCTCAAACTTACCTAAGAACTCATCAACAGTCCCTACTTGAGTAAGCTTATTGAATTCCTCCACTATATCCTCCAGTAATTTTTCCCCAAATCGAACCAACAGTTCTTCCTTAAAATCAGCCCAGCTCACCACTCCTCTGCTCAATAATAGGGAATCATACCAAGTATCAGCTAGACCATTCAAGTAAAGTGCAGCAGACTCTACCTTCAAGTCATCTGGGATTTTATACAACTGGAAGTACCTTTCACACTTCCTAATCCAAACCTTGGGCTCATGGCCTTCAAAATAGGGTAGTTCCCATTTAGGAGTAGGGGCCTGCACCATTGGAGGTCTGTTGTGCCTCAGTTCAGGCCCAGGTATGGGAAGGAGCCCATCACCCTGAGGTCGATCAACGTGAGCCCTTGGTGGCACTCTCTCCAGGTTAGTTAACCTTTCTAGAATCAGCTCCAGTGTTCCTTGTATGCCAGTTTGTGTATTTCGCAAAGTCTCTTGTGTGAACAACACCTCATTTAGAACTTCCTCATGCCTAACCAACTTATCATCCATCACCTTTAGCCTAGTTCCTTCAACCATCAGTTCTCCACAGTCGCAGGATCGATGCTCTGATACCAAATGTAATGGTTTCAGTCGCGACAAGCTAAGAACTCAAATTAACAGGAAAACAAAAAGATTTTTGGGACAATTTTCTGTTTATATATAAGAAAATCAAAAACTATCTATTACAAATTAAAGAGAAGACTGCAAAAATGGGAAATCGCCATTGACGAGCTTATCTGCAGAAGAGGAAAGAGCTGTAATTAGCTGAGGAAGAAGAAGAATAGAAGAGAGAAGAAGAAGGAAGGAGCAGAAGGAATCAGAGAAGAAGTGGGAGAGCTTACTGTGCAAAACTGATCGATTCTCTCTCAGCTCAGTTAGTTCCTGGCCATTGCAGCTCATTAAACCAACTTCTAATCTGGGCCGTCCATTTAATTTTCTGTTGATCCCTTCTCTGTTTTCATTTGCCGCTATTTCTTCTTCTTTTCTTCTTCATTTCCAGCCTTTAATTCCAGGAACATTACATACCCTTCCTCTGCAAACAATCCTTGTCCTCAAGGATTAAGATTAAAATCAGGAAACTTAGCCTTCATGAACTGGTAATCTTCCCACGTAGCATCTTCAGGTGGCAGATTCGACCATTGTATCAATACTCGCACTACAGCAGTATTATTCCTCTTAATCATTTGTCTTTGCAAAATGGCAATTGGCTTAACGAGAAATTGGCCATCTTCACCTGTATTAGGCAGTTCAGTTTGCACCACGACCCTGTTTCCTACCTTCTTCTTCAGCAGTGAAACATGAAACACAGGATGGACTTTAGAAGTCGGGGGGAGTTCTAACTTGTAAGCTACCATTCCTACACGAGCCAATATCTTATAAGGCCCATAGTATTTAGAACTCAGCTTTAAATTCCTTCTCAATGCAACAGAGGTCTGCCTATAGGGCTGTAGCTTCAAATAGACCATGTCTCCCACCTGAAATTCCCTTTCAGACCTTCTTTTGTCAGCATAGTATTTCATTCTCTCCTGTGCTTTACTAAGGCTATCTTTGAGTAGTTGATGCATCTGCTGCCTCTTTAGTATAGTATACTCTGCAGCTGGGACCATAGTTTCCAGTAGGGGTCCAAGGGAGAGCTGTGGGGGTGTGTATCCATACAATGCCTCAAAGGGAGTACATTGTAAGCTGGTATGGAAATTTGTGTTGTACCACCACTCAGCAGCAGGCAACCATTGCTTCCACTGTGTTGGTCTGTTGACTATCATGCATCTTAGGTAATTCTCCAGGCATTTGTTGACTCTCTCAGTCTGACCATCACTTTGAGGATGATATGCAGTGCTATAGCTTAGTTGAGTTCCCAGTAGTTTAAACATAGACTGCCAGAAATTACTCAAAAACACCTTATCTCTGTCAGTAACTATAGATTCAGGAATTCCATGTAAGCAGTGTATCCTTTTCCAAAACACATCAGCAACTGTGGCAGCTGTATAAGGATGAGCTAAGGCAACAAAGTGTGCATATTTGGTGAGTCTATCAACTACTACCAGTATCACTTCCTTGCTGTGAGACTTAGGCAGCCCTTCAATAAAATCCATGCTGATGTGGCTCCAGGCTTGGTTGGGAATGGGCAGTGGCTGCAACAACCCTGGATAGGCTTTGTTCTCATCTTTGCTTCTGAGGCAAGTGTCACAACTAGCTACATAGTCAATAACCATCTGTTTCATCCTAGGCCAATAGAATAGCTGGGACAGTCTCTTGTAAGTTCCCAACTGACCTGAGTGACCCCCTACAGGTGAATCATGAAAGGTAGAGATCAATTTATCTCTGAGTGATCCACTAGCTCCAATATAGATTCTTCCCTTTTTCCTGAGTATACTGCCAGAATAGTGCCAAATGTTAGGCCCTTGTACATTGATTGATGACTGCTCAATCATGTCTGTGGCTGTGGAATCTCCCTCATAGCTGTGTGCTATCTCATGCATCCAAGAAGGAATGGAAACACTAATGGCCTTTAGTGATCCTTGAGTGATGCATATGTGTTGCTCATTGTCTTCCTGCTGCCTAGATAATGCATCAGCCACTCTATTCTCTGCTCCTTTTTTGTATTGTACTTCATAGTCCAGCCCCAACAATTTAGTCAAGCCCTTCTGTTGAATGGCTGAGGTGACCCTCTGCTCCAAGAGGTACTTCAAGCTATGGTGATCAGTTCTCACTATGAAGTGCCTATACTGTAAGTAGTGCCTCCATTTGTCCACTGCATTCAACAGAGCCATGTACTCCTTCTCATAAATTGATTTACCCCTGTGCTTGTGAGCTAAGACTTTGCTGTAGTATGCTATTGGCCTCCCTTCCTGCATCAGAACTGCACCAATGCCACTATGGCTAGCATCTGTCTCTACAATGAACTGCTTAGTGTAGTTAGGCAGTGCCAACACTGGAGTAGTAGTCATTGCCCTTTTTAGGTTTGAGAAGGCTATCTCAGCCTCTTCATTCCACTTAAAGGAATCTTTTTTCAACAAATCAGTGAGAGGCCTGCAGATGACACCATAATTAGCTACATATTTCCTGTAGTATCCAGTCAATCCCAGAAATCCCCTGAGTGCCTTGACTGTAGTTGGTGTAGGCCATTCTATCATTGCTTGAACCTTGGAGGGATCAGTAGATACACCTTCAGCTGTTATAATATGGCCTAAGTACTCTACCTTAGGCCTCCCAAAAGAACACTTGGATTTCTGAGCAAATAGAGAGTGTTTTCTCAAGGTGTCAAAAACAGTAGTTAAATGAGTCAAGTGGTCTTCACAAGAAAGGCTATAAACGAGGATATCATCAAAGAAAACCAAGACAAATTTTCTAAGATAAGGCTGAAAAACCTGGTTCATCAAGGCTTGAAAGGTGGCTGGTGCATTGGTTAGCCCAAAGGGCATTACCTTGAACTCATAATTGCCCAAATGAGTTCTGAAGGCTGTCTTGTAAACATCTTCTAGCCTCATCCTGATTTGGTGATACCCTGCCCTCAAATCTATTTTTGAAAAAATCACAGCTCCACTCAACTCATCCAAGAGGTCATCTACAATAGGAATAGGGTATTTATCCTTCACTGTAATTTCATTCAGTCCTCTGTAATCTACACAGAACCTCCAAGTACCATCCTTCTTCTTGACTAGCAAGGCTGGAGATGAAAAGGGGGACTGATTTGATTTCTCTATCCATCAGTTTAATAGATAATCATTTGTTACCAATGGAAAATAGAGGGCAGGGCTAGTGGTGTTCAAAATCAATCCGAAACTAAAAACCAAATTGAATCGAAGCTTAATGGCTTAACGGATGGGGAACGAATTGAATTTTTTTTATTAACGGCTTATCGGTTTGGGGGCGGATTATTCAAAACCCATTAAGAATATATATATATATATATATATATATATATATATATATATATATATATATATATATATATATATATATATATATATATATATATATATACATATAACAAAAAACCCTTGAACTTGAATAATAAAAAACAAACTCGTCTATGTCTCTATAGTCTATACTCTATACTATTCTCTAAGTTGAAAATTTTTAGTGTGCTGGCAGGACAAAAGCTCAATATATTTAGTTGCAGAAGGCTATTCTCGCACTTTTTCCTTTTGTCCAACTACTTAAGTTGAATAAACGTCAATTTTGGAAGAAAATTGTGATTGGGCTTGTAAGTATCTCTACCTTTAGTGCAAGATGTGGATTACTAGTTTAACTGCTTGACTGTGGTCTTGGTGGCTATCATTTAACGGTTACAAATTAGATGAGTTTGAGCAGCACTTGTTAGATCTTAAAAGTTGATAATTTCGGAATAGACACTCCTTTTGTTCGTTAAGTTTGTAGAGAGGGTGAGTCATTCCTACTGCGTTGAGAGATTAGTTCCCACATTGTAGTTAACCTAAGATGTTTTCATGTTGACATTTTATTTTTGGTATCTAATGAAAATGGTTCCTTAGCTTAGTTGGACATGTATATTGTTGGTACAATTACCTAGAAGGAACTATTATTTTGAAGTAAGTTGCTTTGAAGTGAACCAAAAGATGAAAATCGCTCGAAAAACATTTGAGATTTTGAATGACTTTAGTACGACAGTACCTAGTTGAGAACAATTTTTATTTGTGAATCTACGCCGATACACTGCCCGATAACCGCTTGATAAAAGCTAAACCGATACCAATCCGCCCGATATCTTATCGGGTGGCTAACGGATTAATACATTTAAAAGCCGATAACTGTTAAACTAAACCGTTAAGAGTAAATAACCGTCCAATCCACCCGATAAGCAGCCCTAAGCATGGCAGCACGGTGCACTAAGCTCCCATTATGTATGGGATTTGGGGAAGGGTCAGACCACAAAGGTTTATTATACGCGGCCTTACTATGCATTTTTGTAAGAGGCTATTTTCATGGCTCGAACCCGTGACCTCTTGGTACATCGCAACAACTTTACCAGTTACGCGAAGACTTTCTTTCTTCAGACACAATAGAGGGATATGATAGAAGTTTTTAATACAATATATAGATAATGAATGGAGTTTCTTTTTCCATTTTATCCCATTCACCGGTACTAATCATTGATACTGTAAAAATTAATTTTTTGTTTGTATGTCTGCTCATGATGTAAACGAGTCGCACATACACCCTAATACATGTTTCTCGACGCTGAGGGCACCCTGAAGAACGGGAGATCCCCGATTAATCCAGATTTATATAGCATATTCAATTTCGGAGTTTGAAACCGAAAATTTTAATTAAAAATAAAATATCGTATCTATCACACAACACTCTTGGTGGAAGCAAAATTTAAAATATGATACTAAAGAAATGCTTAGAAAGGGCCAAAGGACTATTGTTTCTAGGTTTTGGTAAAATCTTAGCTCTTGTCCAAGTACCATTAAATCCAGGACTGACACAATAAAAAAAATTAAAATAAATAAATATAATGTTTATAATCATAAGTAGAGAAAGAAATATGGTGAACACTGACTTTGATATTAAATGAAAACAATCTTCTCACGTTAAAACTGACATAATATTTTTGCCTATTATTTTAGTCCATAATTTTTTTTTGTGATAATTATAATATTCGAATCAGCTTATGTGTATTTCGATTAATTCTGTAATAACATCTTCTTTTTTTTTTTTAATAACATCTTTTTAGATATTAACTAGAAGTACAATGGGACATATTTGAAAAGGCATAAACTCAATGGCTGACCAGAATACATCTTTGAAATATAACCTTCAGGGGCTCGAAAAGTCAAGAGTCATTTCAAAATATAAGAAAAAGGGCAATTCTAGGTGAGTCTTTTGTTTTTTTTTTCTTTTTCAAAAGAAATAAATTTAAAAATAAATATATATAAAAAAAAGATGATTCTTTTTCAGCCATAGGTTATAATTGTAAGCAGTAAGATTCTTCTTGTTACCTTAAAAACAGAACAAAAGCATTTTATATTATAGCTTAATATTTGACGACAGTGATGTTCGAATTAGCTTGCCTGCATCTTAGTTAAATTTGTTCAAACCAAATCGAAACTGTAACCGAAGGGTAATGGTTGATGAACAGCTTGAGATTTTATAATTAACGATTGGGGGTGGATTACTCAATTTTCTTATGGGGTAGAACGTTAACCTGTTAAGAATTTTTATATTTATACTTTTAACCCTTATGTATATATACTTATTAGTACATTTTTGTATAAGTAGTTGCACATTGATAGAACTGTTGTACAATTAGAGTTTCAAGTTTGTTTGTAAGTGGGGTTATCTAATTGTTTTGTGGATAACAATGCTAATGGTATTGCTTGTTCAAAAACTAACAGATGGTTTGAACTATTCATTTGGTTGTTTCGTATTGATTGTTAAAAAAATTCTATTTAGTTTAAATGATAAATCGTCCGATAATCATTAGTCGGTACTAATTTGCCCACTGTCTTATTAGATGGCTAGCGGATTATTACATTTATAATATGATAACAAATAAGCCCAAATTGTTAAGTGTAATTATCCGCCTGATCCACCCGATAAGCGCCCCTAATCTCAATTACTTTAGTGATTACCTACTATTTTCCATCAATACAGGCAGAAGCATTTGTAGTTAGGGTACATGTTGAACCTGAACATATGCAATTTATATACCGAGTAAGAAGAAGGTGGAAAATCACTAAAATTTAATAAATTTTGAATCGATAGTTGGAATATGATTTATACCGGTATAAGTTATGTTAGTATAAGTCATATTGGGATAAGTTATGCGTGATTAGTTATGATGGGATTGTTATTTATTCATTGTTTGGTATGTTGTATTAAAAATAACAATTGCATATTTTTAAAAAGAAGGTATAAGTTATACTTGTGTTAATTACCCCACCTTTTATAAGGTATAATTTATACCAGTGTTAAAATTAATACTATGACAACTTATACTTGATTTACTAACCAAACAGAGTATTAAGGTGGTATTAAATTCTTATACCATCCTTATACCAACCAGCTTATACCTCATACCAAACGACCCCTAAAAATGCAATTTGTTCAATGGTAACAAAATAAAGATTACAACAACAGCTAGATAACCCAGTATAACCTCATAAAATGGAGTCTGGGAAGGGTAGTGTGTACGCATACCGTACCCTACCTTGTGAAGGTATAGAGGTTGTTTCCGATAGACCCTCGGCTCAAGAAATGAAAATAAAATAAAGATTGAACTAGTCAAATTTAATCATGGATCGGCTTCTTAGCACAAGTACCGGATAACTTTGTTCACCAAAACTTAGAAGAAACGTCATCTAGGTTTTTTTTTCCTCTAATGGGAGTTGAACTCTGGTGAATAACATAATACTTCTAACATAAGCAAACTATACAATAGATTACAAATGAAGTGAATGTCTTTTGCAGAACAAGTTCAAAGACACCTAAAAATGGTGAATAACATAATACCTCTAACATAAGCAAAACAACCCCCTCCTCTCCTCCCTATCCCGGACCTCGGTTCCCTTACCTCAGGATCAAAATACAAAATAAATGAAAAAGAGTAGACAAAATTGTTCTTCAGATTGAAAAAACTCATAGGCGAGTCGATGCTTTTGAGGTTCGTTTGTTCATTCCAAGGATTATCACAATTACTGTCACATCGTCGTGATATTTCCTCCTCCTCCCAGCTGGTATGCTCATCAACTCTTCCTTACTAAAGCCTGCGAATTTATGGAATTAATTCAAACTTTTCGTGGATATACAATGCAGTTGATAGCCAATACAACCTCAGAGGATCAGCTCAAAATTCTATTCTTTTGCTGATCTCACTGTGTTAACTACTTACACTAAAAAAATGCTTATTAGTATGTAATAGGTTGTGTGGCTATAATATAATGTGGTTTCATTGACTATATTATACCGTAAGGAAGCAAGATTCCGAAAGTGTTGACAGTCGAAATAGTAGTCTAATAGGTACTACAACAACAACCTAGTAGGATCCCTACCCCGGAGGGATAAAGGTACTGTTTGATTAAATGTAATACTCCCTCCATCCCAATTTATGTGACGGTATTTGACTGAACACAGAATTTAAAGGAAGACTTTTGAGACTTGTGATATAAAATAAACGATAGATACCATGTGGTCGAATGGAGAGAATATAGATGCAGATGTCATACCTGCACAATCTGCTGCTCGAATTACAAGCTGCTCCAGCAGAAATTTGGCTGGATCACCTAAAGGGTAACGTTGAATATAAGAATGGACAAGCTTTACAACCTCATCATTGTTGAAGAAGTCAAATAGACCGTCGCTTCCAAGTACAACAAAATGATCAGAACTTGATATTTCATGTACAGTCAGAGACGGTTGTACAGAAATATATGGAGGACTAATTAGATTTCGGACGCGAAGAATTCCCATCAAAGCATCATTCATACTCTTCTGCAATAAGAAAATGAAGTGTTATCCTTCCTAATAGGTAAGAAGCAAAAGATTAAAAGATTATATCAATACAATGCCACAACGATAGTCATCTAGTGTCCATTAGCATAAATTGGCTACATAAATGAAAATTTCAAAATTCTCAGTAATTTAAAGAAACAAAAAATGCAGTTTGAGATAAGGTGCGCCAAAGTCTAAGGTAACTATAAGGTGCACCAAAGCAAAAGTAATACAAGTTGCACCTTTTTCAAGTAACCAACTCCAAGTGCCCGAGTAACCTTTAGCTTTCCCTTGACTTTCCCACCCATGATCGTTGAGTGATCTTCAGGATGATTATTTAATAGTTGGATTCTTTCAGATTCATTATCGACAGTATGACTAACAGTAAGCTGCACAGATTGCAATCGTCCATCACTATTAGTAACGATGCTTTCACCATAAGTTGCCAATACAGCTCGACTATCTCCTGCATTGAGCACATACAAGTTCTTCCCAAGTAGAAGCACAACTAATACACAGGATCCAATCGATACTAAGTCAGGACGGTCATCCATTTCCTGTTCAACCATGTGAAGGAAATCGTTCTCAGCTTGAGTAAGAGCCTGTTCCAGGCTATTAAGTACTTTTTGCTTAAAAGAGGTACACGACTTCTCCACATCTAAATAAGGAAGTGCATTACCAAAGCAATCAACATATGAGCCCTTATTAACTTGAGACTCTGGTTCGAGTTCCCAATCCAATAAACTAAGGTAATGTCTAATTGTTTCGTACAATGTTCCAGCCAGAAAATCAGCTGCATCTCTTCCATTAAATCCATCATATATGGCACAGAAGAGCGAGTCGTTCTCTTCTGAACAGACAGCCTGTACTCTGTCTTCACCCGCTGCACCACCCGCTATTTTAACTTCTGTTGCATTAAGGAAGCTTTCACTCGAAGATTTCATTGAAGATGAATTGTCTTCAGCTAGCTCACTTGGAGAGGATGGACTACAACTTAAGTTTGACAAACTACTCTGAAAAGATGATGACAATAAATCCAGCTTTGAAAAGGATGGAGAAGAGGGTATCCGGCGGAATGAAGTAGGTGAATCCAGTGCAGGCAGTATCTCAGCCCCAAACAATCCGTTGCAAATATTTGTGTTAGCTAGTGTGGCATTGGCACTTAGAGCAGCACCAGAAAGGCAAGAGAAGGAACCGTTGGCTCTTCGAAGTTTAGTTCCAGGACGCATGTCAATACCATCTGATTCATCGCCAGAATCATCGGTGTTGGAATTACAGTGATAACCAAAACTTACTTTGATTTCCGCTCCTGGATCAGTTATTGCTTGTCCACCCATCATTTGTGCCTAGAAACAAGTCAACAATCTCCGTTACATCCCATACCGTTTGTAGCCAAGGACAATACTATGCTACATAGTATTTTACAGCAAATACAATTTTCGTTTTGATGTGAATACATATTCTCAAGAATCTTGATTATGCTATTACCAGACATTCTCAAATCTCAAATGCTTTAAGCTTATTAAACAAACGACTGCACACTGGATGGACAAAGAAGCTAGTCAATAAAAAAGAACCTCCAGTTTCTTCTCCTTCCAAGGAGGGAATTCAGATAATCGCTCGTAAACTAGAAATTAATCAGGTAGCAAATTGCCATAAACAAGTATTATGAAATAGCCCTGCTTGGCTTATCCTTGATTGTGTGGTGGAAAAATTAGAAACTTTAAATGTTTTCATTTCTAGAATCTATTTATTCCAAACAACACAGTTCTGCAGTACCCTAGATCAAACCATGAACATCACCCTAGATCAAACCAATACTACTACAACAACAACAACAACAACAACCCAGTATATTCCCAAAAGGTGGGGTCTGAGGAGGGTAATATGTAGACAGGCCTTACCTCTACCCGAGAGGGCAGAGAGGCTGTTTCCAATCGACCCTCGGCGTAGGAAAAGGAAAAGCAAACAAAAACAAAAACAAAAACCGCATTAGTCACTCCAGCATACAACGCATAAAAATTATCTAAACAAATACTACGAAAGTGCAAAATTATACATGCCCAATTGAGATTGGATATGGTTGCATCACTATTTTAATCCTTATTGGAATATGAAAGTTTAGCATGCTAGATGAAGTTGAATAGAAAATGGATCCATATAGCCAACTCAATCCAAGAAAATAAGGTTGGATATCTAGTATCTGGTACCCACTGGTCCGAGTAATCCAAAATTCACGCCATGTAGAGCTCACTAAGAAAGATATTCTCATTCGCTCATTTCTTGTTCTTTTCCAGATTTTAATTGGTAATACTAGCTTCTTTGGCATTTATTGTGCACTACCTTCCTATTGCATTTCAGATAAGAAGTTGTTTTTACGTTTGAACCAGTGACCATTGCGTCAAGACTCCCCACTAGTAAGTAAGACTATTGCATTTCAGATAACAGCCCGTTTTCATGTCTTGAACCTAGCGACCAACATATCACTAAATGAGCAAGGCTCCCACTAATAAGTGGTAGCAGAGCCACATTCAACCAAAGGGTGTCAATCGACACCTCTTCACCGGAAAATTACATTATATTGATAGTATATTTTTTTGTTTTACGTATATTTACTATATATCGATCCCCCCTCCCCCTCCCCCAACTTTCGGTGTATTTAATTTTTTATATTATGACAACGCTTAGTGAAAATCCTGGCTCTGCCAATGCTAATAAGCAATACTAAAAGTCATAAATAACAAATCTTTTTTAGAGAATTTATCCATTTTCAAGATTTTACATCCCAAGATACCGGGATAATAGTGGGTATGTTGTTGTTGTTATTGGATACTGTTAACAATCCAAAGTTTCCTATATGAAAATAAAACACATTATTACAACAACAATATCCATACCGCGAGGATTCATCATGATAATGACTAGTTTCTCATGAAAAAAACAAAACAAGCAAATCCACACCAACCCCATTAACTGAAATAACTGAAAAACGTTAAAAAAATAAATCTTTTACAAAGAATTTCACCATTTTCAAGATTATACAAATATCTATTAACAATCCAAATTCTCCCATATGAAAATAAAATCATAGCATATGCAGATTACAATAACAATATCAGTAGTACAAAAAAACAGAAAATAACTGGTACACGAACCCCATTAACTGAAATAACTGAAAAACAAAAAATTAACTGGTAATTTGCCGATATAAGTTAAAATTATAACCAAAAACTGACCTTTGTTGGATTTTGATGTCAACCCCAGATGACAAAAACACCCAAAGAAGCTGAAAATGCTCTATCTTTCTGCTTAGTTTAAATTGTTCACAGAAGCAAAGTGTTAAAGAAGAGAGAGAACAAAGAGAAAGAAACGAAGAGAAGTGTGTGATAAAATTGGATGGCGTTTATTAAATGGAAAAAACAAAAAAAAAGGGGCGGCTCGGTTGGAGAAAATTTCTATGGATGACGTTCATAGGGGAAGAGAAAAAAGAAGTCAAATTTTCTGTACAAAGATTCACTTCACACCAATGGTGGTAATTTTGTTATACAGTAGTTTGAGGGGAAAAAAGATGCAGCTTTTTTATTATTGTGTTATTTTGGGAGGTTTCCTAATTGGATTGGGACTCTTGGAAATTATTTTTATCTATTTAAAAAGTAATGAAAGAAAAATCTATTTATTTTACCTCTCTAGTGGTAATACAGTAAATCCGTTAGAAAAAGGATTGCCCGCTGCACGAATCATTTCAGATTAATATAGGATTCAGAGAAAGGTCACGCTTAAAGGGGTATGATGTAGGTAGTGTACAGTGTTGCAAGTATCACTGACTGATTCCACGATCAAACATATAACTTAACTTTATATTTGCTCTAAGGCTCCCCTTCAAGTGTCAATCCTTTAGAAAAAGTGCAACATGATACACGAAACGTCCTGAGTTCATACATGGTATCAGGAGGGTCGTACCTCGAGGGATCATGATGTAGGTAGCCTACTATAATGTAAGCAATGGCTCATACCACGGCTCGAACATGTAACCTAATTTTACCTTTGCTGCAAGGCTCCCCTTCAAGTGTCAATCCTTTAAAAAATAGGTAGTCCAACGCACGAAGTATCCCGCGTTCATGCAGGGTTCGAAGTACGGCTACATCCCAAGAGGTATGATTTAGGCACCCTGTCGTGATGCAAGCATCAATTCCACGAGCGGAACCCATAAATTATAGGTCAGATAGAAACAATTTTATCGTTGCTCCAATACTACCATCAAGTATCAGTTATTTAGGAACGGAGTAGAATATGTGGGTGTTTTTAATAAGATGCTTTTGTACTTGTATTTAAAGTTCGTGTGAGTATCATGTCATCACATGATTTTAAGTGCGTAAAAATAACATATTTTAAATATTTAAATTGTATAATAAGAATCCATATCAAGAAAGAGAAATGGTTCATTTATAATTAAATTTATTTAATTTAGTGTAATTTCAAGTGTTAGAATTATTTTTCTATCCTAGCCAAATTTCAGCTCCCCATCACAATAGTAGTCAGATTTATAGTCCCTACATAATTATGGAGGAAGATTTTATGCCTATGCCTCTACCCATCCTTCTCAACACCTTTTGGAAGATATAAGATATTTATTGTAGTTTTCTATCTCCACCTTTGTTTTCTTTTTAAATAATAATAATGGTGTCAGTGTTAGCATATACTTACTAATTTCATATGATACCTATAGTAAATCCTTTTTATAACACTTTATTTATTTCAATATTTTTGTTTGTTGTTATAACGAAAAAATTGTTATAGAGGACATATATTATAACGTAACATAAAATTCGGTTCAAATTAAACTTGACTTTTATAATAAATGATTGTTAGATATGAATATTGTTATAGAGAGATAAATGATTGTTAGATAGGAATGTTGTTATAGAGAGGTCTGACTCTACTATATTTAACAGATATAAATGCCTAGTAATTCTATCTATCAAAATTTAAACAAATAAAAGAAATCACCTCGTATTTTTTATTTCACTAAAACTTTTTGTTTTTCGCTTATCAAGAATTTGTTTATTCAAAAAAAAAAACTACCACTTCAACACTTGACATATATTTCATATTGAAAAAATGTGACCATATTTTCTTCAATGTATGTACAAGTTCCAAAAATTATAGCGATCAGCAAATTCACGTCGTCAGTCCCTTTCTATATTTTCAAAAATATTTTTTACTAGTTATTAGCTATTTATAGATACCATCTGTTATAGTATTACTTGTATCTACGTTTTTTGTTGTTAAATATATATTTGATGTATTTAAGCTATTATATTCATGAATACAGTAGAAAAAATAGGCGTGAATCAGGAAAGTCCAGCTAATCAGTTATTATATTCGACTGTATTGACGAGTTGTATTCGTGAATATAGTAACGTAAGTTGTGTAAAAAAAGACCTTTCAACTGTTTTAAAACGGAATGGAAATCCATTTACCAAATAGTCTCCTAATATAACTAACTAACACAATTATATCACCCATAATCTGTATTTCACGCTACATGAAAGATTTTCAATCCGAAAAATAGCAAAAAACATAGCAATCTCTGGATTTTCAATTTTTCCTTTTTTTGTTGTTCCAGTTCGTACCCAGTTCAGTTTTCAACCACTAAAAATCGAGATTGATACAATTGTTTACAATAATATGATATAATTCGATTTTATATATGGCAAGTTTAACCGTGCTATTGCGTCATTCTGGCAAGTGGAACAGTGAGAGTAACTACATCGATTATTCGATTGAGGGAATACTGATAAAGGAGTATGCATCGTATAATGATTTGGTTGCGTCAATTTCTAAGCAACTCAACATAAATTTGAGCTCAACGTCCATTAAAATTCAACACAAAGTAGAAAAAAATTGCACGCCAATGGAAATACACAATGATATGGGTTACAGGGTGTATGTAGAATTGAAAAAAAGAGAACAAAGAATTCGGAATGTATCATTTGCGCATAATAACAATTGACAAAGAAGTTGTAGCCGGAGGTAGTTTAATTCAAGGCGATATTGTGCAAATAGACGAAGCAGTTCAAAGGTAAAATTTTAATACAAATGATACACTTGCTCTTGATGTTGTCCATTCAAGTAACCCAATTAGGGTGTTTGAACAGAACATGGATTTGATAATTTCAAAAACTAATCAAAGGGAGGTTATAGCTGGACAAGTATATAAGGATAAGGCTACATTGAAAGAGGTGATGGAACATTATGCTATATCTAAAATATTTTAATTTCGGGTTGATATGTCTAATGCTACCAGATTTGAGTGTTCTAAAATTTTCATAATTATTTTGTATATTGTATTCATGTTAGGAGTTGTAAATTGTATTACGATATATTTAGGTGCATTTGGGAATTTTTAATTGATCTTCACTATTGTGATTTTGTATTTTTTATGTATTTCAAATACACGTATTCTTCTGTATTTTACTGGTAAATACTTATCACGGTGTCTCTCACTATATTTTTAGATGTATTAGTTATATTTAAATGTATACATATAACTATAGGCATATTCAGACATATTTAAATGTATACCATTGTATATATTTGTGTTGTATAATATATTTTTATATATATAGTTATATGTATTCATTTGAATACGAGTGTACTTTCTGTAAGTATTTATACTGATCATGTGTATAATGATAAATTCTTTGCAGCTATACATTATCATATATGTCAGAAGATTGTGAATGGAGGTTTAAAGCTTCTAGCATTAACAATCACAATTATTTAATGGGAGAGAGTTCATTGATAAGATTATATGTCCGTTAAAGGACAAGGTGTATGAGCAACGCCAGACAAGTAGCAGTCTTAAAGGTAGTATGATTAGGCCCAATCTTACTGATCATAAGAGGAGATACACCCCAAAGGATATAACTGATGATGTGAAATCAGATTTAGGTGTAGGTGTTAGCTACATGTTCGCGTGGCAGGCTAAAGAAAAGGCAATGAATTTTTTGAAAGGTAAACCGGTTGATTCATACAATAAATTACCAAGATACTTATATATAATGGATATGACATATCCTGGTTCGCACATTAGAATGGTAAAATCTCCAAAAAATGAGTTCATGTATGTGCATATACATTTGTATGCCTTTATAAAGGGGTTCGATCATTGTAGACTCATTGTGATTGTGGATAGAAGTCACCTAAAATCATATTACATCGAGACATTCGTCTCGGCCAGTATGTTGGATGGTGCAGGTGAGTATGTGGATTATAACAAAACTTTTAAATATTAATACCCATGTCATATAAAATGAGTTACATTTTAAAGATTGAAATAAATATTTTAAAAATATGTATGCAATTGTCTTTACATATCATATATTGCCACTAGCATATGATGTTATTGATTTAGAGAACAATGTTGCTTGGTCATTTTCTTTGAGCAATTCAAGAAAGCATATGGTGAGAGAGAAAATATGTGCATCGTTTCAGATAGGAATGAGAGTATCATCAAATCTCTATCGAGAATGTATCCAAATACACCACATTTTACGTGTATATGGCATTTATGGAACAACATATATAAGAAATTCAAAAGGAGCCATGCAAAGTTGAGCGATATATACTTCTCAATGGCAAAAGAATACACACAGGTTATATTTGACAGTCAAGTGGAGAAGGTAGATATTAGGATGAAAGAATACTTGGAGTTAGCTGAATACGAAAACTGGGCTAGGTTGTATGCACGTGTTAACAGGGGATGGACCATGACGTCAAATATTGTTGAGTCAATCAATGTCGCACTATTGTCAGCAAGGGAATTGCCAATATACGACTTCCTCGAAGTAGTTAGGAAGATGTTTGGACATTGGTATCGCAGCAACCGAAAATAAGCTACACAAACATACATAACGCTTGAAAAAAATAAGCTGAGCATTATTGCTTTACTGATGCCCGAGGGGCTTATGATTATTTTTAGACTGATTGAGACCGAGGTCCATGTGTGAAGATATGATGAGTGATGTGAGGAGGCTTTCAGGCCTCGAGTGATATGTGAGGAGACTTTCAGGCTTCGAGTGATATTTGAGGAGGCTTTCAGGCCTCGAGCGTATTGTGAGCAGGCTTTCAGGCCTTATATTGTATGTTCAGGCTTTCAGGCCTTATTTGATAGCGCTTGGGATGTAGGAGCCCCTACGAAGTATGCACACCCATAATGAGTACGGGTACCCATGTGATTTGAGAGTGAGCCCGAGGGACTGATGTTGTGCTGTGTGATTGATATTAAGCCCACGGGGCTGATAATGTATTGAGAGTTTGATATTGAGCTCGAGGGGCAGGTTTCTGAGCATTTCTTACTGGTTGAGACTATTTGTTTTTAACTATTTTTGAAGAGTAAATCTTGCTATATTTTACCGATTTCACTGTTTAACTGATTTTACTACTTGAGATAGCATTAATTCTACCTTCATGGGATTTTATATTCTTGTCACACCTCCTTTTTCCGCAAACCCGCGAGGGAGCGAGGGAGTAGGAGTTTTTCCAATTAAAGGACAATCGAAACGGGATCCATTTTATTTAATTCTTCAGAGTCGCCACTTGGGGAAAATAATGGTGTCCCAAGTCACTAGTTTAATCCCGAACCGAGGAAATTTATGATTCTGTAATACAGTCTGCGAAACTAGAAACCCGGATAAGGAATTCTGTTAACTCGGGAGAAGGTGTTAGGCATTCCCGGATTCCGTGGTTTTAGCACGGTCGCTCAACTGCAATTTTTGTTTTTATCTGATTTCTTTACATATTTCAATTATGTGCTATTAATGTTCCGCTTTTCAATTTTAGGAGAATTGCGACGTCACGAAAACGCGTTTCGAGTCACACCGCAACCAGTACGCCTGTGACTTTAATGTATTTCAGTTTCGCCGAAAGTAAGATTTGGGTCACATAAATGCGCACCCGTGATTAGGAAGGTATTATTATTAACTAACGCGCCTAAAGTAATTTCGCGTTTGCACTTTGCGAGGGCCATGAAATTTGCTAATGGCACGCCTCGAATTTACTCCACTAAATGAATTAAAGATATGCATACTTAAAGCTAATTCGAAACTTAATACCACAACTACGTCACGGGAACCGTACCCGTAGCTATGACAATTACTTGTGCACCGAAAAGTTTACTTACCCAACAACAACAAAACTAATTGGCCAGCAGTTAATTAAGCACATCATATGATTTGCCGTTTTCATCATATTCAGTTGAAATTAATTTGGCAATCAATTAACTGGCAGACAATAGAATCATGTTGCAAAAGACATTGATCCAAAGTAGATTGATATAGAACTTAAATCACATTTCATGAATTACAAAGTTCGATTGCTTCACAAATTCAACAATTAACATTTTTTGACCATTCCGAATCGAGTTGAGACAATAGCTCAAAGACGAACAAACATACCCGGAATTGTAGCTCCGCAGATCAACAATACAACAATAAATTCGGACGGGATTCACGGCTGGACTCGTTGGTGGTTGCTGAAGATGTGTTCGTTTGGTGCTGTCACAGCATGCTGGTTCCTGCTATGGCTTTGGTTTTGAGTGGTTGAATGACTAAGATTTTACCAAACTCCACCACCTAATGGGTATTGAAACTCCATTGCTCGGAAATGTTACGATCCTTATAGCGACAAACTGAGATTGCAGCCTTTCACTACGCAACAAATCAACGATAATCCGGCGAGCTACTGGAGCTCGTTTCTCCGGCGAATCTCAGGCAGCCATGGGTGTGCTGCTTGAGTTTAAATGAAGAAAGAGAGGTCGAGAGGGTTGTTTGAACAAGACGACGACGTGGTCGGGGCAGCGGCGAAGCTAGGCGCCGCTGGTTGTTCGACTGGATGGAAACGGGCAGCTGGTCATCGTGGGTTGCTGCTGGATTAATGAAGCAGGCTTGTTGGTGTTGATGGTCGTTTGGCTATGGTGTTCGATGGTTGGTTTATGGAAGTGGTCTGCGATGGAGGGCTGGTTCGTTGGAGATGAAGCAGGCTGTTTTTCTTTGGAGCTGTATGTGCGATTTTTTCCTCCTGAAGAAGATGGATGAATAGCGTTTTTTCGTTTTCTAAAATCCCTTCTGCTTTGGTTTTTTTTTCTTCATGAAGAAGACAACCAAAACAGTCCACTCCCTCTCACCGTCCACCCCCATCAGCTCCCCTTTTTGTTACTTTATACCCCTTTATTTATTCTATTTCAAATACACCAAGACCAAAATGATAGGTCTTTCACATGGGGTTGGGTACCCAATAGTGATGGGTCTTCCTCGTGTTCCGTCCGTGTCCCCCATGTGTGTCCCCCACGTGCGGTGGGCTCGGATTATTATGGGCTATGTCCGAAAATTATAAAACCGGGTAGTTTGAACCCGAATATTATTCTTCGCCCGGAACCGAGAATGAGAACACGGTGTTATTAATTAATCACTACGTAAGCAAAATAACTATAATACTTATAATAAAAATAAAACTATTTTTTTTTATATTTTTCAAGTTTAAAATAACTACGAAACATTAATAAAACTATATTTTTTTTGTTATTTTTTATCTTAAGGTAGAAATAAAGTAAAAGAGTCAAAATTAGCTAAAATAGCTATATTATGCCTAAACTAAACATTTTATGCCAAAAAATATAAAAAATCTCGGGGAGGGTCAAAAATCACGTGTTTACAGCTGCCCCTCTTTGACTGAAAACACAAAGAGTTTTCAGACAAAGAACGACTAGACAAGTGTTTTTGACCCGACCCTTATTCGGAGGGACTAAACTAAAAGAAGAGGATGTGACCGAGCCCTTGTATCTGAGCTGCCTACATATCCTTGGCTATAAAGGAATCAGGCCACGTGTAGTTCGAAAGTGAGTGAGGAAGGGGTATACCGAGGTGGAGAGCCGGTCGAGGTGCCGTTTCGCCGAGGTTCCGTTCCGTCGAGGTTCCGGTCCGTGGTCCTGCTATTACATCAAAAATCCAACATGAAAAAGACTAACTAAGCCTATCAGCTACTAGTTACAAGATTCCTATCTATAAGTCTTCTGAAGCTTGATCTTGAGTATTGGTTGGTGCTTCATGCAGACTCTAAATTTGAACCTTGATACTTGCTAGTTGTAGGTGCTGCTTCAATCTTCTTCAGCTTTCTGGATCTGAACCAGGTAGGCAGTGCTTGTGACATCGGCCATGTCTTGAGCACACCACATCTTTCATCGATTTCTGCACTTGGATTAACTCTTTGCTCTTTTTTATTGTGACTAACTTTTGTTGATCATCTCGGACTGTTGACTCGCATTATGGTTGCAAGCTTCTTTTGTGGCTAACTTGCATTGCACTCCGAAGTGAATTTCCTTACTTGTGATCTTCAAGCTATTCTCCTTCGAAGTCTGAATCTAACTTTTCTGATCCTTGTTGCCTTCCTTCTGGTTCATGCTGGGGATTTCCGTTGCACTCTGTCACTTTTCGATTGTTCACTATCCTTATCAAATCTTGGAAACTGAGACGCCGTTCTGCTTTTCTGGCGGGCTTCTGACTTTAACAACAAACTTTAATCATAAATTGTCATTCCATTCTGCAGGCGGGCACCTGACTTCAACAAACTTCGAAAATAAATTGCCACTTCATTCTTCAAGTGGGCACCTGATTACCAAAACTTGAACTGTATAGATCGAACGATTACCATCTCAGGAGAAAAAATTCATCTGACTAAGATTTTGACGCTAGGAGATAATTCCTCAGACTAGGTCTAAATTGTTGTGATCTCAGGAGAAAGATTCATCAGACTAAGATTTTGACGCTAGGAGATAATTCCTCCGACTAGGTCTAAATTGTTGCGATCTCAGGAGAAAGATTCATCGGACTGAGATTTTGATATCTTAGGAGAAAGATTCATCAGACTAAGATTTTTGACGCTAGGAGATAATTCCTCCGACTAGGTCTAAATTGTTGCGATCTCAGGAGAAAGATTCATCGGATTGAGATTTTGATATCTTAGGAGAAAGATTCATCAGACTAAGATTTTGACGCTAGGAGATAATTCTTCAGACTAGGTCTAAATCATTGTGGTCTTAGGAGAAAGATTCATCAGACTGAGATTTTGATGTCTTAGGAGAAAGATTCATCAGACTAAGATTTTGACGCTAGGAGATAATTCCTCAGACTAGGTCTAAATTGATGCCTTACTTGAAATCTTCAAATTGTTGCTTCCTTCTTGTTGTTGCTTTCAACTAAAACCTCTAATTGTTGTTTTTCACTTCCTATTAAATTATCTTTAACTATAACTTCAAAAACTAAATCGCCACTCCATTCTTCAGGCGGGCTCCCTGACTTCAACTACAACTCCAAACTAAATCGCCACTCCATTCTTCAGGCGGGCTCCCTGACTTCAACCTTAACTTCAAAACTAAATCGCCACTCCATTCTTCAGGCGGGCTCCCTGACCTCAACTACAACTTCAAAATTAAATCGCCACTCCATTCTTCAGGCGGGCTTCCTGACTTCAACTATAACTTCAAAACTAACTCGCCACTCCATTCTTCAGGCGGGCTCCCTGACTTCAACTATAACTTCAAAAACTCAATCGCCACTCAATTCTTCAGGCGGGCTCCCTGACTTCAACTACAACTCAAAACTAAATCGCAACTCCATTCTCCAGGCGGGCTCCCTGACTTCAACTACAACTCAAAACTAAATCGCCACTCCTTCTTCAGGCGGGCTCCTTGACTTCAACTACAGCTTCAAAATAAATCGCCACTCCATTCTTCAGGCGGGCTCCCTGACTTCAACTACAGCTTCAAAATAAATCGCCACTCCATTCTTCAGGCGGGCTCCCTGACTTCAACTACGACTCACCAAATTCATCCCATCCTTATCGCCTTCCTTTGTTTCTTGTACCCTTTTCTTTTTCCTGCATCGTCTCTTGGGCCATCCTTTCTTCTGAATTACCTTGTTTCGGAATTACTTTCCTCCTGGGTCATGTTATTTTCTCTTGACTGCTGGTGATATCTTTGGAATTGATTACTCACCTGCTGGGGATAATGCTGCTGGGGGAATCTTCTCTATTTCCTCCTTTTCTACTTCCTTCAAAACCTATCTCACGAAATCGCTGGGGATTGAAATGTCATCAGCTGGGGATTACCCTGTCTGGGGATCCCTTTTCCTTCTTCCTCTTTCCAAAACTCCTTCGGGGCTCGCGCTTCGCTCCCTTGAAAAACTTGTAGGATATAATGCTGCCGGTGAAATCTCGAAATCAGTGTTTCATTTTTCCGAGAACTGCTGGGGGTGATACCGGCCTCTTGCCTTTTCTGAACGCAAGCTTCCTCGTTTTGTCCTGTCTGCTAGGGGTATAATTTCCTCTATCACAACTTGTTGTTTTCTTTCTTTCAAAGCTGCTGGGGATAACCGGGTTCAAAGATCATTTCCTCGCGTTATCTGGCTTCTTTCCACAACCAGGTATTTGGTTTCGAGAAAATTTTCGCAACGGGAGAAAATTTTCTGCCCCAGTTTGAGAATCTTCTTCGTGGCATGCTTTTCTGCCAACAACCCCTCTTCTTCCTGTTTCAAATCAAAGAAAAATTAGTTAGTTTTAAAATGTGGTGGTTGGTTGTGGTGCTCCTGCTGGGGATGGTTCTCCTCCTCTTTCCCTGCTCTGCGTTTCGTTGTCAGACCCTGCCGGGATGTTATCATTTGATGATATTCATGCTGGGGATAGTTTTCTCCTTTCTTGCTTCCCCGCCTTCCTTGACGACTCTTTATTCGCGAACCTTTCCACGTGGTTTTCCACCGACCACCCGAATTCCTATAATAGTGACCCTTCGTGAAGACCTTGCATTTTTTACTGGTGAACCATTTTCTTTATTCACCCTTGTCACTGAAAATACCTTTCTGCTGGGGATATCTCCTTTCTTGCTTCCCCGCCTTCCTTGACGACTCTTTATTCGCGAACCTTTCCACATGGTTTTCCACTGACCACCCGAAGTCCTATAATAGTGACCTTTCGTGAAGACTTTGCATGTTTTACTGGTGAACCATTTTCTTTATTCACCCTTGTCACTGAAAATACCTTTCTGCTGGGGATATCCTTCTTTGGCGGCATATCTAAGGAATGGGCATTTCCCGACCTTTGAGTCTCATTGGCCTTGGCCTCGAGGTCATTAACCTTCATTGAGATATCCTTTTCACACCGATCCACCCTTTTGTCGATTTCCTATTGCTGGGGAATATCCTTCTGGATACTGGCTTTGCGCTTAATCCCTCCTCACTTATACCACTTGGGTGTACCAATCAAATTCCGTCTTGCATAATTGGAAAGCCGATGGAAAATTTTGAAGTCATTTCTTACAAACAGACTCTATTGGGGAATTTTTATGAAAGGAGAAAGATAAAAGGAAACAGAATAAAAGACAAAAACGAGGGTGACTCTCTAAAAAGAAAAATTATAAAATAACCCTATCAAACGTGGATACCAACTCTAATGGACATGACATGCACATATAGCCTACCCTCCGTCGTTAAACCGCCTTTTGTAATCTTCTCCTGGGGCTTTCCTATCTCATTTCCAACCTTCGTTCGACTTGTAGTGCCCGAGGGGTTATCACTACCAAGCCTCTCTCATTTTGGTTTTCTCTTAGCTTTCATCGCCTTATGGTGCCTGTGAAGGTTTTCACCGCTAAGACTCTCTCATTTGTGTTACTTTTCCGCCGGGGATTGGTGGTGCTACTGCTAAGATTCTCTCATATTTCTTCTGCTACAGATCTGAGTCTTTTCTGATGGGAATCAGAGTGTTATGTTCTGATAAGACTTCTCTCATTTGCCTGACTTGGCCTCTTTTAAAGACTGGTCAAAAGGTCTTTCTTTGGACCGTAATGTGGATTTGGATAAGGCTAGAAAGAAATGGTATTAAAGGCTCGAAACAAAACAAAATGGGTTCAAAATTACAACCTTCAAAGTCTACATCTTCCTTTATAAACACAACTTTTGTTGCCCCAGTCTCTAGCTTGGGGATTTTTATTTCTTTATTTACACTATGACCGAGCTGTGAAGCGCCTACGTATCCTCTTTGAGGAATCAGGTCAAACGTAGTTCCCAATTCCTTGTTTTTCTAGTTTTTCCTTTTCATTTTTCATTCTTTTTTTTCTTTTTGGTTGTTTTCGTTGTTTTCTTTTTCTCTTTTTCTTTCTTTACCTTCCCCATTTGTGTTTCTAATTTTGGTACCGATTCCGAAGGAGGGGTATGAAAGAAATCAAAATAAGGCTCGAAGGGTTGACGATGGATAAAGTGTTTTGATAGCAGAACAAAATGCCTTCGTCATTCCAATCTTCAAAATATGCCAAGTGTAAACAACACAATTAATATTCGTCATATCTTTAAAGCACTGTTGGGCAACACTCTCATTTTCATTATTATGAACGACCCCATGTCAATTTTGGCAGATTGCCTTTTACGGTTTTCTTTTACTTGCCCCAGTTTCTCATGACTCGGGTTTCGAATAATCTCAAACCATTCTTACTTCATTTAAATATCTCGATCACCTCCTAATGGTTTTGCGATTAAGTTTAAGATCAGGCCAGAACTATGCACGCACGTCATGTCACTAGAGCTAGCAGAAAAAGAACTATAGGAAGGAAATGACTAAATAACAGAAAATGTCTAGAAATAATATAAAATAGGTCATTGCATTAACCGATAAAACAACGACTCGAACAACCAAAAAAAACAAAACTGGGGTACAATACTTAGAACGAACCTAGACCCCTTTAGATGAGACACATGATCAAAAGAAAAATACAAGGATAAAAGGTTTGAGCCACAAAACAACATTCGGATTACCATTCTGAAATAACTCGGACAAATAGAAATGACAACAAAACAATCCACCACAAATGACTCTCCAATTGATAAGCCTGACATTTAACCACGAATTTGATTATCAGAATCATTATGGCCTTCTCTCATTTCAATCGGCAAATTCCCGAGTGGATTCTCATATTCCGTGCCACCAGGCATCACCGCCAGAAAGTGTGTATCATCAGGTGCAGGTAATGGATTCAGCGCGATATTCTGGGTGTCACCGTTATGAATCACAATCAATCTTTCTTGGATCATCCTTTCTATTTCCCTTTTCAAATCCCGACAACTTTCCATGTTGTGCCCTTGGGCATGGGAATGGTATTCACACCTTTTAGATGGGTCAAAGCTCCTTGCACGTGGGTCCACATGATTTGGAGGGATGGGTGCAATCATGTCCTGTTGCTTTAACTTCTCAAATAAGCTTTCATAGGAAACTCCTATTGGTGTGAAATTATCCTTCAACTTCGGTTCCCTTCTATGCCCTTGGTTTGGAAGTGGGTTATAAGGTACTTGGAAATTTTGCAGAGGTTGATAGAGATTTTGTGATCCTCGTGCTCGCTTTCTTGGATGATTTGATTGCTGAATAACATACTGGGGTGGATCAACTGGGTATGGTGGGTTCAGAGGTGGGTAGTAATGCTCAGGGGAATTATGGAAAACTTGTCGAGACATCGCATACCGTCGAGGTACTCTTCTGGAACCTTTTCTTGACCCTGATATCATCATGACTTCTTCATCCCTCTCATTCGTGTCACTAGATTCAAATTGGACAGCCTGAGCTGCAGCCTTGAGAGCCGCTTGACTTATAATTCTGCCCGTCTTAAGACCGTTCTCTACCATTTCTCCCATTTTGATTACATCCAAGAAGGATTGACCAACCGCAGGACATCATGTTCTGAAAATAATCCGGCTCTTGAGCCTGAAGGAAGACAATGATTAACTCATGGTCATCCATGGGTGGCTCAGCACGAGCCGCTTGCTCTCTCCATTTAAGGGCATATTCCCTGAAACTTTCACTTGATTTCTTCTTCAGATTTGAAAGGAAAATGCGGTCCGGGGCAATGTCAATGTTGTATTGGAATTGTTTGACAAAGGCCTGTGCCATGTCGTTCCAGACGTGCCAGCGAGATGCATCTTGATCCCAAAACCATTCAGAGGCTACTCCTGTAAGGCTTTCCCCAAAGTAAGCTATTAACAATTCTTCATTTCTTCCCAGACTTCTTAGTTGATTGCAATACCTTTTCAAATGGGCTATGGGGTGTCCATGTCCATCGTACTTTTCAAATTTGGGAATCTTGAAACCAAGTGGCAAGTGGACATCGGGAAACAAGCATAGATCTTTGAAAGCAACACTCTTTTGACCTGCCAACCCGTGCGTGTTTTTCAACCGCTGTTCTAAGCTTTTCAATCTTTGGGTTATTTCTTCCTGTACCTTCTTTCGGGTAGGCTTCTCAATGTTTGCAGGAAGGTCGTGAGAGTGGTACTGTTCTTGCTGTATAGCAAATTGTGACTCATGAGAAAGTTGTCCCTGGCCATTGGACCATGCTTGACGCATTTTGGTCATTTGTTGTTTCACTGTTCTATTTTCCTCAACCACGGCAGACCCTTGTTGAACTTTCTGACCCTGAGTCTCTTGAGCACTTGTAACAACTCCGATGTCGGTTATCATTTTCCTTGAATCTTGCTTTCCAATTTACCACAACCAACCACCTCAACTTTCTGGATTAACAAAACGAAACCACCGGGTTAGCGTTAAGGTATTCCGCTTATTGATTTCCTTTGTCTTTCTATTATTTTCTTTTCTTTTTCCTTTTTGTGGTTTTTTCATTTTTTTTTTCTTTTTATAGTTTTTTCATTTTATTTTTTTTTGGATATGGTCGAATCCTATGTGGATTGCCTACGTATCATGACCCCGCATGAATCAGACCGAGCGTAGTTCTTGCAAATTAATGCAAGAAATAAAGAGATATTTATTTGATTTTTTTTTTCTTTTTGAAGCAAAATTATAAAAACCGACTCCAACTACAAACTGTGATAAAAAACTTTCACACCTTGTGCCAGAGATTTCTACAAGAATAAGAATATTTTTGGTGTCACTTATGACTATTTCTACAAAATTGGCCACATAATGGCTTTTTTGACAAAATGACTATTTTTGCAAAATTTATTTAAGAAAGATAAACTTGAAAATTTTTCCATCCTGTGGCTCATGGGGCATCGTTCGGCATCGCCATAACCAACACAAGACTGAGAAGTTTCTAATGTCAATTGACTATTTTTACAAAATTGGCCATGTAATGGCTTATTTGACAAAGCGGCTATTTTTGCAAAATTTTATTTAAGAGGCTACAAATTCAAAACTTTTCATCTTAAGGCTCATGGGGCATCGTTCAGCACCAACACAGGCCAACACAAGACTGAGAAAGTTTAAATGCCAAATGTGGCCATTTCAGCAAAACCATATGTCGTTTTTTTTTTTTTTTTTTTTTTTTTTTTTTTTTAATCCTGTGGCTCATGGGGCATCGTTCAGCATCGCCATAAACCAACACAAAACTATTTTTTCATAAATTGGCCATATAATGGCTTATTTAGACAAAGTGGCTCTTTTTGCAAAATTTTATTTAAGAAGATGCAAATTCAAAATTTTATCCTGGGGCCTATGGGGCATCGTTCAGCACCGACACAGGCCAACACAAGACTGAGGAAGTTAAAAATGCAAAAATATGGCTATTTCAGCAAAATTCCGGCCATGTAATGGCTTATTCGATAAAATGGATATTTTTTGAAAAGTTGAGTGATGACTCAAACTTAATTTTGCGGATACAGCCTTTCAACATTTCCGCGAGGGAATATTTCAAGGTTGTGTCCAAAATTATTTACAATGACTCAAAGTGGCTATTCTTGCAAAAACGGCCTTCCGGTGTCCTTTGAGGGACATTCGGCATATTTTGAGCAAGAATAACATCACCCGACTTATTTATAACAAAATCAAAAATTTGATACTTTTTGGTTGTTTTTGCAAAAGGGGTGTGAACCCGGACTTGATTTTGCGGCTATGGCCTTGCAACATTTCCACAAGGAATATTTCAAGGTTGTGGCTGCAAATTATTAAAAATGATTCAAAGTGGCTATTTTTGCAAAAACAGCCTTCCGGCGTCCTTTCGGAACATTCGGCTATTTTCAAAAACAGCATCACTTTGATTTTATTGAAAACTAAAATTTCGACATTTTTTTTTTTTTGATTTTTTAAAAGGGGTGGTAACCCAAACTTGATTTTGCGGCTACGACCTTTCAACATTTCCGCGAGGGAATATTTCAAGGTTGTGCCCAAAAATTATTTATAAAAATTCAAAATGGCTATTTTTGCAAAAACAGCCTTCCGGCGTCCTTTCGGAACATTCGGCTATTTGCAAAAACGGCATCACCTTGATTTTATTGACAAAATTAAGCACACATTTTTTTTTTGAATTTTTAAAGGGGTGGTTGGACCCGATGAGGGTTGCCTACGTATCCCACCTAATGGCGAGAATCAAACCTGCGTAGTTCGGTCAGATAAAGAAAACTACTTTTGAAAACAATGACATTTCCTTTTCTTTTATGTTTTTTTTTCATTATATATATATATATTTTTTTTTATTATTATTAACAAGCAACAAGAATTATTTTTGAAAACAAACTATTATTTTTCAATTCATCGGCATATAAAACGAACTATTATAATTTTCATTTTATTGACAAACAAATGACTATATTTTATGAATAAAATCACTTTTTTTATTGAAAAATAAAGCTTGTTTTTTTTTTAATTAATTATTAAAATAAAACGTTTTTTTCTTTTTTTTCTTTTAAGTAATAACAAACTATTTTAAAAATAACAATTCTCTTTTTTCCTTTTTATTCTCAAAATCCGGTAGAGTTTCTACACTACTTGGGCATTGGTTTGTTTTCTAAAAATGAGTAGTTATCTCTCTGCACTGTTACTTTTCTTTTCTCTTTTTTTTTCTTCATTTTTCCTCAATATTTACAAATCGGTCGGCATGCAAGTCTGAAACAAATAATTGCGTGAAACAAACAGGATGCAGCAGGATGGTCTTTTGATTTCAGGTCACCTGTCCTAGATGAACTCAACCCCCGTGTCGAGTCCCCTAAGTCAAATGCAACATGATGCAAATAAGCGTTCCTACTAGGGATCCGGCATGAAGTCACGTTATTCTAAGTTCAAAACCTGGGTATGTGTTCTAGACTGTGTACCCGAGCGGACAACTCGAGTTGAGGAAGGAGCTCCTTTCCGGGAACCAAAAGGCCAGCCGGCTTAGAAACTTTCCGAGCCTCTTTCTTATTTCGGGGTATGACACTAACAGAATAGGGAGTCTCAACCAGTGAGCACATCCCCGGGGGTGAGAAAAGAAGGGTTTCGACACAGTTTATATGTACAGTTCAGATAATATCAAAGCGGTAAACATATAGCACATTAATCAAACATATAATAAAATCAGATATATACAAAAACAACAATTTAACTGAGCTCGAATTCTTAAACCCTGAACCGAAGTTCTGGGTTTTTGTCCCCAGCAGAGTCGCCAGAGCTGTCACACCTCCTTTTTTTCAATAATAATCGGGGATGGAGTTTTTCCACTTAAAGGACAGTCAGAACGGGATCAATTTATTTAATTTTCGGAGTCGCCACTTGGGAAAATAATGGTGTCCCAAGTCACCGGTTTAATCCCGAACCGAGGAAATTTATGACTCTGTATTACAGTCTGCGAAACTAGAAACCTGGATAAGGAATTCTATTAACCCGGGAGAAGGTGTTAGGCACTCCCGGATTCCGTGGTTTTAGCACGGTCGCTCAACTGCAATTTTTGTTTTTATCTGATTTCTTTACATATTTCAATTATGTGCTATTAATGTTCCGCTTTTCAATTTTAGGAGAATTGCGACGTCACGAAAACGCGTTTCGAGTCACACCGCAACCAGTACGCCTGTGACTTTAATGTATTTCAGTTTCGCCGAAAGTAAGATTTGGGTCACATAAATGCGCACCCGTGATTAGGAAGGTATTATTATTAACTAACGCGCCTAAAGTATTTTCGCGTTTGCACTTTGCGAGGGCCATGAAATTTGCTAATGGCACACCTCGAATTTACTCCACTAAATGAATTAAAGATATGCATACTTAAAGCTAATTCGAAACTTAATACCACAACTACGTCACGGGAACCGTACCCGTAGCTATGACAATTACTTGTGCACCGAAAAGTTTACTTACCCAACAACAACAAAACTAATTGGCCAGCAGTTAATTAAGCACATCATATGATTTGCCGTTTTCATCATATTCAGTTGAAATTAATTTGGCAATCAATTAACTGGCAGACAATAGAATCATGTTGCAAAAGACATTGATCCAAAGTAGATTGATATAGAACTTAAATCACATTTCATGAATTACAAAGTTCGATTGCTTCACAAATTCAACAATTAACATTTTTTTACCATTCCGAATCGAGTTGAGACAATAGCTCAAAGACGAACAAACATACCCGGAATTGTAGCTCCGCAGATCAACAATACAACAATAAATTCGGACGGGATTCACGGCTGGACTCGTTGGTGGTTGCTGAAGATGTGTTCGTTTGGTGCTGTCACAGCATGCTGGTTCCTGCTATGGCTTTGGTTTTGAGTGGTTGAATGACTAAGATTTTACCAAACTCCACCACCTAATGGGTATTGAAACTCCATTGCTCGGAAATGTTACGATCCTTATAGCGACAAACTGAGATTGCAGCCTTTCACTACGCAACAAATCAACGATAATCCGGCGAGCTACTGGAGCTCGTTTCTCCGGCGAATCTCAGGCAGCCATGGGTGTGCTGCTTGAGTTTAAATGAAGAAAGAGAGGTCGAGAGGGTTGTTTGAACAAGACGACGACGTGGTCGGGGCAGCGGCGAAGCTAGGCGCCGCTGGTTGTTCGACTGGATGGAAACGGGCAGCTGGTCATCGTGGGTTGCTGCTGGATTAATGAAGCAGGCTTGTTGGTGTTGATGGTCGTTTGGCTATGGTGTTCGATGGTTGGTTTATGGAAGTGGTCTGCGATGGAGGGCTGGTTCGTTGGAGATGAAGCAGGCTGTTTTTCTTTGGAGCTGTATGTGCGATTTTTTCCTCCTGAAGAAGATGGATGAATAGCGTTTTTTCGTTTTCTAAAATCCCTTCTGCTTTGGTTTTTTTCTTCATGAAGAAGACAACCAAAACAGTCCACTCCCTCTCACCGTCCACCCCCATCAGCTCCCCTTTTTGTTACTTTATACCCCTTTATTTATTCTATTTCAAATACACCAAGACCAAAATGATAGGTCTTTCACATGGGGTTGGGTACCCAATAGTGATGGGTCTTCCTCGTGTTCCGTCCGTGTCCCCCATGTGTGTCCCCCACGTGTGGTGGGCTCGGATTATTATGGGCTATGTCCGAAAATTATAAAACCGGGTGGTTTGAACCCGAATATTATTCTTCGCCCGGAACCGAGAATGAGAACACGGTGTTATTAATTAATCACTACGTAAGCAAAATAACTATAATACTTATAATAAAAATAAAACTATTTTTTTTTATATTTTTCAAGTTTAAAATAACTACGAAACATTAATAAAACTATATTTTTTTTGTTATTTTTTATCTTAAGGTAGAAATAAAGTAAAAGAGTCAAAATTAGCTAAAAATAGCTATATTATGCCTAAACTAAACATTTTATGCCAAAAAATATAAAAAATCTCGGGGAGGGTCAAAAATCACGTGTTTACAATTCTCAGTCGTTATTTATTTTTATTACTCACTAGGTCGGAGTACTCACATTCCTTCATGCACCATGCGTGCAGATACAGGCATAGCTGAGTTCGTTCCTGAGCGCTGATTTCCTTTCGGACAAGGCGGACTAGGAGTGACGAGGTAGTTGTCGGCGTCCACAGCCCCGTTTCCTCCCTTATTTTCTGTATTTACATTATTTTTGGACTTTGTTCCTAGTTCGAGACTTGTAGCTTTTTAGTAAACTCTGTAGTAGCTCGTGAATTGTGACATCCCGATTTCGGGCTGATTCGGGATGGTATCCCTGTTTTATCACGTTTATTCTGTACTTATGATTATATTATCTATTATCTAGACTTATTCATGCTAAGTAACTATTAAAATGAGGTGTTATTGCTCTGTTGGCTGGCATTATCTTCACGAGAGGCGCCATCACGATCGTGTTGGAAATTGGCTTGTGACAGTGGTACCATCGACTAAGTACTTGCATACGGTGAACAATGAAGGAAAACATTAAACCGTGTGCCTCTTAGAGAAAAAATATGTTTGTGGACTGTTCCAAGTAGACAAATTACCATGCCTACACGCTTGGGCTGTATTGAAGAGCAAGTTTCTAATGCTAGAAGATTATTGCTCTAGCTATTACAAATCAAGTTTTGTTGTAATGACATACGAGGTGCATGTGTATCCGCTGCTGGACCAAAATGAATGGAACATACCACCACATATATCAGAGGAAGTTGTATTACCACCCAAATGGAAAAGACCTCCTAGAAGGCCAAAAAAGAAGTGCGATAAACCGTTCAATGAATTGCTGCAGTAGAAAAATCAACAGTCATGAAGCATATGTGGGCAAGGTGGACATAATAAGTGAATGTGTAAAAATGCTCCACGTAGGACTTAGTTCACATTCTGACTTGTATTAGTGCTATAACGACGTGTCATAGATTCCGGTGACATTTTGAAATAATATATTTTGGATTTTTGCGTGAATAGATTATGGATATAGTTAGTTAGTGTATTAGAATATTGTGTAAATACAAAATTCAGGTTACACTCATATTCTATATTTGAATACATCTGACTACCTACGAAAAAAAGTTATTATAAACATATGAATATGAGTGAATTATAAAAAGATTTCATATGTCATTAAGCAATACATAGGTCATTCATTTTTTTGAACACATCTAAATAATTCTACATACAAACAATGTTTGGATTTGAGATTGTATAATCTTTCTGAATATACAAACCAAAATACATTTGTATACATATGAATACAGTTTTGTTAAATTCTGTTGAAAACTACATGTTAAATACATTCGAATACATCATGTTAATACATACTTATACAATCTGTTATACAATGTATCTGACTTGAATATACAAATCCAACCAAATACATCTGAATACAGTTACATACACATTTGATGCTATATGAATATAACTTGTTTAATAGATGTAAATACAACAGGTTGAATACATACTTATACAACTTGTTGAATACATACTTATAGCCCCAATAATATTCAATTTCTAACTTGGATATTGACGAGGCCAATGTGTATAGAATTTTCCTACTCGCTCTTAGTCAAATTCTAATATAGTTTAAGATATCGTCCCACGGAGATTGAAAAATATATACTACAAACTTATAATATTGTAGCTACTGTTTGAGAGAACCAAACTGATGAAAAGAGTAAAATTGAGAAAACTATTATAAAATTATATATCAAGTTTCATCAACTATTCCAACAAAAAGATACTACTCTATTATCGAGTATTGAAAAAGAAAGAACTTCTGTAATATGGCCCATATTGCAAACACTAGTAGGAAATCTTAAAATTACAAGAAATAATGAAAGAAGAACAAGAAAGATTAAGAGACCAAATCTTTAGAAAATAAAGTGGCTCTTTTTTTTCTTTTTCCTCGATGCCTCATACACAGAGAGTTGCCTTCTATTGTAAAAGTGCATGTTTCGTTGAAGTGGTGTGATCTCAAGTGAGGAAGATGCATCTTAAAGGAAGATGCATGTCACGATCCGGATTTTCCACCCTCAGGAATTGTGATGGTGTTAAAGTTTGACAAACAATTTTGTCAATAGTAGTCCCACATAGGTGGGAAGAAGATTTTGGGGGGATTTTCCCCTATAAAAGAAGGCCTAATGTTTAGGATTTAAACACACCTCTCATTTGCCTTCTTATCTCTTTAAGGCATTTGTATCTTCTCTCTTTAGTATTATTTCACTTGTATTTGGAGTGGAATAAAATATTGGTTGTGTCCGAGGAGTAGGCAAAATTAGCCGAACCTCGTAAATTCTGGTGTTCTTTATATTGTTGCTTTATTGTCTTATTTATTATTTGGTAGCTGCCATAATTTTTGGTATAGTAGTTGTGACTCATTCATACTATATACATTTGACTTCCGCAATAATTTGTATCAGAGCCAAGGTACTATCTAAGTATGCTCTGTGGTTGCAGCAGAGTCCGGTCTTCCACATCATAAAAGATTTATCTTGGTAACTGAGTTAAGGTTCTATCTGAGTATGTTTTGTGGTTGCAGCTTAGTCTGATCTTCCACATCAGAAAGAAAATAATCTTGATTTGTGTCGTCAGCTATTAAATAATATTTGTGTCAAAGATGGGAGACAATAAACAAGAAGAATCTACATCAAGTGTCAACAATACGTCATCATTGGCATCTTCGCTTATGACAAGAATTGTGTCAAATGCAAAATTTGCGGTAGAAATTTTTGACGGATCCGGACATTTTGGGACGTGGCAAGGCGAGGTTCTAGATGTCCTTTTTCAACAAGGGCTAGATCTTGCTATTGAAGAAAAGAGACCGGATGGTATTGGAGAAGAAGATTGGAGAATTATCAACCGTGTTGCTTGCGGTACCATTCGATCCTACCTTGCTAGAGAGCAGAAATATCCATACACAAAGGAAACTTCTGCAAGTAAATTATGGAAAGCACTGGAGGATAAATTTTTGAAGAAAAACAATCAAAATAAATTGTACATGAAGAAGAGACTGTTTCACTTCACTTATGTTTCTGGTACCACAATGAATGAACATATCACCAGTTTCAATAAGTTGGTCACGGATTTGCAAAATATGGATACAACTTATGATGATGGTGACTTGGCCTTGATGTTGTTGGCATCACTTCCTGACGAGTACGAGCACCTTGAAACTACTCTACTCCATGGAAATGACGAAGTTTCTCTCAGAGAAGTTTGTTCGGCTTTGTACAGCTATGAACAAAGAAAGCGAGAAAAACAGAAGGGCGGAGAAGGAGAAGCACTGTTCGTGAGGGGTCGTCCTCAAAATCAAACGAGGACAAGGAAAGGAAGATCTAAGTCAAGATCTAAACCCAACAAAGATGAATGTGCCTTTTGTCGAGAAAAGGGGCACTGGAAGAAAGACTGTCCGAAGTTGAATAATAAGGCCAAACATAACAATGGAAAGGCCATTATGGATTCAAATGTAGTTGATTGTGATGATTCGGATTTCTCATTAGTTACAATGGAGCCGTCAACGTCATCAGACATATGGTTGATGGACTCGGCTTGTAGCTATCATATGTGTCCCAACAGGGATTGGTTTGTGGACTTTCAAGAAGGAGAATATGGAGTCGTCCAAACAACGGATAACAACCCTCTTACCTCATATGGAATTGGTTCAATACGATTAAGGAACCATGATGGAATGATCAAAACATTAACAGATGTTCGATATGTACCGGGTTTGAAGAAAAATCTCATCTCTGTGGGTGCCCTAGAATCAAAAGGGTTCAAAATTATTGCAGAAAATGGTGTGATGAGAGTATGCTCCGGTGCACTAGTGGTAATGAAGGCCAATCGGAAGAACAATAATATGTACCGTTATCTCGGTAGTACAATTATTGGGACAACGACAGTGACGTCCAGTAACAACAAAGAGGTAGAAGCAACCAGGCTATGGCACATGCGCTTGGGACATGCTGGAGGAAAATTCTTGAAAACTCTATCAGATCAAGGTTTGTTGAAAGGGGTAAAGGCTTGCAATTTGGAGTTTTGCGAGCATTGTGTCAAAGTGAAACAGACAAGGGTTAAATTTGGTACAGCAATCCATAATACTAAAGGCATTTTGGATTATGTACACTCTGACGTTTGGGGTCCTTCCAAAACACCTTCATTGGGTAGGAAGCACTATTTTGTGACCTTTGTTGATGATTTTTCCCGAAGAGTATGGGTGTATGCAATGAAGAGCAAAGATGAAGTGCTGGAAATTTTTCTCAAATGGAAGACGATGGTGGAGAATCAAACGGGCAGGAGGATCAAGTGTATTCGCACAGACAATGGAGGTGAATACAAAAATGATCATTTCAATAAGGTCCGTGAAAATGATGGCATCGTCCGACACTTCACTGTCGGACATACACCACAATAGAATGGAGTGGCAGAACGCATGAACCGGACCTTGCTGGAGAAGGTACGGTGTATGTTGTCCAATGCTGGCTTGGGCAAAGAATTTTGGGCCGAGGCAATTACATATGCATGCCACCTCATTAATCGCTTACCATCTGCTGCTATTTATGGCAAGACACCATTTGAAAAATGGTATGGAAAGCCTGCTGTAGATTATAACTCTTTACACGTATTTGGCTCAACTGCATATTATCATGTGACAGAGTCAAAATTGGATCCAAGGGCAAAGAAGGCTATTTTTATGGGGATTACTTCTGGAGTCAAAGGACATCGCTTATGGTGTCCTATGACAAAGAAAGTAATATTCAGCAGGGATGTTACCTTCGATGAATCTTCTATGGTAAACAAGGTAACAAACAAAGATACCAAACAAGATGATGGTGCTTCTAAGCAGGTGGAGTTTGAGGGAAATTTATTTTTCCTACACAAGAAGCAGAGGAGGAAACAAATGAAGATTATCCTCTGGGAGGAGAGCCAGTAGAGGAGATTCCAACTCAGGAACCTCAACAACAACTTGAATCAATAGCAACCAGCAGGCCAAAAAGGAAAGTAACGAAACTTGTTCGTCTCATAGAGACAATTGCTTGTGCAACCGCAATTGCAGCTGATGATGTTCCCACCACTTATAAAGATGCAGTCCAAAGTTCAGAAGAAGATAAGTGGAGGATTGCCATGAATGATGAATTACGGTCCCTTCATCAGAATCATACATGGAGATTGGCCAATCTCCCGAAGGGAAAGAAAGCAATTGGGTGCAAATGGGTATTTGCAAAGAACGAAGGATTTCCTAACCAAGAAGATGTTCTCTACAAAGCAAGGTTGGTGGCCAAAGGATATGCTCAAAAGGAGGGAATTGATTACAATGAAGTATTTTCTCCAGTTGTAAAACATTCCTCCATTCGAATTATGTTGGCTTTGGTAACACAATTGGATTTGGAACTAGTTGAGATGGATGTAAAAACTGCATTTTTACATGGAAACTTGGAGGAGGAAATCTATATGACTCAGCCAGAAGGATTCAAAGTTGCTGGAAAGGAAAACATGGTGTGCAAACTTGAAAAATCATTGTACGGATTGAAACAATCTTCTAGACAATGGTACAAGCGATTTGACAAGTTTATGTTGCAGCAAGGGTACAAGAGAAGCAAATACGATCATTATGTGTATTTGCGCAGGCTTAAAGATGATTCCTTTATATATCTTCTCCTATATGTTGATGATATGTTGATAGCTTCCAAGAATTCGGAAGAAATTGATAAGTTGAAGATTCAACTAAAGAAGGAGTTCGAGATGAAGGATCTGGGTGAGGCGAAGAAAATTCTTGGCATGGAGATAATTAGAGATAGACGTTCAAAGAAACTTTGTTTATCTCAGAAAGAATATTTGAAGAGAGTACTACAACGTTTTGGCATAGATGACAAGACTAAGCCAGTTAATACTCCACTTGCTCCCCATTTTAAGCTAAGTACTACTATGTCGCCATTGGATGAAGTTGAACAAGAGTATATGTCAAAGGTACCATACGCAAATGTTGTTGGTAGCTTGATGTATGCAATGGTCTGTACGAGACCTGACATTTCACAAGCTGTTGGAGTTATTAGCAGCTATATGCATAATCCGGGAAAGGAGCATTGGCAAGCTGTGAAGTGGATTCTACGGTATATTCATAATACTGTAGATGTCGGGTTAGTTTTTGAGCAGGAAGGCAATCAATCTGTAGTTGGATATTGTGACTCAGATTTTGTGGGTGATCTGGACAAACGAAGATCAACTACTGGTTATGTGTTTACTTTTGCAAAGGCACCAGTTAGTTGGAAGTCTACTTTGCAGTCAACAGTTGCTTTGTCTACAACAGAGGCAGAGTACATGGCTATTACAGAGGCCGTGAAGGAGGCAATTTGGCTTCAAGGATTGCTAAAGGAGCTTGGTGTTGAACAAAAAGGTATCACAATTTTTTGTGATAGTCAAAGTGTTATTCAATTAGCGAAGAACCAAGTTTATCATGCAAGGACGAAGCACATTGATGTTCGGTATCATTTCGTACGAGAAATCATAGAAGAAGGTGGAGTCACGGTGAAGAAAATTCATACTACGGAGAATCATGCTGATATGCTAACAAAGGTGGTGACTGCGGTCAAATTTCAACATTGTTTGGATTTGATCAACATTGTTGAACACTGAAGATTGAAGATGAAGACACAACCAAAATTTGTTGTAGAGAGAAAATTGAAGATGTGAAATTTTTGTCAAGGTGGAGATTTGTTGAAGTTTGACAAACAATTTTGTCAATAGTAGTCCCACATCGGTGGGAAGAAGATTTTGGGGGAATTTTCCCCCTATAAAAGAAGGCCTAATGTTTAGGATTTAAACACACCTCTCATTTGCCTTCTTATCTTCTTAAGTCATTTGTATCTTCTCTCTTTAGTATTATTTCACTTGTATTTGGAGTGGAATAAAATATTGGTTGTGTCCGAGAAGTAGGCAAAATTAGCCGAACCTCGTAAATTCTGGTGTTCTTTATATTGTTGCTTTATTGTCTTATTTATTATTTGGTGGCTGCCATAATTTTTGGTATAGTAGTTGTGACTCATTCATACTATATACATTTGGCTTCCGCAACAGATGGCGCCTACTCGTAGAAGCTAGACAAGCCAAATTTAATTACTTTTTTATTAATAACATAATTTTTTTTAATAATTATCGGCAATAATACAAAAGAAATGAAATTAAATAATAAGCGGAAGTCTCAATATTATAGAAAACTTAATAAAAATGTGAAAAATCTCAACATACCCAAGACTAGTGTCACAGTTTCATAGATAGTCTAAGAATACTACATATAAAGGTCTGGAAGAAATAAACTCGACACTGTCTCCAGAAATACATGAAAAACCAGGAATATAGATGAAAGGAGACGTCAGGGCCTGCGAACGCCTGCAAGGCTACCTCGGGTCTCGTTGGACTGAAAGCCTACTCCCACACTACTGTTGATGTTGTCCGAAGCCTGGATCTGTGCAAAATAGCACATAGTATAGTATCAGCACAACCGACCCCATGTACTGGTAAGTGCATAGCCTAAACCTGACGAAGTAGTGACGATGCTAGGACCCGACCACCAAATAAATATGTGTAGTATATATATATATATATATATATATATATATATATATATATATATATATACAAGTACAACGGAGACGTAGCAAGAAAATAACAATTTAAAATGGGGAAGGGAGCATGCTTCAGGGACAACAGTTAGAAATAGAATTTTAGGAATAATAAAGCATACATCTACAATTTAACTTCTAGCAGTAAATGAAGAAGTAAGGCGACTTTCATATTCAACGCATCTTGTTGCAGGCGTGCAACCCGATCCCATTTCTCAATATCTTGTGGTAGGCCACCCACTCCCATTTTAATATCACTTGTGGTAGGCGTACTACCCGCTCCCATTTCAATATCACTTGTGATAGCCGTACCACCCACTCCCATTTTATTAAATCAACAGTTCCTCCAAAAGAAAATTTACTCTAACAAATGCAATAATTAATAGGAGTTCATAAGTCAACAAGTACACAAAATTTATGTTTCACTAAAGAAAAATAAATAATGACAAATAGCAATTAATTATGGATTATAAGGAGGCAATTAGGCATTTAGTACTTAATATGTTAGAATGTCGTGCAGCAATTAAGTCACATAGGCACCATTTGGCATATATTAACACCATGTGGAAGCTTACATAAGAAGAAGGCTAGCATTTGTGAGAAAATTCTAGAGAAGTATGGACATTTTCTTAGGAAGAACCTAGATCTTTATGAATTTGCTAGGAAAGTCCTTGGAATCTTCTAGGCTTGTAGAGTATTCTAGAAAATGGACTTATTTGAAAATATGGAAGGACTTGTAGAACAATTATTATTTACATACTAGCCTCTAGGTGATTAGTATAAATAGGGGGCATTCATTTGTAATTAATCAACCAAGCAAAAACAATCAAGTTCTCTCCAACACAAAGCTTCTCTTAATAATTCTCTTGTGTTCTTTCTTCTATTCTCTTAGCGATCTTGAGTGTAGTAAGACTGACTTGGCATAGCAAGAACGTGAGCAAGTTGTGCAAGATCGTGAGTGAGTTGTCAAGTGCCGCACGTGTACTTAGTTAACAACTAAGGACGTGACATAAGGTTGCTTATTACAATATACCCTTGTGGTTCGGCCCTTTCCCAAACACCGCGCATAGTAAAAACTTAGTGCACGGGACTGCCCTTTTTTAAGTCTTATGATTAAACAATAAAAGTACATATGGAAGGTACGTGAGATGTTATTATTGGTTTAGTGTAACCATAGGCGTGAATTATGTAATCCAAGCAGTGAAACTGCTACTGGATATAGTGAAATAAATTTTGAAGAGATAACAAACCCCTTGAACAAGCAACGCTTTTCTTGTTTTTTTTTTCATGTCCAGAATATATATATTTGGAGGCAAATTCTTATATTGCCAAGCAGGTAAGGCATTTGGTCCCCTCAACTATAATCAAACTGTCTTCTTATCCTCTTAAAAATCCAAACCAATTCCAAAAATTATCAATTGCATATCAAATTATTCACAAACATGGCTGATTCCATTTTTCCTGATAGGGAGAAGCAAAAACAAGCAGACGATGACATCAAGAACATGTTATCTGCTCTAACGAAACGCCTAGGCAGCCTTCAACGTGTTCATAATAAGGCGTCAACAGGGGACTCGAGCCAGAGTGATGACGATGATCATGGCACGAGAATCATCACTCTAGCTGGTACTAATGTAGGAGCCTGCAGTATGCATGCTGAGATGGAGGAGAAAGCTGGATTTGAAGGCGATTCATCGGAGGAAAATGAAGCGTTGAAAACATATGTAAATAACAATTTTCAAGCACTCAACAATTCCATTATGTTAAGTGGTAGCTATTGTACTAATGACCCTGGTGTTCATTGGATATAACTGATTATATGGAACATGAAAAGAAGAAAGGAAAGAATAAAGGAACATTCGGAGTAGGATAATATCAGAGGCGGATCCAGAACTTCAATCTTTACTGGTCAAGGTTCTAAGTTCTTTGACAATATGAGTTGAAAACTAATATTTCTACTAAATATTCCATATGGATAAGTATCATAGTGTACTTGAGCATTGTTTCTTTTACTGTCTCCATTTTTTCCGATTTTTCTCTTTTCTTGATCTCTTGTAACGAGTCGTTTTTTCACTAAAGTTTGCAGTCAAATATTTCCCTTCAGCTAAAAACCATTGCTATAGTATTGCTGTTTTCATTCTTGAGTTCAACAGATAAAAGGGCAGTCCGGTGCATTAAGCTCCCGCTATGCGCGGGGTTCGGGGAAGGGCCGGACCACAAGAGTATAATGTATGCAACCTTACCTTGCATTTCTGCAAGAGCCTGTTTCCCCGGCTTTGACCGTTGACCTTCCTGGTCACATGACATCAACTTTATCATCTACGCCAAGGCTCCTCTTCGCTTCATTGAGTTCAACAAGTATAACATATGCAGCATATTGTAATTTGTATTTTCAAAATGATAATTACATATTGCTACTATAGTTCTTTCTTCTATGCTATTATCCTTAGATTTTTCTTTCTTGTGGCGTTTACAGTGGCAAGAATATCTCATGTCCATCCAATTAAGGTATAAACTTGATTCTTGAAAATATAACAAAATTTAGTTCGTAGTTACATGTTTAGGAAGAAATTAAAACTTAGTTCAAAGAAACTATAGAAATATTTCCAGAGAGGTTGATATCAAGGAATCGCACGTTCATCATTGGATTCATGAACATGAAAACTTAGCTCCTTGTCCTTTTTCTCTGCAGTTTCTTGAGGAACTTTCTGAATTTCTTTAGTCTTGCCCCATAGCAGAAAGTATAGTCCGACGATTACAATAACTGATCCCATCACACTGATCATATTCAATTTTTTGAAAGAAATATGTGTCAGTTGTATATAATGTTATGAATTGAAACATAGTCTTAGGTAAAAATTAGCAGCATTGAAAGTGTTGAATCACCTCCCGAGATTGAGTTGCTCGTGTAGAAACGGAACGTCTAACATGGCTGCCATAACTTGAACAAGAGGACTGAATGCTGAAGTAAAGACAGGTCCCCTCTTCTTAACACACCATGACATTCCAACATAGCACAAGCCGGAACCTATTAAGCCCTGTCGCAAGTAGACTACAATCAGATCTCTCTATGACAACATCAATACATTATTGTTATTTTAGACTCCAAAATATGATGAAATTTAAGTGTACTTACAGTATAAATGACACTCAACATATCGATCATTTCCTTTGGAATCCAAATGGAAAGTCTTCGATTAATGGAAAAAGTTAAGATAGCTGATTGTATGGCGCTGAAGAAGGTCATAATAACAGTGCTAGAGTATTGACATGGATATTTCTTTCCAATATTTGATTGAAGAAGGAACCACGAGGACCACAAAAGCGTTCCAGCAAACAAGATCAACGAGCCAAAAATCCATCGTTCTTTTCTTTTGGAGGAACTAATGTGCTCTTCCATGGATTGAGATGCAGTTTGTTGGTCTGAAAAATGGATTAAAGGAATGCCTTTGTAAAAAGTCAATAACAAGGCGCCTCCGAGGCATATTAATGTACCAATCACTTTGGCTCTTCCACTTCTATGTTTTATGTTAATTTTCTCTAATCTGCATTACAATCATATGACAACCTTATTAGATTGCATCAGTCGATTAAGAAAAAGGTCGAGTTGTAACATTTTGAGCTACATTTACTTGTTGAAACGAATTGTTGTCATACCCGAAAGGTAATGCCATAAGGAATGTTATCACCGGAACCATGTTGACAAAGGCACATGCAAAAGTTGCAGAAGTGTATTGTATGCCAAGAAGGAATAAGTATTGTGTAAGAGATGCCCTACCAAAAAAGTTATGATTCTAAAACTTTAGCAGAGTAACAAAAAGGAGTTAACAACAAAAAAAAGACAATCTTACCCAACAATTGCACTCAAGAATAGGTAGCACAAGATTTGAGGGGTGAGTTTAGGTCTAGTATTTCTGCAAAACAAGAAGATTATTACATATGAAAAGTTGTAACATAACTTGAGATAATTAAGTGAAAAGTAGGAAGTATATATTGTTCATACCTTTCAAGAAAGAAAGCAATAGGGGCTAAAAATATAGTCGAAATGGACTGTCGATAAGTGATGAAAACCAAATGGTTCATACCATCCATGATAATCTTCTTAAGAAGTATATTACTTATTGCGAAAGCAAAATCAATTGCCAACATAACAAAGATTGGATAACATTCCACATATCTCTTCATCTTATAATAACTTTGTCTTCACTTCCTTTCTGTTATAATCTGCCTCTTCTTTTGTGATCACTCTGTGGTTTTTAAGCTGAAGCTGAGGCACAAGGCAGATATTTAAAGTCTGTTAAGACTGTTGTTTGTTCCACTAAATTCTGGCAATCACATCAATGCATTAAAGGTTCAATAGATTTAGACATTTGGCTTAACGCAAGTATACTCTTGCCTTTTACTTTGAAATATTGCTACTATTTCCCTTTTTTCCTTACCTTTCATTCGCACTTTCGGCATAACTAGTAAAGTTGTTGTCATGTGATCAGAGGTCACGAGTTTGAGTCGAGAAAACAGCCTCTGGCAGAATGCAAGGTAAGGTTGCATATATATAATAAACTCTTGTGGTCTGACCCTTCCCTGGACCCCCGGTTTACCCGGAGTTTAGTGTACCGGACTGCTTTTTTTTTTTTAACTTTTGATTGATATGTTTGGTGTAACCGGTAAAGTTGATGCCATGTGACCAGGAGGTCACAGGTTCAAGCCACGAAAACAACCTCTGGCAGAATGCAAGCTAAGGTTGCATACAATAGATTCTTGTAGTTTGACCCTGCCCCGAAACCCCGGTTTAGCGAGAGCTTAATGCACCGAACTGCTTTTTTTTCTTTACTTTTGATTGATAAGTTAGGTGTAACTGGTAAAGTTACTGTCATGTGACTAAGAGATCACGGGTTCGAGCCATGAAAACAGCCTCTTGAAGAAAGCAGGGTAAGGCTGCATACAATATACCGTTGTGATCCGGCCCTTCTTCGATCCTTGCATAGCGGGAGCTTAGTACACCAACAAATGTTAACTGTATGTGAATCCATTACCGCAACAACAGGTTCATCAACATAGAATATGGAGAATGTTATTTTGGGAAATTTTAGTTTTCTTGGACATAAATTTGATAGGATATAAAACATATTTAACATGTGAGTCAACGAATGCATATTTTCAATCTTTCTCTGTTGGTATATAAATAAACAGTCTATGGCATCTAGTGGGTGGGGTTCAATTAAATATGATTCTATTTGCCAAATTTCCTGTGGCATCTAATGTATTATCTCTAATTAGTTCTCATGTGTAAGTGTAGGAGGCATCTAATGCTGCTTTTAAAAAACTTATAGTATAGAATCTTGATATTACAACATTGAACAGAAATATTTACTGTCAATACATCATATTCCTTTGGATGGATAATAGCATCTGCTGCTTAAGAATTCTTTTAAGTCAGAAAGCATAAACCAAGTACAATTCTGTCGATATGAGTTGAGAAGGGGAAGATATGGTTGCCAAGTTAACAAAATGATAAAGTTGGCCTCCTAAAGTGTCGGTTTTTCAAAATATTTTAATTTTTTAACAAAATCAACAAATTTCGGTCGGTTTTGTTTGGCAAGAAAATACGAGAAATTATTTTTGTATCCCGCAAAATTTATATTTAGAAACCGACCTCGGTTTTTCATTTAAAAATAAATTAAAATTAATAATGAGAAAATCGACCGAAATTGGTCAGTTATTTCGGTCGGTCATTTTAAAAAACCAACCGATTTAGGTCGGTAATTTTATTTTTATAATAAAACCGACCAAAATCGGTAGGTTATTTTCACGTGAAAATGCATTTAAAGAATATAAATAAAATAAAGTTTTAAACAAAAATGCACCAATAGTCTAGTGGTAGAATAGTATCTTGTCACAGTACAGATCCTGGTTCGATAACTAGATGGTGCACTTTTTAATTATATAACTAAAAGTACCGACCGACTTCACTTGGTTTTTCGGCAGTTTCTTTCTTTTTTGGTCCTTTGTAAAATTTAATTGACCAACCGAGTCGGTCAGTTGGCTCTATCGACTGCCAAGAATCGACCGATTTTCGGTCGGTCACCAATACCGACCAACACTGGGTGGTTTTGGTAGTTGATTTTCCCCCTTTTTTGTAGTGATAGGGTGCGAAGAAGGGCTACACGCCAAGGGGTGTGATGTAAACAGTCTACCCTAATGCAAGCATTAATGGTTGTTCTCACGGCTCGCACATGTAACCTATAAAGTCTACATTTCAGAACTCGCTCTCTCATATCAGAATGTGTTCACCGGGCATCTGACTTAGCAACCTTCTACTTAGACCGACAACGGTAAGGAGATATATGGATAATGGGATATAGAAGTTAGGTGCGACGATCAGCTCTGTCAGAGCGCAATTAAATTTCGGGATGCTTCATGAAGTGCTTCTTCGGAGTTAAACTTCTGTTTATCCATATTTTGAGAAAAAGTATCTCTTATTTTTCATTCTCATTCTCATAAGAATGAATATTATGATTCGCGTTTCGAACAGGCATGAATACAACATCTATAGGATAGCTTCCATTTTGAAAGTTATGTGGCGTTTTTATGAGATATCCACGATTTCTCTCTATTTGTAATCCAATACAAAAATCAACTTGTTCCGTTAAATTGGTTATATGTTGTGTATTATCAATGATTTCTGCCATCTAAGAGCCCTTTCTACATTTTTTTCTATTACATTACGAAATAATGAATTGAGTTCGTACAAGCATTTTGGATGCTGCTAGTGAAATAACCCTTCTGGTTATAGTGTTTGTTACTCCACCCTACCCATTTCATAAAGTATTCGACCTGGTTTAACAATAACACCAAATATTCATGGGATCCTTTTCCTGAACCAATACGTGTTTTTGCGGGTCATAGCCCACAACATCTAAATTCTGAACTCGACACTAATTGGCAATAAAAAAATAAAAATAAAAAAGCATTAGCATCCTAAAGGTCTTGACTACTAGGAAAATCATTGGGAAATATGTAAGAATTTCACTTGTTGCAAGTCTTTAGTCATTTGGGTAATGAAAAACATGGCAAGTGATCAAATGTTGAACTTCTTGTAAAATGTAAAAGCTTTAGGATTTAAATAGAAAAAATCCACTTTCTTAGCAAATATGAGGACCACCAAGAAGTAGTTTGGCAACAAATCATATCAATGCTTTTAAGTAACATCAAATTCTTTTTCAATAGAAAGTAGACATGATTTTTCATGCCCTTGTCTTAATCCATATTCTTTTGTTCCTTAACCATGATTTGAGCTGGAAACCTACATCTTTAGTAATAGGAAATCCAAAATTATATACTTTTTTGCTTTTACTTTTAGTTTTTTTCATCAGTAAGGAACCTCTAAAAGTCCAAGCATTATCACCTAATAAATGGTCAAGAATTAATCAAGATTACTAGTACCTTTAGAGGGCATAATCCTTCTTTATTACATAGCCGAATATAGGACGAGTTCTGTAGGTTTAACTGAACATTTGCAGTTCAAATTATGTATACATACAACATAGCTATTATCATGCCTCAATCTCAAGCAAGTTGGGGTCAGCAATACGAATCTTCATTGACTATCTCACTTTATTGAAGCTCATCTCAGATCAATATTAGATCGAAAAAAGTACTAGAAGTTCTCTGTATTTTTAATTGACAAATAAATCTCCATCATAAATTGAGTAGTTTTATGCAAGTTGTCAGCCTACCGCAAGTCTCTCCTTTATCCGAGCTTGGAGCCAGCAATTTGAGCAAGCTCACTACAAGAAAATAGCTTTTTTCGACTACCAAAATAGGTGAAAATTAGTTGTAAAAGTATCTGTTACGACTACTTTCCGGCTTTTTTCACGTAGTCGGAAAAAATGGTACATCAGAAAAATACGTCCGACTACTGTAGTCGATAAATTTATTTTGGCAAAGATCCGAAAAGGTTGGTATTTTCAGACTAAAGTAGTCTAATTATAGTTAGGCACAGATTTAAGGGGTTCACCCGAATCCCCTTTCACCGAAAAAGTACACCGCCTATATATGGCAAAATCTATTTTTTAACTTTATATATTATGTTTTGAATTTCCTTGACATAGTTAAAAAAATTGTGAGGTCACGACTTCAATTCCCACTAGTCACAATCTTTTCTAGTTTTTTAACTTTTTTCTTTTTTTGTACTCCCTTCGCGAAATTCTACCACTGACTATAGTCGACAAGCTAGATACATTATGCAAAAAAAAAAAACATAAAATATATACTAAGACCAAACTTCTAAACTCACTAAATATAAATTTTGGATTTGCCTCTGCTTCAATATCGGTAGTCGGCATCATATATATATATATATATATATATATATATATATATACTCCTGCTCCTGTTTTACCCTTTTCAGATACTTTTGTTCTATTTTTTTCCCCATCTTCCATCTAAACAGATTTCTGCGAGTAGTATGCAGTAAATCATTCAATGCTTTACAATAGAAAGTTTTGGTTCTTCGAATAATCTGCTTTAACAACAGCCTAATAACTATTAATACCTTATTTTGTGCACTTTAACATGATTCCTTACATGTTTATCTTGCAAAACGTGTCGACACAACAACTTCACATTCAGTTCCCTTTTTATGGAAAATACATAGCCGTGAAAGCAGCTCTTGTATTAGGATAGTCTGTCTATATCACCTCTTTGATTGCGGTCTTTCCCCGAATCCTACGTGAACATGGAATGTCATGTGCACCGGACTGCTTTTTGTTACAAAACTTAAGAGGAATTGACGACTTAAATAATAAAGATACATAATAATCCCATTTGATATAATTCAAAAATAATTACACTTTAATTTATTGTTCAATATTATATATAGAAGTGATCACTTCTTACACAAATATTCGTAAGTAGTGTGTATACAGTTAGCTCCATGGCTTGGTTCAGTGTTTGGTATTCCCTCCGGTCCGTGTTAGTCATCAGGTTTCTTTTTTAGCCGTCCCTTAAGAAATTACATTACTTTGGACCAGTTATTTTCAAGAATCACGACAATTAAAATGGACCAGAGAAAGTGTTTATTTAAATTAGGAAAAGCGTAGAGGGACGGGCCCTTGTACTCTCCCCAGTTATAAAGTCTTGTGTATGTGCACTAAATGCAGCATTAGATAGGCACGGCTGAACCATCAACTAACTATATGCCAAATTTGTTTCTTTTCCCACAAACCATGCGAATTAAAAAGACAGTCCATTGCAATTGACATTTTACGTTCACATAGGATCCGTGAAAGGGCAACATTCCAAAAAATATGATGTAGACAGTTTATCCTAATGTAGACATTAACGGCACAAACAATGCGAATTCCATGCATAAAATCAGGAAAAAAAAATTGTCGTGGCTTCAGAAAATTCAGATATCATACAACTTTAAGTATGTTAAACATTAACTTATTGTTGCAAAATTTTAAGTGGTTGTCTTTGAACATTATTACACCAAAAATTCATCACTAGAAAAGGTACATTAACTATGTTTACTAAGACATGTAAGAAAAGATTCTTTATAGCTTTATTTAGTTAAAGAGATGAACTTCAGTATATGGAAATATGAATCATCCTTCAATAATTCAAAATAGATAAGACAACACATAGCACGTTTTGTATAACTAACAAATTAAGCTAATTGTAACTAATCAAACTCCTAAATTTGGATCCTATCTCCTGAGTTTTACCAACTAAATTGGCCGTTAAGCTATACCCTTAAGGGCAACATCGTCGACGAGTTCATCCGAACTCAGCAACTTTGGCCTAATAGGTTTCATGTTACGCTAATTTGAGCTTGCTCGATCTGTTCAATTGAGACCTTATAATATAATCGCATTCTCTGGTCCAATTGTTGTTTTTGTTTCTCTATTTCTGATTTATCCACTGGGTGGCTAAAGCCGTCAACATACGCTTTCGGGAAGTTTAATCACACGATATCTCAGTGAACGTATTGGAACCCGATAGGAGAATCAGACAGATTTCGTTCATAAGAGGTGACCCGTTGTCAGGACTTAGAGTGAAATCAGTTCTATTTTCAGGTAACCCCACCAATACTTAAAGGCTCAAAATGGTGGATTGGAAATGGAGGTAGCACTAATTTCTGGTTCCACCCCTGGCTCTCTCATATTCTTCTCATTGAAAGTACCCCCTCTTATTGACCAGGTAAACTTCATACGTAAAGTCGTTGATTCAATTTTAACATATTATTTATAATCTTCGTGTGCGCTTTTCGCCTGGCTTCTTTACGTAAATAACCTAACTCATTTGAAGTTAAGAAAAATGAACCATTTAACTTTTTAACCAGTGTATGCTAAGTAGTGGCAATAAGAATCTAAACTTTCTGAAATTGGTTTAAAGTAAGGTGTCTAACGGGTGGGCCGGGCCGGGCCCAATTTTTTTGAACATGTACGGGTTCCTTACCGGGCCGGTTACGGGCTCCTTCTTAGCGGGCTTAACGGGTTGGGGTATTTTCGGGTAAAAATTGACCCGTACGAGTTACGGGTTAAAGGGGCCGGGCCGGGTTTAACGTTTTTTAAATTTTTTTGTAAATTCGTATAACTATAATAATTTATTTTAATAGTTTGTAACTTTGTATTAATTTAAAGAACACAAAGTAAATGAGAAAAACTTGCACTTATAAAGTTTCAATGTAAGACTTTAAGTTTGTATTTCAAAATTAAGTTAGACTTATAAAGTTTTAATTTAAGAGTTTAAGTTATAATTTAAAAATTAAAGTTTCAATTTAAGACTTTAAGTTTGAAACTTTGAATTTAAAAATTGAAGTTTCAATTTAAGACTTTAAGTTTGAATTTCTAAATAAAAGTTTCAATTTAACACTTTAAGTTTGATTTTCAAAATTAAAGTTTCAATTTAAGAATTTAAGTTTGAAACATTGAAGTTTGAATTTCAAAATTAAATTGTTAAAGTTTCAATTTAAGATTTTAAGTTTGAATTTCAAAATTAAAATGTTAAAGTTTCAATTTAACACTTTAACTTTGAATTTCAAATTTAAAGTTTCAATTTAAGTTATATTAAGAATTTGTATTACTTTAAAATATAAATTAAAGAATAGAAGGAATATGAGAAAAATTGCACTTGCTGCAAATTGCAAGTGCTTCTTTTATTTCATATTTCATAACTCAAATTTGAAACTTACAAATTGAATGTTTACATCTTTTAAGACTTGAACAAATAACAATAAGTAAATTCAAATATTTTGCATTGTCCTGCTAAGTTCATCATAATCAATATGAACTGATTGGCCTTCTTCTGGAGTATTTAATTCGGATGGGTGACCACTTGTTAATATATCTCCAAGTTCCTCGTCTTAACATCTTCATGTCCTTGATTTCTTCTTTCCGATCTAATCCAATGTCTCATACATACTAAAACTTCCAAAGCATTGCTTCCCAATGAGTGACGCGTATCTCCAAGTTGTTGTCTTGCTTGGCTAAATGCACTCTCGGATGCAACAGTTGAAATTGGCACATTCATCACGTCCCTAGCCATTGCGTAGAGAACCGGAAATTGCTTTCCATTTTCATGCCACCACCCCAACGGTGAAAAATCCTTTGTGCGAGGCTCATTATGTTTCTGCAAGTAGAATTGAAGTTCATCGATGTTCCTGCAACTTGTTTGAGTGTAGAAAAAGTAGAAAAAATATTAAAACTTTCATCTAATCCTTCATCTTCAGTCAATGTAGCAGAAGTGCTACATTGCATAATAGAATTATTAACATTACCTGCAGCTATATCAATTACATTTGCATAATAATTATATAATTGCTGTAAATAATCGTTTAAACTGTTCATCGAAGTATATAAATTTGGGGTTTCAGTTTCCCCAATCTCCATATTAGTATATAAAGCATTCATTAATTGATGACAATCAGACATTTTAATTGAAGGATTTAAAATTGCACCAATTAAGTAAATCGGAGGAATTGGAAAGAAATATTTTTTGAATTTGTCTTGCATATTTGTCACAGCAGCCGTATATTTTTCTTTTTTCTTAAATTCAAAGAGTAGAAAAGAAATTTTCGCTATATGTACTAAACCCATAGCAATAGTAGGGTAATAAGATCCAGAAAACTCAACAGTAGCAGTATAAAATTTATGTAAAAATTTAACAACATCATTAATGACCGCCCAAGTATCAATTGTTAACATACGACTTGGATTCGTACAATGTGCATTAGCAACTTCAGTTATTGGATATCTATATTTATAGCAAACTTTTAAAAATAAATATGTATAGTTCCATCTAGTAACTATTTCTTCTGGCATGAATCGAGGTTGAAGGTTATGTTGGACACACTTATCTTTAAATTCCCTTATTCTAGAATGTCTATTATTTCCTTGAATTACACCAATTGCTCTTCTAACAAGACTAATCTCTGTTGAAAATAAATCTAGGCCACTTTTAACAATTAAATTATACACATGACATGCACACCTAACATGAAAAGTTTCATTAACAAGTGGTTGCAAATGCAATTTTAATATTGAAATTGCGGCAGTGTTGTTAGAAGCATTATCAAAAGACATACATAATATTTTTTGTTTGAGATTATAAAATTCTACAACTTCACAAATAGTGTTGCTTATAAATACAGCGGTATGACTTTGATCTTCATCATATCTAAAAGCAATAATACGTTTTTGCATAACATTATTATCATCTATCCAATGGCATGTAACAGTAATATATTCACGTCCATTAACAGCTTGACCAATATTAGAAGTTAGAGATACTCTACAAGGAAGTTTTTCAAACAAATAACGTAAATATGTTTGATATTGTCCGTGAAGTCTGAAAATATCAGCTCTACAAGTACTCCTAGGTATACCTTTAAATAATGGATTGTATATTCTTTGAATATATGTAACATAATATGACGAAGAAGCAAACAAAAAAGGTAGACAACCTAAAGCAATCATTTTCGCTAATTCCTCACGATCCTTCATTTTATCATATTTTGCTAACCCTCCAATAGTAGGGTTAATAGTTGTTTGACTATCATCGCCATCTAGGCCCCATTCTATCGGGTGTGAAATTCTCATATGCCTACTAAGCTTCCAGTTCCCCCTAAATTTCCTCCACTCAAATGTTTAAATGAATCTTTACAAATTTTGCATCTCACTCTATCAGAACCTTCAATTAATTCAAAAAAATTCCAAACCTTACTTCTTTTTCTACGATTAGTCGTCGGAGCCGTAGGTGGTCTACCACTAGTGCCACGACCACCACCCCTTGTACCAACTCCAACACTACCTACCCCAGCACTAGGTGCACTAGTAGGTGTAGCAGATATCTCTTCTTCAATTCCTATTTCATTATCTTATATTCCATAATCTTCTTGTAATTGATCATAATCTATATTTTCATTAGGCGATGTTTCGGGAACAATAGATATTGGGCTATTACTACCAGATGCTGAAGAATTACCTCTACTTTTACTCCCCTTACCAGTAACTTTTCTACACGTTTTTTTAGCAGCACTAAACATATTGTGAAATTTAAGGAATAAATAAGCTCAAAATAAATATGCAATTAAAATATTAATAAGAGAAAGAGTTGGAGGGAGTGCACCGAATTGGAGCACTTGGTTATGCAATTCCGAATTTCGATGTTACCACGAACAAACGTCAAGCCAATATTCCAACTTGAAGTTCAAAACCCGAATGATAAAATACTATAATTGAATTTCAATTATTCAACAAAAATGAGCCAAATAAATTCGAAGATGAAATGAGAAATTATTAAGACTTGAAGTTGAAGACTTGAAGTCTTGAACTAGATAATTAGAGAATAGGTGAATGAGAGAATTTGAGATTGAGATGAGAATTTTGAGTGAGAAATGAAGAAGGGGGGGGGGTAATTTATAGATTTACATAAGGCTACATTTGTAAATTAAAAATGTGTTAAAAATTTAAAAAAAAATGGCCAAAACTTAAATAGATCCGTTGGCCAACGGATTTTTTTGATTATAGCCGTTTGGGGTGGGCCACATATATCTTAATTTAAAAAGAAAAAAAATTTGACCGTTGAACCGGGCCGGTTTACCCGTTAAGGGTACTGTTTGCCGGACCGGGCCTACCCGGCTCCGGTTAACCGTTCACAAAAAATTCCCGGAACTAACCCCTACCCCATGATAACCCAGCCCACCCGGCCCCTTTGCTACCGGTCCGGGCCGGTTCCGGTTTCTACCAGTCTGGGCCGGTCCGGAACCGGTCCAACCCGGCCCGTTTAACATGTTTAGTTTAAACCCTATATATAACAGTAACAATAACGACCCAATAAAATTTCTTAAGTGGAGTCTGGGGAGGGTAGTGTTACTCTGACCTTACCCCTACCCCGATAGGACAGAGAGTCTATTTTCGATAGACCCTCGATTCAAGGAGACGAAAAAGACAATATATTAATACCTCAACAGAAATTATAGAAATAATAACGGCATCATAAACCAAAAAAACAAAAAAAGTAGATGATAAACAATAGCAATAAATAGTAATCAAGGCCCGGTGCTATGACAAATAGAAGGATGGTGTGAACACAATATTAACTACTAAGATCAACCCTATCAAACTAGCATCACCCCTAGTACGAAGAAGAAGAAAAAAAAGTTCGACTACATCCTAGCCTCCAACACTAACGCTTGACCTCGAGATCTTCCTTGACCTTATATATGTTTAAAAAATCCACTACATAAGCACAAATAATAGATGTCGAATCAGTTCCTAAATGAGAGTAAAGAAACTAAGGTCTTGTTATGTTAAAGTAGTAAAAGTATTCAACTACTTGTGTTAAAAGTTGAGTTAAGGCATGTCCTTCAACCTTTTTCGTACAAGCATTCTTGAGTCATTATCCGCCCACAAAAATACAAATGCCATTGCAAACCAGTGGCAGGGGTAGACGCACCACGCACGTTCAATGACGTCGTGTTACGCGATATTGTTTTGTCGAAATTTTTTATCAAATATATATATTAATGTTGTAAAGAAACGAATAAATAAGAAATAATGACATCACTAGACATATATTGTCTCTTAGCGTGTTGCTTATATGCCTAATTTTGTTCGAAGAGGTCAAAGGTTTGAACCACAAGCAGCTCGTATTTTTTACAAATACATTTGAGAGAGCCTCTGTGGTTAAAAAATGTGATTAAGTGGAATTGAAATCAAGACATTTTCTAATTTAAGACTCAACAATCAATGGACTAAGGTATTTCTTGTTAAAAATATGATAATTAAAGTTATTTATTCAGTTCTTCTATATTTGACGCCACTTACAAATTTTTTTATGTACGTCTAGATTCAGCAGAATAGAGTGTTTTAATGCGTGGCAGTCAGCCAAGTAATGATAATAAGAAAGACTAGAGTATAGTTGTTAATTTCCGGAATAAATAATCTACATAAAATTGTATAATTATATAAGACTTTAGTGATTAATCCAACATGTGAGATCCCAAATTCCGTAATATAAGTATTATCTTTAAAAAGGATAAAACGAAGGATATTATATAGCTATCATGTATTTCTTAGCCGGACTTTATATATATGTGACAAAATTAAGCATGTATAAATAAAGTTAGATATACATTTTAACATTCTCTTAACTCAGAACTCTGTAAAAATTCAAGTAGATCCGATACTATTGCGCAAGATCTAGATTCTAGTCTATCCGATGTTGTCTCGAGTACTTAGAATAGGCCATGAAAAGGGATTTGTTAAATGAGACATAAGCAAACTAATATTGACCATCCATTAATTGGTACCCTTTTCTTTTTGCCGTTTTAAGTATACCTTTTTCTATTTTGACTTGTTTCACTAGATAAATTGGAGCATCATTTCGAGGACACATGTTAAATGCTTACTACTTCAAATCACAAAAATCTATATATATATATATATATATATATATATATATATATATATATATATATATATATATATATATATATATATATATATATATATATATATATATATATATATATATGATATATATATATATGTTGACCAAGGGCATATATGTCATTTCATAAAAAATTCTATGTTTGTATTTCTTAAATGCAAAATATATATATATATATATGGACCCCACATTTCTCTAGCCACTACTCTCCTTTAAATGCATTATGCATGTATTGATTAGACTATTTGTGTAGTGCAAATGCTCATTTTAAATCTTTTTCTCATTTTGGAAAGTTTTTAATTTTGTTTTATTCAAATAGAAGTTTCCATATAGAAAATAAAATCAATTTTTAAATAATACAATAACAAAAAGAAGTATCGATATTTACAAGATTTTCATATTTATTCTACTATCTTAAAGCAATTTGAAAGTAAAAATTAAATAATTTTTACTTACTATATTATTTGAAGACGATTTCAACCTAAATATTTTTATATTCAAAAGTAATTTTATAATATATAGGTTGTTAAACCTTAAAATTTAATTAATTAAATACTAACAAAATAATAATTTTAATAAAACTGCAATGTTGGGCCCGTATACGGGCCTTTCCTCTCTAGTATATATATGAATGGGGAAGAGAAAGCAGGTGGCACATCCCAAATACCACCATTCCTATTTGGGGAAATAATCAAAACTAAAAAAAAATTGAAAGAAAAACTGGGTTAAAAAAAAGGATTTGTTTAAGTAGTTATTTTGGCGGGATTTAGGATGCCATGGAGAGGGCTGCAAATTTTGAAGGTGTGAGAAATTAAAAGGAAAAGAAAGAGAACAGTAAAAAGTTAAAGAAAGGAATAAAGTAATGAGAACAGAAAGAAAATAACTGCAGAAAATTCGAATTGCGAATCACTTTTCATCACATCTTTTCCTCTTTTGAATTTTTTAATTCTTTCCCAATTTCATACTATAACAAAAAAAGAAAAAGTAAAATAGTATTTCAAATGTTTAAATTATAAAATATTTGTATTACTCTAAAAATATTTAAAAATTATTATTAAATCTATTAAGGTCTTTTATTATAATTCACTAGTTAATAATGAGAACAAAACTTGCACTATACAACATTCTGCTTTTCTTCTTCCAAATCAAATTGCAAAAACTTTTCTAGTCAATAAATGAATCTGAAAAATTTTCCTTAAACTAAGGGACTGCTTTTACACTAGAAATAAAGATTATGCAAACACTTATTAACAATTCTAGAGATATGATTTATATGCCCTACAAAGCAAGCCTTGCTCCTCCAATTAAAAGATTTCATTACCTTGAAAGAACTGCACATATATCCTTTTTTTATCCTTTTTAACATTAAAAAGGTTAAAAAGTGATTTATTGAATATTTTTTGTCGATAACAATCAAATAATATTTGAACATAAAGTATTATTATAACAACCAATCGCTAAAAAAGCCACAAAAAATATCACGACAAACAAAACTACTATAAATAGATTTGGCTGCATAAACAATCTTTCAAGTACTGGGACAAATTTGGTCCGAAATCTAAAGAAGACACAAAGAAGGATTATACAAAACAACAACACAACCAGAGAAATCCCACAAGTGGGGCCTAGCGAGGGTAAAGTATAGGCAAACCTTACCTCTAGTAGAGAGGTTGTTCCGAAAGACCCCCAATTTAAGGATTATACAAAAGCAAGTAGAAACAAAAAAAAGTGTAGATATTCAAATTTAGCACCAATTCTGAAGATACAAATCTCAACAAATAACTCACTGACGTTTAGCGGTCGGGTGCACTAAGCTCCGACTTTGCGCGGGATACGGGGAAGGGCCGGACTACAAGGGTCTATCGTATGCAGTCTTTCGATAACCTCAACAATGACCAACAACACAAGTCAATATCTTTCAACCCAAGAAGCCATGTACACAGTATATGTATTACATTATAAACCAAATGTCATAGCAGACATTATGGGACAAGACCTTCAAATCTAAACAGTTATAACAAACATGCCAACTGGCTCCAAGAACAACTTGAAGTATCATCACTTCCTTATGCATTATCATCCGGTGTCTTCGGTTCCTCTCTTGGTTTCAAAGATGCCGAAGGCGATGGAGCACCATCTTGACCCATTTCAGTTCTCAAATCGTTGATGCTTTGTTCAAGTTCATCAATCCGGTTTCCCATCTCGTCAAGTGAAGCCTTGTCAAGGACTAAACATACTTTGTTCAAGCTTGATCTAATAAAACTATAAAAGAGAGGTAGATGCCCTGTACAATATAAAGCGGTATTTGGAACAGTTTGATATGAAAATCATCCAATATGAGAACTCTCACTAGTATGAAAGAGGTTTGGAAGCAAGAGCAACATACTAAAAGGTTGTAGTTGATAACAGTAATGAAACCCCTTTTAAATTTTTCTTAGAGACAAAGCATGGTTAGATTATGTTGACGGATTACCAGAACAGAACCCCTTCCGACCTAAAAAGTTGAAAGAGCCACTCAAGAACCTAAGAACCATGAAGGTAGTTAACACATTCTTGAATTCACAGTTCTACGGAATGTTATATATAACACTAAATGCATTTTAGATGACACTAATGTAAGCAACAACTGGATCAGATAGCTGAGAACATCAAATTTAAAAAAGGATATTTTTCGAGATGATTGATTCAGACATTGTCTGAAATCTGGTTTGCTGCAAGGAGAGAAATATCAGTTAGATAATTCTAGTTGATACATGTGAAGAATCCAAGGGGTTGCAGAGTGACCGGACTCACCATTTGCTGAAGAAGATTCTGGACCTGGAAGAGAAGGGAGGTAGTAAGAGTTAGCTAGCATAAATGCAAGTTCTCATTTCTGTCAAATGATGTGCTAGTGAAATCTATCAGAGACCAAAAAAGGGGCAGCGATACCAAATATGTTATACGTCAAGTGCACAAATATTGATCCAAATGTTATGGTATTAGCATCATGATAAAGCCATATTTATGAATAAAGCTAGCTCTTTAAAGGGCCAGATTGTATGTCAGAATTTTAATTTGATTATGAAAAAGAAACTAACTTTTGACTCCAAATTTCCAAGTAATCACGTTTGATAACTCAGTGATGAACAGATTGAGATGATTAGAAATTTCAGAGATTGTTAGCAAGCTAAGCACAGGAGAGTGAGCCTTAAGCTAATCAATTAAAGAAATTAGAGTTGTCTTTGCCAGAAAACTTACAAACACAGTCATATCAGCAGTGCTTTGCTTTGAATTATCTCCATCATGCCCATCCTGCCAGAAAATTGTGATAGTTACGTTTAGAAGAGTGCCAATACGGCAGCTCAGACACAGAAGAACATGCATTTGAATAAAACATACTACTGACTGAGAGCTCATTCTCTTTTTCATTTTTTTTTTTTGGGGGGGGGGGGGGGAGTCTAGATGAATTAATCAGATGACCCGACCTCTATCTCCGCATGGACTACTTTCATGCATCTATTAAACTAAATGCCCTAATCAGCATTGAACAAATATATTTATCTTGAATTGCTAAGTTTAATTCTTCAAGGCAACTGATTGGATATCAAAAATAAAGTGTCTCAAAGAGTTCGCGACAATAATCCTTTTCCAAGTATTCAAAGCATGGTATTGTAATTGAAATTATAACTGTCAACTAAAAAAGAATGCTAAGCAATGATATACCCAGTAACATAGTACATGGTAGCCTCGGGACAACCAGCACATGACAACAAAGCTTCCATGTATGCAGGTTCCCAAAAAATGCAAGTACCATATTTGTGACTTCATTAAGAACAAGGTGATGCATATGCACCTCAGTAAACCTTTTCACACACTTCTAACAGAAATCTTGACTCTTAGTTCATACACTATACGGAAGTGGTCGAAATTTTTCATTTATAAAAACAAAGTAGTGTCAGCACAGACATTATAGAGTCTACTAACAATCAGAGGTGGATGCAGCAACTGGTTCATCTGAATCAGTACTTTCGGCGCGGAGCATAAGCTTATGAGTAAAAATTAACTAAGTATGCAATAAATAGCAGTTCTGAATCCATAATTTTATAAATACAAATGAGTTTAATGCTAAAAACCTTAAAGGTTGAACGCATCGAGTTACTTCCTAGATCCGCCTCTGCTATCCACCAACCAGTGGTTGTGGTGGGACGGATAAGATCCTTCCAAACTTAACCAGAGGTTTCGGGTTCGAGTACCTTAAGAACTTTAAAGATCTGCGCTTCAGTGATCAGTATTATTAAGTGCAAAATCTAGAGCACCTCGAAAGAGCCTCTACTTTGTCTTACAATTGAAATTATTACCAAATAGAACAATATGGATATAAACAATTCGGCATAGCCAGTCTCAACTTTGGGAGCCCTAATTGTTTTTGTTGGTTATTTTATTGAGCTCACTCGAGTCAATAATCACAAATTTGCTTCAACTCCAGTCCTCCTTTAGCTAAAGAAAACAAAATACAACAAGAAAACTGACATTTTAAATGAAAAAGAGGAAATTTTACGGGTTTAAAATTTTAATCTTCATAATTGCTAGAACTGAATCTACAAAACAAATGCAGCAATTCCGTTAATAAAATTCAGTCCTATTACAAAAAAAAAATCACAATGCAAACAGAAACGGAGTCAATATAAGCCCTAAATCTGAAAGGAAAAAAAGGAGAAAAAGGTAACTTTTTGGGGATTTAATCACTTAACGAAGAAATCAATGTAGAAAATTTGAAAATTAGAATTGATAGAGAAAATGAGTGTACCATTTTGTTCAGAATTCGATAGTAGCGCCACGAGACAGACAGAAAAGAGAGAGGATTTACTTAATCTTTCAGCAGAGAGAAGATGAGGATACCAAAAATGGTGAAATTGGGAGGTCTAAAAGGAAAGATAATTTGAATTTTGAAATGAGCAAAATGGGTACTTTTGTAGTGACCCGACCCGACACTCGGCAATAAAGCAATGAGAATTTTTCATAAAGAGCATTCATAAAGACCTAATTAGCAATAAATAGAAACAATTTCTAATATTACATGATATAGAAATGTTTTATGGTATTCTATAATGTATTTAGTGTATTAAACAAGTTGTATTTAATAATACAACATTAAGATCCGCCGCATAATTTGGGATTGCTATAAATGCCAAACTGTATTTAAGTGTATTAATATGTATTTAGCGTGAAAATAGTAACGGGAGTTATACTGGATAGAGAAAAATAAGGCTTAAATATAGGAAATCATTAAATTTTGATTTTTTGCTACAAAAATAGAAAAGGTTATTATATTATGTAAAATTTTGAAAAGGTATTTATATGTTATAATTAGGTCTTAACATATTCTATAGGTGGTAAAATTTCCTAAAGCAATTCACTTGTTATGGACACACCTATCAATATAGGCGGGATCGAGCTAGCCCAGTCTAGCCCACGTGGGCTTTGCAATTTGACCGGTTGGATTGGGCTAGGTTAGCTCATAATTTTGATGCGCCTTATAATGGTCAATTCACTCCGGCCTTATGTGGACCACCACGGGCTGGCTCATCATTTTTTAAAATATTTTTCTTTAAATTCTAACATAAAATAGATAAATATTTAAAAGTTAAAAAAACCTTATTGAAAATTTTCACAATACTTAATAACTTTTTATATTGTTTCAGTATATAATAAACAATAAAAAAAGTAAAAGACATATTTCATTCACTAAAAGTTAAAACTCAAAACTATACGTGGGACAAGTGAGGCTTGCTCAGTTGGTAAGCACCTCCACATACGACCGTTAGGTCCTGGGTTCGAGTCACCGTGGAGGGGAAGTGTGGAAACACTATAGATCCTCCTAATTTGGGAGGGGTTTAAACAAAAAAAAAACTATATGTGGTTAACAGGCCGGGTTGACACGTGTCACGATCCGGATTTCCCACTATCGAGAGTCGTGATGGCGCCTACTAATGGAAGCTAGGCAAGCCAACTCTTACTTATCTATCCATTTTTACAACTCTCTTTTTAAACCATTTAGCAATAATAATATAATTACAGCGGAATAAATTAATTTAGCAGAAGACTTAGTAAATATTATTAGATGCGATACCGAAATCCAAATATAAATCACTTTTCAGGAACTAGTGTCACAATACTCATGAACTTCTAAGAATACAACACATAACCGTCTGAAGGAAATATAAAATTGTTTGTCTCGAATACATGAGATAACAGGCTGAAAAATAAAGATAGAAGAGACAACTGTGGACGCCTGCAAGGCTACCTCGATGTCTCGGTAGTCGGAATACCAACACTCGCACTACTGCTGCTGCTGCCGTCGTATCTGCGCAAAAGAGCGCAGAGTGTAGAATCAGCACAACCGACCCCATGTGCTGGTAGGAATGTCTGCTGCACATTTTCTGCAATTTTTCTAAGTTCAAAACCACCCTGATACCTATCCGAAACTCACCCGAGCCATCGGAGCTCCAAATCAAATATGCACACTGACTCAAAAATATCATACGAACTTGGTCGAGCGATCAAATCGCCAAAATAACATCAAAATCAATGAATTGAGCCTTAAAATCCAAGAAATCATTCAAATTTCATAAACTTCCTAATTTTTCAATTTAAGGTCGAAACACGTAACGACATCCGTTTTCAACAAAACATTACAGGATGTGCTTAACCAATATGTGATACGTACCGGGCGTCGGAACTAAAATACGAGCCCGACACCATTGCTTTTTGATCAAATTTAATTTTCATTTTCCTTAAACATTTTCAGAAAATAATTTAAAAGAAAAATTCATTTACCCAGATTCTGGACCTCGTATTTTGACTCCAGGCACATGCCAGAGTCCCATATTTTTCTATGGACCATTCGGGAGCGTCAAATCATGGATCCGGGTCCGTTTACCAAAAATATTGACCAAAGTCAATTATATCAATATAAATATCAAAATTCTTCAAATTTTTCACATAATTCATATATTTCAACATAAAAATTTTTCTGCTTCGTGCCCGGATTGTGCACGTGAATCGAGGTTTTCAAGGTCTCAAAAGCTTGAATGACTAAGAAAACAAGTGATGACCTTTAGGTCGTCACAACCCGAAACTGGACCGGCCCAAACCGGTTAAAACTAGACTGGGCCGGCCCGGTTCATAAGGGGTCGGGTGGGTTGGGTTGGGGGGCTAATGGGGTTTGTACTGTTTAAAATTTTCTACCGATTAACCGGACCTGGTAAACCCAGTTCGGATGAACAGTACATGTAACCGGTTTAACCAGCCCGGAATAATGGCAATAGTTTTATTTTTTTTAATTTTTATTTTCATATCTAGGGGACCTACTATCCTTTGGCTTTAGTGAGATTGTGCACATATATGTTAGCCAACGGATTAATTGCGAAAATAGCAACTTTTTTTTTTATTTTAACCTTTTTTGAATTTACAAAATTAACCTTCTTTAAATCTATAAATACCTCCTCCTCTTCTTCATTTCTTCACTCAAATCTCATTTCTGAATCTCAATTTCTCTCATTCTCCAATTTGCAATACTTTAATTCTCAATCTCAATTTCTAAAATCTCAAATCTCAATTCAAGTTAAATCATGCCTCGTAATTCTAGAGTGCGCTCATGTGTTTGGCAACACTTTGAGGTGGTAGAAGAAAATGAAGAAGGTCAGAAATTAAATGGCGAGAACTGTGGTCAAGTCTTAAATTTTCGTTCAGATTCTGGCACAGGCAGTTTAAGGAGGCATATAAAGTATTATCTTGAGCGTCCTCCGGAAATTCATATTTAATATTTTTTCTCATAATTTGTGTTATTTTAAAATTATTAGACGTATTTATGCTTAATATTTTAGTTTGTTAGATTAATTTGAAGTATTATTAAGTTATTATGCATGAAAATTTAGTTTTACTATTTTTTTATTAATTTACTTTTTAAATGCAAACTTTAATTTTGAATTTTGAAATAAATGTAGCACTTGCAATTTATAAGTGCATTTTTTTCTCATCTACCTCGTATTCTTTAAATTAGTACAAATTATTAATATAAGTTACAATAGTTATACAAAATTCCCAACAAAAAAAAATACACTAACCCGTAATCCTTACGGTTCAATTTTTATGCGGATGAACCCAAACCCGTAAAACTCGTTAAGAACTAACCCGGAACCAGTCCGAACCACAACACGTACGGGTCAAAAATACACTGGCCCCGGACCGGCTCGACCCACCCGGTTAATACCTATACTCAAAACAGATTATTCAAGAGAACGTCCATGATGCTTACATGATATCCAACACATCATCTTCATCAAACATTTGAAATCGCTTGTGAGAAGATTGTCTTGATATATTCACTTTCATCTACATCTACAATTCGTATGCAATATTAATTAGTTAAATATTAAGAATAAATTAACTTTTTAAAAATAATTAATTGTTTAATACTTTGAACTTTTATTATGACGAGCTTAGTAAACTTTAAGCTTGGATACTCTTCCTGATATTTTTTTGTGTCGTATAATTTTATAATTTATATATTTCAAATACATATCTTTATTAGCCTACGGACCAGCCCAGTCCAGCTCACGGGTCACACACTTACTCGTGCTGGGCTTAAAAGCTTTATTTTCAAATGGGCTCCAAAAATTCTAGCCCATCCCTGCTAAGTCACGGACTGGGATGGCCCAACGAGCCAAGCTTATATCGACGGATAATTATGGAATTTGTAATGACCCGACCCGACCCGACCCTTATTTTTACATTTTGAATCATTAATAATTAGATTTCAATTATTAGGATTAGGGTGTACACACGTAGAGTGGTTCAGATTTTGCAATTATCAAACAACATCATTTGTGTCGGCTATTAAATCTAAATACCAAACAAGCCAATAAAACTTGGGTTTTTAATCTCGGGTTTTTGGTTTATTCCGATTTTTTTAGGTTTTTTTCCGGTAAAATCTTAGTAGCACAAAATATACAACTTGTGCTCAAAATATTTCTTTAATCTAGTAAGATGCAACTATATAAGGTATTTTTCAAAAAAATAATGATATGTGTCATGGCATTACCCTAAAATATCCAACGATAAAGGTAATAAAATTATGTAGTATAAATATTGCAAATTAAAAAGTGATAATAAATCAACAAGTTATGTGCTTACGAACCGATACAAAATGATCGTCAACGATATATTTGATTCAATATAGTGCACAATACTGTAAAATATTGTGAGGATCAGACTAGTAGTCCAGACTCGTGAAGATGTCATACCATTTAAATGTGTGTCATAAACTATATGACTCATTTGATTAAATCTCCATAAAAATCCTTGAAGGATATATAATGTCTGAATCATATAATTCAAAGTCCCGAGAAATGTACTCGATCAAATCACAATGGTCATTGTACGATTTAAAGGAATCTAGGCGCATGTGTACAATCGCCTTAGTAAATATTTGTTGCAAGTGATGTTATTTGTCCATGTATTTTTTATAGTGAAAATATTATCATAATTTGTTATACTTGCTGTTTATGTTGATGACATACGTCTTGTTGGGACTCCAGAAGAGCTCCAAAAGGCAATTGAATATCTTAAGAAAGAATTTGAGATGAAAGATCTTGAAAACACAAAAATTGTTTTAGTCTGCAAATTGAACGTTTAGCAGACGAAATTTTTATCCATTCAATCTACATGTACAAATGGGTCTTATAATGCTTTTACATGGACAAATCGCACTCATTGAGTACACCAATAATTTGTTAGTTCACTTGAAGTGAATAAGAATCCATTCTTATTGGATGAGGATGATGAACTCCTTGGTCGTGATATACCTAAGTCTCTGCATTGTACTATTTTTTTATTGCTCAGGTTTTTTCCCACTGTATTATTCATGGTGCGGTTTTTAATGAGGCAACTTGCAATGTATATTATTAGTGTACTCTTTTTCCTTGACTATGATTTTTTTCCTACGAGTTTTTTAATAGTAAAGTTTTAATGCACATAATAATGAACATCTAATGGAGAGTGTTATGAAAATATTATCGTGGATGTTAATTTATTACTCCATCGTAGATGAAGAGATTATCTATTTAATACTCCATTGAAGTTTTCTACAAGCAACTGATGTAGGCGGTTGCAAGCAACTCAATGAAATGACTAGCAACATCTTCTTGGTTGGATAAGAATAATTTAAATCGATCTGAAATAGTAGTGGATAATATTTTCTATAAATTCAATTTTTGAAAAGATGGTATACAAGATTGGAATGCCGAGTCTCAAATATTTGAAATAAGGTTTTCATCAAGGGGAGTAAAATACGCGACACACTCTCTTTTTCTTACTAAGGTTTTTTCCCACGGGGTTTCCTTCAAGGTTTTTATTGAGACACATTATCTTCTAATGATCATCTAAGGGAGTGTTATAAGTATATATTATATTATGGATATTTATTTAGTACTCCGTTATAAATAAGCTTCGTGAAGAAGCTTATTTATATAAGACTCCGCCGTAAATATATTTATCTATTTAATAAACCTCCCGAAGAAACTTATTATTTCGATACTCTGTTATAAATAAATATTATCCCGATAACTTATCTATATCTAATACAATAACAGCTTACAAAATACTTACAAACAAGTTGCACTAGAGAAGATTTCAGTTCTTTTATTACTTCAGTTTGAAAGTTAAATAAAAATATCAATCTCCCTCTCCACTTGTCCTTTTATGTATTTATTTTACGGTCGTTATTTTATAACATAATTTATTTTTATTTTAATGCTTATAAATCTTTGACCGAGATAGAAAAAAAGTAGTCGCGTAATTAATATAACATAATTTATTTTTATTTTAATGCTTATAAATCTTTGACCGAGATAGAAAAAAAGTAGTCGCGTAATTAATGATTCTTAATTATGTTTTTACTACCTCTTAGTATATTCCTATAAATAATAAATAAAAAAACAAGAAGAAGAAGAAAGAAAAGATTGCGGCGCCATAAACACACTCCCTCAGTCCGACATCACCTTCACTCTCCCCTCAAAACCCTAACTTCGATTCATATGCTAATTTCTATTAATTCTTCGTAATTTTTTTTGGAATATCTTTCTCACAAGTTTGTATTAATGGAGCAAAAACAGAAAGAGCAGAAATTTTTGGTTTCATCTGTATCAGAGGTTTTACGTTCTTCGTGTTCTGTAGTTTTGGAAACTGAACCGGTTTTTTCTCGGTTCACTTTACTGTCCGGTTCACGTGATCTTCGATTTGGTCAAGGCTCAACTGACGCCATTGTGCTTAATCTTCAATCTTCCCAGGCAAGGTTTTATATGTTTTGTATATATAATTCATTTTTATTCATGTATGAATATTGAAGATTTAGATAAAAACTGATTTTTGTTAGAAACTAGGTAAACACTACAAATTTCAAAATTTCCTATAGATAAATTTACTGTATGTTTTAGAAACTTCTCAAAATACTATAAAGAACAAAACATTTTAATTTTGAAAGGGCAATTTGAACCAACAAATCATGTTACGCCATCCTTCACAATTTACGTGATGCAATTTGACGACTGGCATGTAGTTTAAGAAAGGAAGAAACTTTTTTTTGGAACTTGTGGTTTAAAACAAGTAAATCAGTGATATTTGTGTTATTATAAATCATCTTACTAAGGGTAATAGAAAATTTAAAGTTAAATTGAAATATAAAAAGTAAAGAGTATCACGTAAATTGGGAGGAGGGGGTATTCTTTTAAAACTAGTAAAAATACTATAACTCATAAATTTCTTTTAGATAAATCTACTATATATTAGGAAACTACGTCAATATACTATAAAGAACAAAACTTTAAAAGTTGAAAAAGCCATTTGAATAATCAAACCATGTTAAAATTATATTTGGGATGGATGGGAAGTATGGAGTAATAATAATGATGGTGATTTTTGGCTCACATTTTTGGCATTTTCTTATACATGAATAACCTTATTGAATTAGTTGAAGTTGTGGTGGGGCTTTCACATTTTGTACATTTTCTCTCACGTTTTCTTGTCAGTAACCAACAGTCAAACAGAATGACCATAAGTGCAGAAAATGGCGAATAAACTGAAAAGATGATAACTTTAACTGATGCTTGCTCGTTAGGAATTTATCTTTAGCTATGTGTTTGAGGGGAATTATCTTAACTTCGCTTCTTGTTTCTTTTTTCCAGTTATTCAAGCTAGGCCCTGCTGAATCTTTATGCGTATCTGAAGCTTCTGACACCAATAAAGAGGTATGATATATAGCGCATAAGGTTGTATTATATTGTGCTACTGGACTGGTTAGTTGTTTTTTACCTGCTAATAAATTTAAAATCCAGTTCAGTCCTGTAAGGATTTCTAGAGATGTAGTGATGTTGTGGTACCTTTTGTCGATGATGATTATTCTAGTGAATATTATACCATCAACGGACTATTAGGAATACCACCACTTCATTTGATTTTGATTAGCAAGAAAAACTTCTAATTATTACCTACCATAATTGCAGTAGTATTAAAAGATCATATATTAAAAGAATATGCTACCTTTACGAGTCTCATGCTCATATATTTATTTGTAGATGACCAAGCAGTACACTGCAATCTGCATAATTCTGAAAACATGTAGTACTGCAAACTTGTGTTCAATTTAATATTAATAATAACATGTTGCGTAAGGATTACACAGTTACATATGTGTAAAATATGTGGACTTGTCAATTGTTATACATCACATATCTTGTTCTAGAAAATAAGTCAAACGTACTTATTTTAAGTTTGCGTTGGAATATGTTTGTGAAATTTGATGTTGTCATATTAATGTTATGCATTAACCTTGGTCTTTTGAACCAGAAAACATATTCAAGGGGAATCAACATTCAATTTAGAAACGAGGAGGAAAGTAGGGCCTTCCATTGTGCATTTGAGCAATGGAAGAAGGAAGTGGTTGTTCAAGGTCTGTTTTGATGTATGTCTGCAATTGCTCTGTACCAAGTTTCCATGCAACCTTGTGGAGTAGCCACATTCTCCTCTCCAATAACAACTGCAGCCTTTCTTGTTTGTTTAAGATTTATTTGATTCTTTGCAGTTGTCTAGATATTGTGGTTACTGAGACGCCAGTCTCATGATTCTGTGTGGTAAAATAACACTTGTTATTTGACAGCATTCTCTACATGACATTATTTACTTAGATACCTAATTGTGAATGTTTGAAGTGTTGTGGACAGTATCTTTACTTTTACTGGACTTTGTTTATGGCTTTTTTTCCTGATTGGTAAAGGTATTCTATTAAACTGCAGTAAAGTGCTTTTAATCCATTGTTAGTCGTGAGATGGAAGCATAGTTATTGAATTAGATAGATTAGGTAGTTACTTTCCTAACATGTCCGGAGGTATTAAGAGCCTTATAATCTGCCAAGTGTTTTCAACATTTGATTGGTTATTGTCATAAATTCTACTAGTGGTTGCCTTGGATTACTAATTTGTTTGTTGAGTTTTTCTAAACCACTTGCTTTTATTCCCCACAAAAACTACAGTTTAGATATTTGACTTCCTTATAAGAAAAAGCTGGTTTCAGATATTTGATTACGTTTATATTATCAAAGAAGAAGAAGAAGAAGAAGATATTGACTATGTTTAGCTTAATCTAGGTATACAATTCGCCATTTAGTATATAATGAATGATTTTTCTTTCTTTAGCTCGTGTAAATAAAATGGGAACTGCTCTTACTGCAAATAAGAAAGAAGTATGGTTCATTCCCTGTACCATCTTGGTATCTTATTAATAAAATTTGACCTTATCAAAACAAAACAAAAAAATAATATGGTTCCTGCCAAAAACTTAGAAATATTTCACCATGATATGTTACTTCCCCATTTTTGATGACTTGATTACGTAAGATCAAAGCATTTAAGGACATCTGTAGTACTTCTCTCAGTTAAGCTAACTGTAATTACTTAATGAAAAAGAATCTGCAAGTAACTGCTTTTCAATCTCTTAAGATAATTACACTGTTGTTTCTTACACCACAAAAGTACCATAAGTGGGCTAATAATTTTTTGATATAAGAATAAATAATGCTGACTTGTTGTAAATGTAACTTGTTCTTCTCTTCTTTTTTTTTTCAGAATGTCCTTTGACAAATGGAGCAGTATCAACTTCGAAAAGCAAATTTGATGACAAAATAGAGGCATCTTCTGCCAAAATGTATTTTCACTACTATGGGCAGCTATTGCATCAGCAGAATATGTTGCAGGATTTTGTAAGGACAGGTAGTATTCTGAACTTTCATATTTTCTATGTTTTCCCTTCTATCATGACCTGGGAATTTCCTTATAGAGGTTCATAGTGCGTCATGAGATGATGTGCTCCCTTCTGTTACTCTTAGAATGTCACGGAACTCTTTCCATTTTGAAAACTTGCAGGAACCTATTACTCTGCTGTAATTGAAAACCGTGCTGATTTTCTTGGTCGCGTAGTGGTTGATGTTGGTGCTGGTAGTGGCATTTTGTCATTATTTGCTGCTCAGGTAATCTGTTTGTACCAATGCATCTTGTGTATTTCCATGAATGATATCAACCATGGTCAGCCAGTTATGCTGATATCTCTACTCTATATCTTTTCTTTTTCCCATCACTCCACACCCAAAAATCTTCATAGGCTGGTGCAAAACACGTTTATGCCATAGAGGCTTCTGAAATGGCCGAATATGCAAGAAAACTTATTGCTGGAAATCCATCGCTAAATGAGAGAATTACAGTAAGTGCTCTTTTAATTGTTTAACCTGATCCCACTTAGTACGGGATTGAGGTGTTGTTGATTGCTTGCTTGCTTGTTCTTTTGTCTTTTTCCGGTGTCTTTTCCCATCTATCTGACATATTATATAGTATCTTGGTAGTGCTCTTCTTATTCCTTTTTTGTTAATGTTTCATCTATGGATGTTTAGGTAATCAGAGGAAAGGTTGAAGATGTAGAGTTACCTGAGAAAGCTGATATTTTGATCTCTGAGCCAATGGGTAAGCTTGTCTAGTTAATCACATTTTTAGTTCATTATAGATCATGTTAACTTTTCAGATGGAGCATTTTGTGTACTTTGGTCGTGCTGCAAGTTTGTTAGAACTTTAGGTTATTCCCCTGGATGGGCAACTAAAGTTCTTCAAGAAGCATCACTATAGCTATATCAGTGTTAATTATTTGATTGATTATTTGCGAAACAACTAAAGATAAGCTTGCTGTTAAATTATATTTCACAAGAACCTATTCTATTAAAGATGGAGAGTATATGAAAGATTAAGACAATGGCAACATCTGACCGATAAATGCTTATGCAATCTGTTGACCAAAAAAATGAAGAGAAGATCCATGTTTTTCTTTGTGCTAGGAACAATTTCAATTGCCTATAAAACCTGAGAGCATAAAAGACAAATACACATATCCAGTAGCCAATACACATCCAAAAAACTTTCATACTGCAAATTGAGTTGCATTTAAATTTTTATTGGCTGGTTGTCCACTATTTTCCTTATATGGTGAAAAATACTCAGATTCAGCATTTGTTATATTTGTTTTCATATTGTAGAATCTGAAGTCCTATATTACATTATTACTACAGACAGCTGCAGTTTTTGCCAGAAACTTCATTCTCAGATGCCATATAAGACAATCATGAAAGAAGTTTTTTTTTCTTTCCTTTTTTGTAATATTTGCTTCTGCATCTGATAGCTAACTAAAACAATAGGTTCCTGCAGTTTGGCCTATAAAAATGAGTACTCTTTTTCTTTAACTCCAAAAAATAATTCTGTTATTTTCTTGCAATTCTGGTTTTCATTTTAGTTATCTGAACAGCATACTTTTGGTTCTGTCACTTATCTCCATCTTTTTTCTTTATAATGAAATGGGGGGTCAAAGTTATAGAGGACTTCAGGAGTGGCTACTTTGTTCATTACGAGTCAAATGCAGTCCAGCATTTTGCAAAAAGAAAGCTGGGTGTGTGTGTAGATGTTGAAGAGGAAAAAGAGGGGCTATCATCTATTGAACTGGACATTCTTGCTTGTGATATGATTTTTTTGAGTTCTCTTTTCAGTTTCAATCAAAAATAGGATTGTAATCTTCCAAAGTATGGTAGAACGTGTTTATCTAGAATAACCAGAATTCAATGAATAAAATATTTAAAAGAGACATGCTTAAACCTGCTGAGCGTGTGATGCAGTGCTTATACCTTACAGGTACTTTGTTAGTTAATGAAAGAATGTTGGAGTCCTACGTGATTGCAAGAGATCGATTTCTTATTCAAAATGGAAAAATGTTTCCTGGTGTCGGAAGGTAATTTTATTTCTCATCAGCACATTTAGGAGCCTTGCCTTGTCAAATCACTGATGATGTCTGCAATTTTCTTATAAGGTTTTGTTTCTCAGTCATTTCGCGGATATCTTCTTTGTCTTTATCCCGTTAAATGTCTCTGTCATGCCAAAAATTTTGAAGCTAATATTCTTCTTTAAATTGTTATTTTACTGTCTTATCTTTCTGGCATATTTAGGAGGTTGGAGTATGTTGATATAACTAATTGACCCACAGTTTCAACTATCCACTCTAGTTTTGTTTTTTCAGGTTATTATATGTTGCTGCCAGTTACCCCTTTTTCTTTCTAAAGATCTTCTTTCCCTTTTGTACATGTTTGCCTGATTATTCATAGCATTTGGGCTGAATCTAATGCATATTTAGTACCTTTCTTTATTGGTTGCATTTACATATTTCTGCACGAATTCTATCAAGTGTCTTGGCGTGCATTAAATAAACCAGCATGTAACTGTTTTACTATTTTCATTTTTCCTTCATTTGATTCCTCTTTGATACGATGTTATCACCATTTTTAGCTTATGTTTCCTTTTACTCTTGTAGAATACACATGGCACCTTTTAGTGACGAATATTTGTATATGGAAATAGCAAATAAGGTACACACTTGATCACATCACTTTTTTCTTCTAGATCTTGGAGTTTGTTCTGTTCTAAAAATTTCTCTTTTCTTCTCTGGCTCCCCTTCATGTTCCCCTCCTCCAACCAAGAGAAAGAAAATAAAGAAAACCACAGCTCATTCTATTTTGTGAACAAAATTGATGGATACTAAGTTTTCTTCCATATTAAGTGTTTTGAATGGCTTAAGATGTTTATTGAGGCATAGTAGTAGTTGTTGAGGTGGATAGTGTTCACTTGTATTGTGGTGTTCCCAGGGAAGAATCTGAAAGTCTTCTTCAATGCACTGTAGATCTCCTGTAACAGTTGTTCTTTTGCAGTTTTGGCAATGAAAAGCACTGAAATTTTGTTCATCTTGTGCTCTTAAGAGAGTAAGACCTTAATTGGTAACACAGTATGACTCTGTGGCTGCGTAGTTATGAGGATAAGAGAGAAACAAATTGAATGCCATCTACGTTCAGTGTGACAAATAGAACTTTTGGTATTCAAGCTTCAACATCACCGTGGCTGTATATTAATCTTCATTTTCTTTCCTTTTTTTTTAACAAGTTTCAGCGATTCAGGCAAAGTTTATTGACAAAAATCTCATTGTCCAAAACCATTATCCAATTACTACTAGCATTTACCACTAGCTTCTACAAACGTTTGATAGTTTGCACTTTGGCTTTCTTCTGCTTTTATGTGTTGTATTTCTTCCTTTTGGATGCTATGATTTCGTGACCATCGTTCTCATTATCTTTTTGAACTGGCAGACAATGTTTTAATATTACTTTTATTCCGTGTCATCCAGGCTACCTTTTGGCAGCAGCAAAACTACTTTGGGGTTGATTTGACACCTTTGCACGGATCTGCTTACCAAGGATACTTTTCTCAGGTCAATATATTATAGATTAGGAACTTTTGACTTGGACTGGCTTTAATGACTATACTTGTCTGGTCTCTGACTTGGCAGCATTTCTAGGGCTTTCTTAAATGTTTTACTTTTCTGCTATTTGTAATTCTCTTATTGATTAGTTACTTGTACTTTTAAACCTTTACATTATCACAAAAAAAGTTACTTGTACTTTTAAATGTGCAGTTTATGCTAGAATATCCAATTTGTATTATGGGATCTTCATTAGATAAGGCTGTATTTCAGAAGTGTGCTTTTGTTTGACTTCCAAGTAGCTAGGATATCCTTACATGTATTTGGTGCAATTTGGAAGGAGAGAAACTCTAGTCTTTAGATGTTTTGAGGGTAAAAAACAGGTGTAGACTATAAAGTCTCACTTATCAAAGAAAAAAGTAGAAAAGGAAATTAAAAACATTCGTCTGGATTATATCCACATATTAATGGCCACTGCGTTAATTGCTTAGGTGCTGAACGAGAGGGGGGGGGGTGTCCATATTTGTTTTTAAAAATATGTCCGGTCGTTTTTTGGCATGTATGAGAGTGCTGTATTTTGTAATGGCTTTTCAGATATTTTCTTGGGTTTTAGAAACTGCCAAAAAACGCTTCTTGAAAGTTCATTATACTGACACATGAGAGGGAAATTAAAAGACGCCCTTCACGTCAAGGCTAGGTTTGCTCTCACTCTCTTGTCAAGCATTGAAAATGTTTTTTGTTGATGTGTAGATATGATACCAGACTCAAGATATCTGCGTGCTTTAATACCTATGTTAAATTTCTCAAACCGCCCCATCAAGAAGTTTAAACAATTGGAGAGGGGACATTTCTATTTATTTAGTTATGTCGTGGATTGAAGGAACTGGAAAGATTCAGATACCATAAATTATGCCATGTTACTAGTTTGATCAAGGGATTAGTCCAACCAAATCTAACATAATGTTTAAGATGTGTCTATCCAATCAATCTGCCACATAAGACCTAAGAAGAAAGCGTTAGTGAGGGGTATTATCTTAGTTCAATATGAAGATATGGTAGGAGGAGCTACTTGAAATGGTGAGTGAATCAATTGGTTTCATATTCAAATGCAATAAACTAGCTACTTTTAGTGTGCAGTAATTTGGCTTCTAAGATGCAAGATATCAATCAACATTTCATAAAGTTTTGGTTGAGGTATGCATGCCCTGACTCATACTCTTTTTCCATTTTCTTTGGATATTTTTGTCCTTTTGCAGCCAGTTGTTGATGCTTTCGATCCTAGGTTATTGGTAGCTCCTGCAGTGTCTCATGTGATAAACTTCAATTCCGTGAAGGTATTATCAATCAACATTTCATTCTGTATGATGTGAAAATGAAATTACAATGCTTTCTATATTCTGAGTAGGCCTACTATTCCTTTTCTTTTCGTTCTAATAGAGGAAAAGCACTATTAAATTAAGTATGGCAATGTTTGAATAAGAAAACAATGTACTGACCCGGGGGTCACTTGGTTAAAATGTAAAGGAAATGAACGAGGAGGAGACTATACAGTTACTGTTTCCTAATGCGTAGTTCTGACTAAAAATGCACTGCACAGCTTAGGTCTTTATCTGTCCATGGCAGTTATTTAAAAAAAAAATTAAAATAAAAGATAAACTCTCTGTTCTTTATATGAAATTTAATTAAGGCTTCACAGACATTCAATTTCAGGATTCAAGATAGTGACATTTGATGGATAGTCATGAAAAGAAATAAAATTAACATAAACACAAGGTAGCGGTAACTTTTAGGTGTAAAGTTTGCTTTTGCATTCTAATACTGATATGCTTTCCACTTGTCTCTATGATACTCTTAAAATGCACAAAATGTATTCTCTGTGGAGTGGGAGGTGTTAGTTAAGGGAAGACTTGGCTGAAGTGAAATTACTCTTTTAACTGTGAGTTATCAGATTTGTTGAATAAGTAACACAGATTGTGGGAATTAAACTCTATCCAGAAGTTGTTGAAACATGATATTTCCATGAAATGATTTAACCCGCATCTATTTAACAGGAAGAAGATTTGTATGAAATTGACATCCCGTTGAGATTTCTCTCTTCTGTTAGCACTAGAATTCATGGGCTGGCTTGCTGGTTTGATGTACTCTTTAATGGAAGGTAAACTTTGTCATCCCCTTGGTTCTGGAACTTGATCTTTTTGCTTTTGTTACTAAATTGTTTCCTCTTTCTGCAGCACTGTGCAAAGGTGGCTGACCACTGCTCCGGGTGCAGCAACAACTCACTGGTATCAGCTTCGTTGCGTCTTACCACAACCACTTTATGTGATGCCTGGACAGGAGATAACTGGCCGGCTTCACCTAGTTGCCCATAAGGCACAAAGTTATACCATTTACCTAACATTGTCAGGTAGGTCTTTATTATGGTTATTTGCAACATGTCCATCGTGTCTGGTTATCTTTAGTTCCTGTCAAGTCATGATTGCTGATATTTCTTCAAGAATCTAACATGTCATTTATTTGAATAGCTCTTGTTGGAGATATGCTCCAATCGTCATCTGTTAAACTTGATCTAAAGGAACCATATTACCGGATGTCCCAGCCG